>CM056049.1:102841578-103279632 GCA_029574335.1 Rana kukunoris
CAGAAAAAAAACACACTGCACTGCATGTGGTGTGAACTGCCCCTAAGAAAAAAGAGTGGGGAAAAAAGCACCGGACTGCATCAAAAACACCCTGGAACGCATCAAAAACGCACATGCAGAAAAGCATCTGGAATGTATCCGGACTGTGTTCCTTTGGTGTGAAATGGCCCTTAATGCATTCTATGCATTAAGATAAAAAGCCTTCTGTGTGCAGCAGCCCCCCCTAATACTTACCCGAGATTCTTCTCTATCCAGCGATGTCCACGAGTCCCTCGGCCATCCAGAACTCTGACTCCTGATTGGTTGAGACACAGCAGTGGTGCCATTGGCTCCCGCTGCTGGCAATCAAAGTCACTTAGCCAATCAGGAGAGAGAGGGGGTGTGGCCAAACCACAGCTCTGTGTCTGAATGGACACGCAGAGCGGCAGCTAAGCTAGGGTGCCCCCAAAGCAAGCTGCTTGCAGTGGGGGTACTCGACAGGAGGGAGGGGCCAGGAGAAGCAAAGAGGGACCTGAGAAGAGGAGGATCCGGGCTGCTCTGTGCAAGACCTTTGCATAAAAAAAAATGTTTGTTATTTAAAAAAAAATCTTAAATGAGACTAGCATTTTTCACTTAAAAAAGCTAGAAATAAATGCTGGATGAAAAATACTGATAATAGCATTTTTGTGCCAGCTTTTAGTAGCATTTTAGTAGCTTTGTGAAACATTTAGAAGCTAGGTTCCACACTAGCGTTTTTCATAAGCTCAACAAAAGCTAGAAAAAAACACTGGATGAAAAATGCAGATAATAGCATTTTTGTACCAGCTTCTAGTAGCATTTTAGTAGCTTTTAGGAGAATTAGCATTTTATTAGCATTTTTGCAGTACATGGGGGGGAGGCTGTTAGTAGCATTTTAGTAGCATTTAGAAGCAGTTAGAAACATTTAGGAGCATTTAGAAGCATTCAGCATTTTTTTCTGATGGAAAAACGCTTAACCTCTTGCCGACCAGCCAACACAGTTATACCATAGCAGGTTGGCTCGGCTGCGCAAATTTCCGTACCAGTAAGGTGGTCTCCTTAATAGCTATAGCAGGCTCGTGTGCGTCTGAGCAGATGCACGTGGCCAGCGGCCGCAATGTTCGCCGGCCACCTGTGATCGCTCCACAGAGAGACAGATTGGTGATCTGTCAATGTAAACAAACAGATGTTATGCCGCGTACACACGATCACTTTATGTGATGAAAAAAAAAGACATTTTCTGTGAAGTAAAAAACAACGTTTTTGAAACTTCAATTTTCAAAGACGATGTTGCCTACACACCATTGTTTTTTTCACAATGCTCTAGCAAAGCGAGGTTACGTTCACCACTCTTTTCCATTGAAGCTCTCTTCATAACTAGCTTCTGGGCATGCGCGGGTTGAAAAACGTTGGCCCAGATTCACAGAGCAATTACGCCTGTCTAACTGGTGTTAGACAGGAGTAATTTCAAATTTTGCGCGCCGTATCACCAGTTTGAATCCTCAAACCATGATACGGCGGCTTCGGGCTTCGATCCGAGAGGCTTACGTCTTCGTAAGCCTTCGGATCTACGCTGCGATATTTTTGCGGCTGCTGGGAGGAGTTCGCGTCGTTTTCATGCGTCGGGGTATGCAAATTAGTTTTTACGGCGATCCACGAAGGTACGAGTGTCCCTCGCAATCGCCTACGTCATTTTTTGGCTACGTAATGTTAGAGGAGCTTTTTGCTGGTCTAACAGTGCGTAACCCATGTAAAGTATGGCCGTCGTTCCCGCGTCGTTTTGAAAATATTTTTTTTTTTTTAACGTAACTCGTTCGGGAATAGGAATGTACGTAAACGACGCTACTACGACGTGACGACGTGTTTTCACGCAATGCACGGCGGGAAATTTGCGAACGGAGCATGCGCAGTTCGATCGCCGCGGGAACGCGCCTATTTTAAATGCTTCACGCCCCCTACTCGCGCAGATGGATTGCGACGGGAGAAATACACTACGCCGCCGTCGTTTACTGGACAAAATCTACCTGGATTCCACGTAGAGCCAGGTAAAATACGGCAGCGTAGTGTATTTCTGATACTCTACGAGAATCTAATTCTCTCTGAATCTGGGCCGTTGTTTTTAACAAAATGTTTTGCTACACACACAGTGACTTTTTGTGAAACAAAAAAACTATGGGCCAGATTCACAGAGCGATTACACCGACGTAACAGGAGATGCGCGGCATAAGTCTAATTGTGCGCGTGCGTTTCGATGCACGGCATTCCCAAAACGAGATACGCAAGAAATCTACTTTTTTTTGTCCAGCGTAATTTCGTTAGACAGGCGCATCCGTCCGTGCAAAACTGCGCTAGAGACACCATTGATTTGCTATTCAAATATGCTAATGAGGGAGTTACGGGGATCCACAAAAGAACATTGGTGCAGCGCAGGCTACGCGGTGTGCGCAACAGCAAAATGTCCTGTCTAAAATTAGACCATATAAAAGCTGGTATAAAATTAGACAATTCGTCTACATGTCAGATAAAGCAACTCTGTTAGTGAGGAATAGAGCAGTCACACGTGTGAGCAAAGAAGGAGGAGGGCACTGCCCAACAATCTGCTTATATAAACTTTACAATTTAATCTAATCTAATACAATATGCCAACATGCCAGTGGCATCAATGCTCATAGCTATACTACTGACTTTAGATGAGCAAAGAAGGAGGAGGGCACTGAGGAGGGCACTGAGGAGGGCACAGGATTTTTTTTTTTGGAAAACAATTATTTTGTATTGTAATTTTTTTGCTTATATAAACAATTATTTTATATTGTAATTTACAATTTAATCTAATCTAATACAATTATTTTATATTGTAATAATATTCTTAGCTGATACGAGCCCCTCACTCTTCACAATTATTGTGTATTGTAATATATCTTCACGGGAGAGGATATATCACACACGCATAGACATCTATGCAATAATTTCATTTCCAAAAAATATCACGCATGAGTGATTCTGAGGTGTCTCGCATCTTCAGATTCACCCCTCATGCCATCATGGAATTAACCACAACCCTGCAGGAGGACATCACCAGCCCAACACATGACACTACCCATGACACCCATGACAGCTACATATACAATCAGAGCCCCATCCCCACAGATTTCGAACAGAACATGTATGGGGACAGCTGGCTGGTTGGTGAGTGACGTGGGTGGCAGGCATGACTGGCCCCCCCCATGATGCACACATCACAAGGGGCACATGCACTACTAACATCCTCCTGTCTTTTCCCTTCAAGGTGACTCTGCATATGCACTGGGACCCCATCTCATGACCCCATCTCATCCCAGCTCACATTATGCATCTTTGCACGTTAAACACACACATTAATCATGGCACAATGAGAATGCATGCATGCACACCACTGTGGTCCCTAGCACACACACACCACATCCTCATCAAATTGGATTGGCACCAGTCCACCATGCAGGACTTGTGAGCAGCAACGCCACGCCAAGGCTCCAATTATGTCACTGTACAATCATACACCATTCACACAGACATGGGGATCACTTCTCCCTGGTCCTAGGGAACCCTTCTCCACCAAAATTGAGGGTGACACCCCTTTTCCCGCAGGAGAGTGACCCCCACATTCAAACAGCATTCACAACCCAAAAAACCCAAAATGGCAAAAAAAAACAAGCCAAAAAAAAAGGGGAAAAACAAATTAATGCCGTTGACGTGAGCCACGCCTGGGGCGCCTACGGCCACGGCTCCTCAGGGGAGACACATGGGGGAGGGGGTAAACCAGGGAAGGAGGAGCAGCCCCTGGTCTCTGCCCACCTGACGGCCTGCCCTCCAAGGCCACGGCAATTCTGTCTAGGCCAACAATTAATGATGCCGTATTGGCCTGGATAGCCTGGGTGAGGGAAATCACATCCTGCCCAACGCCTGCTGTTGTAGTCTGCAGGTCGTTTAGGCAGTTTGGAAGAGCCCGGGAGTGGCAGTCCAGGTCCCCAAGCGTATCCTTTATGGAGGACAGGCTCTCCTCCATCCGCCCCAAGGTCTGGCTGACCTCTCCCAGATGGCGGGTCTGAAGAAACTGGTCCTTTCTTAGAGTGGCGGGCAGGAGATCAGCCAGCCCCCTGGTCTTCTGGGACGCCTTCCTGCCTCCAGCTGAGGCTTGTGGCCTGGGGATAAGGGGAGGCCCTTGGGAGAGGAGCCCTGTTGGGGGAGGAGTGGGGGGGCTAGCCCTTATGGAGGGCTGGCTGCTGCCAGCCAGAGAGGAAGACTCCTCCAAAAACAAAAGTCCAGGTCCTGACATGGACTCCTCCTCCTCAACCTCCTCCTCTTCAACCTCCTCCGAGGACTCCGGCCATGTGGGGGGGTCCTCATCAGGCTGCTGTCCTGGGGATGGTGCGGTCAGCCCAGATGGCCCAGCACCCTCCTGCTCATCTGTGGATGACACAAAACATTCACAGGTTGGAGGATCCACACACTTGCCACATATTCCCTTTCACCCCCTCCCCCACACATGCTACACACCTGATAGGGCAAAAAAACCTTACCTGGCATGACGCCTTTATGACTTGAGTCATAGCCGGGCAGGCCCTCCACTTCTTGCCTATGAAAGGTCTGGGCCACCGCAAGCTCCTCCGCTGTCAGCCTAACAGGGCATGGTGGGCCCCCTCCTGTGCCCCTGGCATGGGCTAGCATTTTGGCCAGCTTCTTTTTGACCAGACGCCGGAGGTCATTGATTTTCTTTTCAATCCCCAAACGTGTCCGTGTCCGTGTCCGTGTCCGGGTCCGGGTCTCCCCCCCCTGATGCATTCACCTGGTCAGTAATCCTGTCCAAAATCTCTATCCTCCTGGCCGGGGTGGTGTTGGCACTCTCCGGGCCGTGGAGGAAACGCCCATATTCGGAAATGGCCCGGGCAAGAATTTGTTTCTCCCCAAAAGTGAAATTTACCTTCCTCTTTCTCTCCGTCATACTCAGACAAAAACTCACTCCCAAACAGTCAGCAAAAATCACGCACAAAAACAAGCAGGAAAAATCAAGCAAGAAAACAAGCAGGAAAAATCAAGCAAGAAAACAAACGAACAAAAAACTAACAACCAAAAACTCTCACAAGCAGTCATCAAAAATCACTTACAAACATCTTCTAACAAACACAAGATCACACAGTCCACAAATATCACAAAGACAAATCACAACGCAACTAACAACAGAACAAAAGCACCTTGCTGTATAGGGAGGGATACAAAGGGATGTACTTTTGCAATGGAAGTGCGTTTGTGTCTGTCTATTTATGCTGTCTGCGTAGTTCATGATTTTGCCCTAGTCCACTTCCAATTTCATTGATTGCGCTGTTCCCGAGTTGTGAGCATGCGCACAGAGGTGCTGACATGGTCTGCTTCAAGCGCGCATGCGCGAGCCGGCCGGCCCTTCATTTGCATGGGGTCACGGCTCATTTCAATGTAACACGCCCACGTCCTTCCCAATTTGGATTACTCCGCCTTGCGCCTCAGATATAACGTTGCACAGGCGCTAATTTCTGCGTAAAAGCGACGAGAATAGGGTGATTGCGCCGCTACATTGCGCCAGTCTAACGAAAAGGCGGTGCGCTACGCCGGTCCAATAATGCGCAGATGTACCTGAATCTTGCCCTACGTTTTGAAAAACGACACAAAAAATTGAAGCATGCTTCAATTTTTTTCTGTCGTTTTTTACAAGACATAAAACTACATTTTCCCCCACACACGGTCAATGAAATTGACGTTTTTAAAAACGTAATTTTTTTTCATCACATAAAGTGATCGTGTGTACGCGGCATTAGAGTTGTTCTACTTGAATGGAAACATGTAGAAAATATAAAGTGCGTATTATCTAAATTTGTCTGTAACGGTGTAAATATATTCTTTAACCACTTCCGGACCGCCCACCGCACATATACTGGAGCAGTAGGGTGACCACATTTTCAAACTACCATTCAGGGACAATAAAAAGGTAGGCAAGGGAGAAAACAATCATGGACACCACATCCCATAGAGTACAATGAATAGGGAGATGGGGAAAAAAAGGGGCAACAAGCCCCGGGACTTTAAACGGTGTCCAAATGAGACATTAGACTCAAGTAAAGAAAATATACAAAATGTATTTAATTTAGACATTCAAAACATGAAATAACATGATAAAATAAGATAAACAGTTGATGGTCCATGGAAGAACCAGCGTGGCTCACAATGAAGGCCACTAAAATCCTTGTACTCGGCGATTGCCCAACATGTTTCGCCCAGGGCCGGGCTTCATCAGGGGCTTGGTACAGGGAAAGACTATAAAGTAGATAGAAAACACACATTACTTAAACAATAAACAATAAAATCATTGCTCATTGAGGTTAAATGGGGTTGAATAGAACCAAACCAAAAATATGGTTGAGTATCACAAAAAAAGCTATTAAACAGTAAACGTTTTGACAAAAAAACGATAAACATGAGATAAATGCATAATGTTAACAACAAAATAGCATGCATAGAATTTGCATAATAGCAATATAAGGCAGACACCACTCACCCTGG
This sequence comes from Rana kukunoris, assembly GCA_029574335.1. Taxonomy (NCBI): domain Eukaryota; kingdom Metazoa; phylum Chordata; class Amphibia; order Anura; family Ranidae; genus Rana; species Rana kukunoris. Next base: position 102,848,143 of record CM056049.1, read on the forward strand.
GACCTCAGCTGAAATCCAAGGGTATCATAAACCAATTATGTTTAAAATCGAGGTAGAGAAAATGTGAATCCTGATTACTAATTCGCCAGGTGAAAAAAAGGGGGAAGCAAGAATTGACCCTCAGATTCAATCCAGTACCACCGAATAAACGAGGCTGCAGTAAGAAAAAGTGCATTTATTAGAAAGAGTTAATTAAAATCAACCAGATATTTGGAAAATAAATAACAAGGGAGCCATTGAATGCAGCAAGGGGATCCCCCCAGATGCATAGCTTAACCTTGAAATTGATCAAAATACCTGGTTTATTATATGCTAGTAGGGTCACAAAACTGAATGTAGTTGGATGCAAGAGAGAAAGATCCAAAGCCACTAAGACCTCAGCAATCTTCTATTGATGGTTAAATCTTTGCCAGGGCATAACAGCCCAACCTAAAGAGACATCATTTGGGTAAGTATAAATAAATAAATAAATAGTAGAAAAACAAAATCAAAAATAGTCCATCATGTAGGTCTAAAGAGAACCTGCATGAAGCAAAAAAATGATAATACATCTACCTTGGGCGTCTGGATCCACAGCAAACAAAATGCTGAGGGGAACAGCATGAGTTCAGGGATTTCAGGTGAGTGTTGAGGATTTCAGGTGAGCCTGAATTAAGCTTTTAAATACCCCCCGGCGGCGTCCGACGTAGCCGACGAGAGCGGGCAGAGAAATGAAGGCTAGGAGAGCCACAACCAATCGCGCCGCAGGCGCCAGAGAGAGGGCGTGCCCGTATGCTCAAGCACGCCTAGATAGGCGCGCCCAGCAGCAAGAGACACACCTCCCGCAGACGTAGTCAGCGCGGGATGTCCGGGCGCCATCTTGGATACTGGAGGACTGCCACTAAATCCCCAGTGAACGATGGCGCCAGAGAGAGGGTGTGCCCGTATGCTCAGGCACGCCCAAATAGGCGCGCCCAGCAACAAGAGACATACCTCCCGCAGATGCAGTTGGCGCGGGATGTCCGGACGCCATCTTTGATACTGGAGGATTGCCACTACATCCCCAGTAAACGAAGGAGCCTGACCCTTCCGAAGGAAACAGGATCTGTTTGATCCTTTGCCCTGTATGAGCCCCAGCATGCTCCCTTCTGTTTCCTTCGGAAGGGTCAGGCTCCTTCGTTTACTGGGGATGTAGTGGCAATCCTCCAGTATCAAAGATGGCGTCCGGACATCCCGCGCCAACTGCGTCTGCGGGAGGTATGTCTCTTGTTGCTGGGCGCGCCTATTTGGGCGTACCTGAGCATACGGGCACACCCTCTCTCTGGCGCCATCGTTCACTGGGGATTTAGTGGCAGTCCTCCAGTATCCAAGATGGCGCCCGGACATCCCGCACTGACTACGTCTGCGAGAGGTGTGTCTCTTGCTGCTGGGCGCGCCTATCTAGGCGTGCTTGAGCATACGGGCACGCCCTCTCTCTGGCGCCTGCGGCGCAATTGGTTGTGGCTCTCCTAGCCTTCATTTCTCTGCCCGCCCTCGTCGGCTACGTCAGACGCCGCCGGGGGGTATTTAAAAGCTTAATTCAGGCTGTCAACACTCACCTGAAATCCCTCAACTCATGCTGTTCCCCTCAGCATTTTGTTTGCTGTGGATCCAGACGCCCAAGGTAGATGTATTATCATTTTTTTGCTTCATGCAGGTTCTCTTTAGACCTACATGATGGACTATTTTTGATTTTGTTTTTCTACTATTTATTTATTTATTTATACTTACCCAATTGATGTCTCTTTAGGTTGGGCTGTTATGCCCTGGCAAAGATTTAACCATCAATAGAAGATTGCTGAGGTCTTAGTGGCTTTGGATCTTTCTCTCTTGCATCCAACTACATTCAGTTTTGTGACCCTACTAGCATATAATAAACCAGGTATTTTGATCAATTTCAAGGTTAAGCTATGCATCTGGGGGGATCCCCTTGCTGCATTCAATGGCTCCCTTGTTATTTATTTTCCAAATATCTGGTTGATTTTAATTAACTCTTTCTAATAAATGCACTTTTTCTTACTGCAGCCTTTTTTATTCGGTGGTACTGGACTGAATCTGAGGGTCAATTCTTGCTTCCCCCTTTTTTTCACCTGGCGAATTAGTAATCAGGATTCACATTTTCTCTACCTCGATTTTAAACATAATTGGTTTATGATACCCTTGGATTTCAGCTGAGGTCCCAGGGTGAGTGGTGTCTGCCTTATATTGCTATTATGCAAATTCTATGCATGCTATTTTGTTGTTAACATTATGCATTTATCTCATGTTTATCGTTTTTTTGTCAAAACGTTTACTGTTTAATAGCTTTTTTTGTGATACTCAACCATATTTTTGGTTTGGTTCTATTCAACCCCATTTAACCTCAATGAGCAATGATTTTATTGTTTATTGTTTAAGTAATGTGTGTTTTCTATCTACTTTATAGTCTTTCCCTGTACCAAGCCCCTGATGAAGCCCGGCCCTGGGCGAAACATGTTGGGCAATCGCCGAGTACAAGGATTTTAGTGGCCTTCATTGTGAGCCACGCTGGTTCTTCCATGGACCATCAACTGTTTATCTTATTTTATCATGTTATTTCATGTTTTGAATGTCTAAATTAAATACATTTTGTATATTTTCTTTACTTGAGTCTAATGTCTCATTTGGACACCGTTTAAAGTCCCGGGGCTTGTTGCCCCTTTTTTACCATTCAGGGACCCCTCCCTTTCCAAAAATCAGCTTGTGCTGTAACGAATCACAGCAGTCATTAGACACAATAGTCAGGATTTATGATTTCTCCAATCACAAGCAGGGGGCAGGGATTGTGCTCCCCCAGGCATTCCCAATCACAACAAGTACTGTCAGTGAGTAAAGAGGTGATGTGGCGGCCTTTTTTGGGGCCATCAGATCGGCCCAGGGGGTGGCTGTGTCAGTTTCATTCTGGGACACTGTATTGTCCTGGAATAAAGGTACCCGGGACAGAACTGCAAAATGTGGGACTGTCCTGGGAGACCTGGGACACGTGGTCACCCTATGCAGCAGGGTGGCACGGCTGCGCCAAACGACATAACTAAGGGTCATTTCGTGCATGAGATACTGTGGACTTGATGTCCGCCAACCACCATTGACCAGGGTACAGATGTAAACAAGGCAGATCCCTGTTCTGACAGGGGACAACATGGAGATCTGCTGTTCCTAGTGATCAGGAACAGCGATCTCTGTGTTGTCCCAGTGAGCCCACCCCCCACACATTTAGAACACACTCAGGGAACACAGTTAACCCCTTGATCACCCCCTACCCCTTCCCTGCCAGAGTCATTTATACATTGATCAGTGCTTATTTTTGCACTGATCATTGTATTGGTGTCATTGGTCCCCAAAAAGTGTCACTTAGGGTCAGATTTGTCCGCCTCAATGTCGCAGTCCAGCAAAAAATCACAGATCGCCACCATTACCAGTAAAAACAATAAAACACAAATAAAAGTCCCTAAATATATCCTCTATTTTGTAGACGCTATCACTTTTGCGCAAACCAATCAATATTTTTACCAAAAATACAAAGAATACATATTGGCCTAAACTGATGACTACATTTTTTTGGCTATGTACAGGCATACCCCACTTGGGACCAGAGCATGTATGTAAAACGAAAATGTACTTAAAGGGGAGGTTCCCCTAAAAAGAAACTTTTAACATTGCCTGTGTCTTCTTAATAACATTTAGAATCGGCTGGTAGTTTAAAAAAAAAACACCCGTACATACCATTTTCGGCATGTACTCTCACCGCCGCTTCCGGGTCTGGCGGCCGGGGATGGGCGTGCCTACTTCATTGACAGGCATCCGATCGACGCATACAGCGCGTCACGAGATGCCGAAAGAAGCCGAACGTTGGTGCGCATGCGCCGTATAGAGCCGCACCAACGTTCGGCTTCTTTCGGCATCTCGTGACGCGCTGTATGCGTCGATCGGATGCCTGTCCCCGGCTGCCAGACCCGGAAGCGGCGGTGAGAGTACATGCCGAAAATGGTATGTACGGGTGTTTTTTTTTTTTTAAACTACCAGCCGATTCTAAATGTTATTAAGAAGACACAGGCAATGTTAAAAGTTTCTTTTTAGGGGAACCACCCCTTTAATGTGAAACAATGCTTTTTTTCACTTCTAGTGTATAGTGGGGGATCAGGGGCTATAGTGGGGGATCAGGGGCTATAGTGGGGGTGTCAGGAGCTGTAGTTGATGTCTCAGGGACTGTAATGTGGGTGTCAGGAGCACACTGGAACAGGGCAGGCTATGCTTTTGGAGCTTCAGCTCCTTCTACTGCGGCTGCAAAGTGTCTGTACGGTACTTGTAAGGCACATCGGGGGTATGTCCTTACTCGCGAGTGTATGTAAAGTGAGTGTACTTAAAGCGGGGTATGCCTGATTTATAGCAGAAAGTAATACATTTTTAATTATTTTTTCAAAATTGACGCTTTTTTTTGTTTATAGCTCAAAAAATAAAAACTGCAGAGTAGATCAAATAGCACCAAAAGAAAGCTCTATGGGCCAGATTCCCATACATTTCCCGCTGGCGTAGCGTAAGCCATTTAAACTACGCTGCCGCAATTTAACTGAGCAAGTGCCGTATTCCCAAAGCACTTGCTCCGTAAGTTGCGGCGGCATAGTGTAAATGGCTCTGCGTATCCCTGCGTAATTCAAAGGGGGCGGCTTGCATTTAAATTAAGCGCACCCCCGCGTCGATCGAACTGCGCATGCGCCGGCCTCAAAAATAGCCCAGTGCGCATGCTCCAGCTCACGTCGGAAAAAATGAATGAAGCCGACGTGAGCGTCGTTTACGTATACCCCTATTCGCGAACGACTTAGTAAAACAACGTAACCGACGGAAAAAGACGACGCTGACCCGACGCCATACTTAACATGGCAATGACGGAACTTCGTAAACCTACCCCTCATATAGCAGGGGTAGGTTTACGCTTACGGAAACGACGTAAACGACGACGGGGCAGCGTAAAAACGTTCGGGAATCGTCGGATTAGGCTCATTTGCATTGGCAAATGAGAAATCATCGTAAAGCCACCTAGCGATGTCATTACATCTACGATCCGACGATGTAATTGTTTTACACCTGTCAGTTCTTCACTGTATCTATGCGTAAGTGATTCTAGGAATCACACGCATAGATACTCATGAAAAAAAACAGAGATACGACGATGTTTCCTACGAAACGCCAGCGTATCTCTTTTGAGAATCTGGCCCAAAATGTGAGGAAATAAGAACATCAATTTTGTTTGGGTGTAACATTGCATGACAGTGCAATTGTAGTTACAGCGACGCAATGTCGTATCGGAAAAATGGCAGATCATTGCAGCATTTTTCAGCATCCAAGTCTTCTCCAGTGCCAAGCTGCTCTGATCAGGCAAAGTTCTGACATTTGAGGGTAGTGTCAGAGCTCTCCACTAAGCCCGGCCACCACACAGTCTTATTAGCTACAGGCAGGAAAAGTCATACCACTTTTGAAAGGGGGCATATGACAAATGTATAAGTGGTTCAAAGGACCCTTTACTTTCAATGAGCAATTTTCATAAAGACTAAAAAAATAAGCTATTAAAAAAAAAAAAAAACCTTATTTGAGGTTAAAGGGGTTGTAAAGGTACAATTTTCCCTAAATAGCTTCCTTTACCTTAGTGCAGTCCTCCTTCACTTACCTCATCCTTCCACTTTGCTTTTAAATGTCCTTATTTCTTCTGAGAAATCCTCACTTCCTGTTCTTCTGTCCGTAACTCCACACAGTAATGCAAGGCTTTCTCCCTGGTGTGGAGTGTCGCGCTCGCCCCCTCCCTTGGACTACAGGAGAGTTGGGACTCCCACTAACACACAGATCCTTTCACTATCTGCAACGTAGAGTAAGGTGACCAGATTTTAAAATGAAATCCGGGGACATATTTTTTTTTACTAGTAATGGCGGAAATCAGCGACTCTCTGCCCGTCGACACCGCCGCCCACCTCACAGCCTGTCAAGTCTTACGCTCCGGGCCCTGCCTACTACTGGGTTGGGAGTGGAGGAAGATCACTATGCTAGGGAAGGCCCGGAGATAAGCAAGCAGCTGTCCGGGACTTGAGCCAAGGCAGAAGAACATGTGAGTGAAGCTGAATGGACATGCACCCGAAACTGAAGAAATATTCCCTCCGCTCTGACCAGCACATGATCATCAGAAAGGACATTTAAAAGCAAAATCAAAGGAGGAGGTAAGTGAAGGAGGACTGCACTAAGGAAAAGAAAGCTGATTAGGGAAAAAAATATGTACCTTTACCAGGGCTCAAAATTTCAAGTCCTGAGCTACTAGCCAGGCCTCAAGAGTTACTCGCCACCAGTTGCCCCACCTAATTCATACACTGCCCTGCGCCCAATTGCACCCGTAAACACGCCCTCGTAGATTATCTCATGGAATGACACTGTTAAATGTTTTATGCAGAATCAAGTTACAAAATTAAATATTACCAACAACAACTTTAACAAATTGGGGCAGGGCACTGGGGGCAGACCAGAGAAACAGGGCACTGTGGGCAGACCTGAGGGACAGGGCACTAGAACTGGGTCTCTTCCCCATTCTCTTGCCGTCTCCTCTGCAACTCGCATTTATCCTCTCTCTCTCTCTCTCTCTCCCCCTCTCCCATTCATCTCATCATCAGACGCCTGTGTGTGGCTCAACACTTGCATGTCCCCACTTTCCCCTTTTATTCAGGCTGGCAGTGAGGAGAGGAGCTGCAGCACAGCGGGAGGGAGTACAATCCAGCGCTGAGATCCACACAACTGCACAGCCATTGACACCATAGCACAGCGCACACCGACACCGCACAGCACACATTGAGACCAGTCTTTTCACAGTGCTCAGGCTGAACTGTTGGACACTTACATAGGGCACAAGGAGAAGAAAACTGCACAAACTGGAAGGCTGCCACTCATGTCAGGGCAACTTTCAGTGAGCGCTGCACCGGAGTGGTAATTTTCGCAATCCTCCACCTCACTCATTACTTTCTGCTCTCCAGCTACATTGGTCGGGGGGAGGGGGGCAGGCTCAGAGAGGTCATACTGTTAGGTTCCATGGCTTAATGAGAATTGTAAGAAGAGCACCTGTGTACTGCTCTGCCTGTGCGCGGCTCACCAGACTACTATTCCCGAGCATGCACCTTTCCTCTTCGGCCACCAATCTCATCGGGACTCTGAGGCCGCGTACACACGACCAAATCTGTCTGCTGGAAATGGTCTGCCAGACCGTCCCAGCAGACAGATTCGATCGTGTGTACGGGCGAGCAGACGGATTTGGCCAGCCGACAGATTTGAAAGCATGCTTACCAATCTGTCGGCTGGGAACCCGTCCGCCCGACATGTCTGCTGGTTAGTACGCTAACCAGCAGACATGTCTTCTCGCACACGCGCCGAATGATTTCGACGCATGCGCGGAAGTGTTTTACTTCCTGGTGCGGTGACCTGGCGGCGTCAACGTCACCGCCACGTCACCGCCACGTCAGCGCACTGTCTGCTGGCGGGGATTTTGGTTTGCTCGTGTGTACACGCGAGCAAACCAAAATCCAAACAGACAGATCTGTTCAAATCGGTCGGTCCGACCGATTTGAACAGATACATTGCCTCGTGTGTACGAGGCCTGAGTGTAGGTACAGATTGGAGGGAGATTGGTCATGCAGCACTGTCATCACTCGCCCCCAGCTTAAATCCACTTGCCAAATGCTAGTAGGCGAGTGGAAATTTTGAGGGCTGCCTTTACAACACCTTTAAGGTTTTACTAAACCCACAACAGTAAAATCAGTCTGAATATGCAGTAAAGAATGCTTGTTATACTCACTGTGGAACCCTAGGGGATAACCCTCTGCATTGTGTAAAAAGGCTGTTGATCCTGCCTTTTCTGATCACCCTCTGCTTCCACAGTCCCCAATTCATCTGCTGATAGTAGGGACCCTTGGAGGAACTCTGCACATGCTCTGTTTGTTGTGAATTGCTAGTCATTTTTTTTTTTTTTATTGTTCTTGGCCGGGTGCATGCGATTAGCACAGGGCCAATCAGCACTGTCCAGAGAGAGGGTCAGGGGTCCTGCAGCCTCACAGGAGAGTCATAGGAGAATAAAAACTCTACCTACAAGCTTTAACGAGACACTGATAAAAGTCACAAGACTGCCATATACTGTTGATGAGAAAGTATTTAGCAGTTTATATTTACTAAAACTATTGCATTTCCATATTCTGTGTACTGTGGGAGACCGGATATACTAGTGAATGCAGGGTCCTGGGTTTAGTAACTTTTTAAGAGGCTGGAACATGAGCTATTTGCCGCATGTCAAAGTTATTTTTCACTTAGCTGCACCTTACATTAATTTTAATAGCTTTGACTTCAATACTTGATAAATGAAACCCAAAACTTCTGCAAAGTTTGTCCAAACAAATTTGCCTGACTGCTTGAGCTTATTAAATATGGCCCTGCCTGTTTCAGCATACGGTTAAAATGTCTTTCAAGATTATAATGTGTACCAAATACAATAAACACCTATTCCTTTGCTGCCAAAGTTTGTTCATTAGTAAGAATGGACACAAAGTATTATATTTTGACACGATAGAGATGAATATTTACCGTATTTATATATATACCCACTTCCCGCGCTCAGTTTGAAGTGAGCCGCCGACATATACCGAGTGCAGTACACTGGGGTACATTCGGCTAGGCTCGGCTTCACTCGTGCTCACGCATAAACGTCACAGAGCATGAGCACGAGCGAATCCGAGCCTGGCCAAATATACCCGAGTGTACTGCACCCGGTATATGTCGGCGGCGGCGTTCAAACTGAGCTCGAGACGGGGATTCAACTCGAGACATCGCTAGATAAGCCGGGAGGACACCACTGGAGCCAAAGACGGACGCCGGACCGGACGATGGACGTCGCGCAAGACACCAAAACTGACATAAAATATTGCAACAATCGCCATTTTATTCTCTAGATTCTCTGCTAATATATATATATATAATGTTTGGGGGTTCTAAGCAAACTATACGGATCATTTATTTATGATTTTGGTGAGGGAGTGGATCTTGGGTGGGAGTTCCCACACTTTTTTCCCCAGGACTTGACCCCTGAATATAGTGTATGACCATTAAACTCTTGATAAAAAAAAAAACTTCAGGGATCAAAATAAAATCATGTTCAAAACAAAGGCTGGAGCTGGAGAGTGACCTGGCGTAGAGTTCGAGAAAACTGTGTGAACTTGTGTTTGTGTGATTTCTTGTATGTAATTATCTTAGTTTCTCTAGCAAGCTGAACATTACAGAAACTCCTACTCTCCATGGCTATGTTTTAATTAGACGTCAGATAACACCGTATCCAGGCTTAGAATTGCTCATTACTGCCATTCACTATTTTGCTTATGCTAATGTCATTGCATATTTGTTGAATCAGTTCAACTGTGTGTAGCGCCCCCTTACTTTCAGAAGGGACAATATTGTAAATTTAGTGGGGTGAGAGACTTATCTGCTCTCACCTAGGTTGATTTGTAGTAAATTTGGGTTGCTGTCAGCCCTGAATTGTCCTGTGGGTCATTCTGTGCTCCAGAGATGCAGCCTCATCTTCGAGCAGCAGGTGGCGCCAGAGGGGTTCAGGCAGAGCTACTTTTCTCAGCAGCCAATTAGAGGAGTGTTCCCCTCGCTGGGCATGCTGGGGAGGGGTATATCTGTGGCAGACGCCATTTTCCGGGGTTCTTTGCGGGTTCCTGGTTCCAGGTGCGGCACCCACCTTCTGTGCGCACATCACGGGCCCCACCACTTTGGCCTACCTGGCTAGGGCAGACGTGCTACGCGGAGTTCCTGACGCGGAGATCCAAAGCTGAATGTGCTGTTTGGTGGGGAGTAGTGTTGCTCACGAATATTCGCATTGCGAATATTCGCTACGAATTATGCATATTCGAGTATTCGCGAATATCTCGAATATCGCGGCGAATATTCGCTATTTCGAATATTCGTATTTTTCAAATTTCGCAAAAAATTCGCAATCAATTTCGCATTCGCATTATTTTATAAAATATCACGAATATTCGATATTTACGAATATTCGCGACCGCATATGTGAAATTTCGCTTTTTTTTTTTTATAAAATATACCGAATATTCGTAAATATCGAATATTCGTGATATGTTCTAAAAAAAAAAAAAAAAAAAACGCGAAATTTCGCATTAGCGAAAATTCGCATTAGCGAAAATTCGCATTGGCGAAAATTCGCAATTTTTTTTTTTTTTTTAATATCACGAATATTCGATATTAACGAATATTCGCGAATATTCTTCGAAATATTCGCGAAATATCGCGAAATCGAATATGGTGTTATCCGCTCATCACTAGTGGGGAGTCGGTCTGAGGTGAGCCCAGAGGCAGGTGAACCAATAAGGCTTGGACGAACCATCGGGGATCTGGGTACCGAACACTGACAGGTTGTCTGCTGCAAACTGTCAGTCGGTGGCCCCAAAATTACTGACTGAGAGGATTCGCTCTACGTTCATGTTCCTGAGTAATGGGCCTGTGGCAGAGACCCTTTACTAAACCAAATTCTATTAGAGCCAAGTCGGTGGCAGAGACTTTTTCCTTCTCAGCAATCCTTAGGGACTTTCTGGCTGGAGTGGCGACGAGACAAACACATTCGTTGGAGGCAGGACTGCTTCTATTATCCACAGCCTGTATCTGCAAAGTTACTCTTGTTCACCAATCTACTCTATCTACCTCGAGTTGACTGTTGGTCATGTTGGACCAGAAATAAAGCATTGAAAACGTCAACCAACGGTCTGGACATTCTATTACTGCTCTCATCACTATCATCACCCCCCCTAGACACCATCACAGAGGTAACTTAAATACGCCGATCCCAAATCTAACCAGCGGCTCCTCCGGGGGTAGCGCTGCATGTGCATGGTTTAAAATAAGCATATATTTATTACATTAAACAAGGCTTGCCATTTTTTCCATTAAAACAATGAGAGAAGAGAAATAACATTGTATAACATGCTCTTATTTAGTTTTGTTGGAGGATAATTTGATGTTGTATTATATAGAGGTACTCTTAGACCCTTTTCACATTGAGGAGTTTTTCAGGCGGTACAGCACTAAAAATAGCGCTGCTATACCACCTCAAAGACTCCTTCACTGCATCCTCAATGTGAAAGCCTGAGGGCTTTCACATTGAGGCGATGCGCTGGCGGGAGATAAAAAAAAATCTCCTGTCAGCAGCATCTTTGGAGCGGTGAGAGGAGCGGCATGTATACCGCTCCTTCACCGCTCCTTCCCATTGAAAATAATGGGAAATCGCGGCAATACCGCCCGCAATGAGCCTCTATAGAGGTACATTGCGGGCGGTATTAACCCTTTCACGTCCGCTAGCTGGGTTTAATACTGCACCGCTAGTGGCCGCAACTCGCGGCAAATCCGACGGTATAGTGCCGCTATTTTGAGCGGCGCTATACCGTCAGCGCGGCTGTTTCTGCAATGTGAAAGGGGTCCTAAGCCTCATACACAGGATCATTCTTCCATCTGACTTTTCCGTGGATTTTTGTCCAAAGGGGTGTTGGCAGTGAACTTGGTATGCATACACATGCCAACATTCACCAAATCACATGGTTTTTCAGCTCTATACCGCCACCCTTTGGGCAACTTCTGCTATTGTTGTCTGATGATTAGCATTGGTTCTGAGCATGCATGTTTGTACTTTGGATTTTAGTCCAATGGACTTGTGTACACACGATCGGATGAGCCGATGTAACACCTTTGTTGTTCCGATGGAGCATATAGATGGTTGGATTGTCCGATAAAACACGTCCGTCGGACCGCTGTTGTCGAAAAGTCTGATCGTGTGTATGGGCCTTTAGAAAGCTGTGTGACTACTGTAATTTTTTTGTCATTTGTGTCCCATTGGGGAGATTTACCTTCTCTTCCTGTCCCATAGTCAAAACAGGAAGTGAGAGAAAATCTCTGAAATATAAGGTAAACCCTTAAGGCCCCCAGGTCACCAGAACTACTGCCCCCCATTGAAACTTTTCCCATCTATTTTTTTCTTGGGGACAACCCAAAATTTGGGATTTTCTTTTACTTTCACTTTCGATAAAAACAGTAAACAGGGCAAATAGAGAGCTTGAATCTGCCCAAGTGTCTATTCACACTTGTGCGACTTACAAAATTGTGTGATTTCCATTGTGACTTTAATGTGCGACTTGATGCGACTTTGACGTGACTTTTATGCAACTTTGGACGAGTGCAACTTTGTTACGACTTTGACCAATTTGATTGTTTTGTTTGTGCTCTACAAAGTCGCTAGATATGTGCAGAATGGAAATTTGTTTAGTTCAGTTTTGTTTTTAAAACAAATTCCAAATTTTCAAAACGATTCGATTTCAAACCGGTCAAAAATGAATCGACCGGTCTGACTTCTGTGTTAAGAATAGCTGGTTGTTAGGGAGTGGGCCAGGGAGCTCTGTCTCCCATTCTCAAAGCACCTTGTCCCCATTTTGGGGGCCCCCAGATACCGCCCCCCCCCCCCATATGAATGAGTATTGTGGAAAATACCAATAAAAAAGTCACCAATAAAAAAGTGTAGTGTAAAAAATGACAGTAGCTAGTTTTAGACAAATCCTTTATTTAAAAAAAAAAAAAAAAAATGAAAAAAATGTCCCACGTTGTAGAGCTATTGTCAATCATGTGGCCCGCTACCACTGCCAACCCAAAAAAAGAGGGGGAAAAAAGGTCTGCTCTCGCTGAAGGCAGAGCACCCCAGGATCAAGAAGGAGACTTGCATGGAAGATACCAGGCATCATACACAGACAAAGACTGGGACAGGGGTTCAGAGCAGGGAGTGCAGATAGGGACAGGGCAAGGCGTCTCTCTCACATCTCCCCCTTCACTCCCCTCTCCCTCTCAACCCCCTTTCCCTCACCCCCTCTCTCTCAGCCCCCTTCCCTCTCTCTCAGCCCCTCTCTCTCTCTCTCTCTGTCTCTCTCTCTCTCTCTCTCTCATCTCCTTCCCTCTCTCTTAGCCCCCCTCTCAACCCAACTGTCATTCTCACCCTCTCTCTCTCTCACCCATCTCTCAGTCCACTCTTTCTGTCTCTGAGCCCCTCTGTCTTTCATGCCCCTCTTTCTGTCTCTCAGCCCCCCTCTCCTCTCTCTCTCCCCTCCCTCTCTCTCACAACCTTCCTCTCTCTCACAACCTTCCTCCCTCTCTCGTCCCCCTCTCTCTCCCCTCCTCCTAGGCCCCTCTCTATCTCAGTTGCCCCTCTCACCCCTTGTCTCCCACCCCCCCTTTTGTGCTGCATTTGTGGGACCAGTGTAAGTGTTAATTAGAAATGGGTTAAAAACACTGCCAGTGCTCACTGAGGCAGCACAAAGGGTTTAATTAACTCCACCCATACCCAACAATGGGGCGGGATTAAAGTAGAAAAGGGAATTTCCAGTTTAAACATAACTAGCCTTAAATATTCTCCCATCCCCCCTCCTAATGAATAACCTGTGTAGAAAAGATGAATACACCTATTTTCAGGCTGCTCCAGTCCGGTCATGTTATCCCCTGTGTGAGCAAGTGGTGTATGCAATAGAGAGCACCCTGGGCACTGACAACCCATGCTATGCCACTGGGGAAGAGGGAAGTGTTCTATAGTAGCAACTCACTTACTGCCATAGTGCGACGATGCTGTTTCTCCATAGATACAGTACAATGAATGACTATTGTCACCCTAGGACAGGAAGTTGGTTACTAAAAGGACAACCAAAAAATTTATAAAAATACAACCACTACATCTAAGGACTGGTAAGCTGCAAAACATTAAATGTTTGAAATTGGGTTTAGATACACTTTAAAGCATTTTTTTTAAATAATAAAACAATCTTATGTATCATATTTGTGTATTTGTTTCTATACTATATATCAAATGCAGTTTTCTAATATTATATGCTGATGTGGGATAATGAAATAATCACTAGCTTACACCAGTAGTGACTAATAATCATGAAATGAATTACCCTTAGAACACTGGGTAGCAATGTGTGTTTAACCCATAGCAAACAATGTCAGGAAGTGGCTGCAGACACACTTACAGATGCAAGGTTTTCATTTAGCAGAACATTGTAATTTGTGTGCTAGCATTTTACAAATTAGATTGAGGACTACACAAGTAGTCAGGGTAATGAAGGGTGAAATTAATTTTTCATGTCTTGTAAGAATGGCACTGGCTGGAGAATCATTCTCTTCTCTGATACTGTACAGCTGACCCAGCAATCTCTAAAGCAGGAATACAGAAAAACGAACCTGTACTGTGTGTTCAAATGCAACGGGAGATAAAACAGAAGCTACATAACGGTAAAAAAAGAAAAACAAAAAATTCACAGAGCGTCATTCTATAAATGTACCCATTTCCAAAAAAAATTGTGTGCCTATTTATCTGCGCAAAATACTAAAAGAACACCTGAGCCCATTTATAAAAATGTCCATGATATCTTTACTGTTATGCTAAATCCAAAAAGCTTGTAACGGGGAGGGGGAAAGGAGGGGAAAGGGGGGGGGGGAGGAAAAAGGAGTAGATGGAGAAAAATGTGGGAATACAGAGGGGTTGCACTCACATGGGCCGCATCCGTGTATACAGTACTAAAAAAGGGGGACAATAACTCCAGTTAGATATTGATGGTCAGACTTTGAGGCCAAGGAAGTAGGTTAAAAATCAAAATGTAATATCACCAAATTTTGGTGATATTAAATTTTGATTTTTAAACTACTTGCTTGGCCTCAAAGTCCGACCATCAATATCTACCTGTAGTTATTGTCCCCCTTTTTTAGTACTTCACTGTTATGCTGCTGAAAGATTTTCCTGCATTGGTTAGAATGAGAGTATCAATGTAGTGGTTCACATTTTGCAGCCTCTAAATGCCCCTCCATGTTAGCAAAGTTTCGAGGAAGGGGTGTTTAGGCAAGCTATACATTATGCAATTTTCTTTCCCTTACCCATGGGTTAAAAGCAAGAAAATAGCTTGAATCCCCCATCAACACAGTCAGTCTCCCACTGTTCTATTGTATTCTAACAGCAGGAGATTTCCCTGCCGTCAGAATAAAATGATCACTGCAGGTGGCTATAGCTGCCAGTAGTGATTGCATGAAAAAAAAATGACAGGCTGGTTGTACTGAAGTTGATCGATAGATCGACTTCAGTGTAACCAGCCTGCCCATAGATGGATCAAAATTTGGCACTGGCTAAGGCTAAGCAGCAGAGTATCTGTGTGGCAAACTTGGCAAGTTAAAATTAGAGATCCAACCCAGTGTTGCTAACCTACCAGATTGATATTTACTGACACAAGACTCAAAATGTCATGGCACAGCCACATTTTTACTGGCATCTCCAAAAGTTACAAAATTACAATTTTTAAGTGAAAAATTCTGTATTTAGGCTACAAACAAGTATGATGCTGCGTACACACGATCTTTTTTTGTGATATAAAAAAACGTTGTTTTATCTCACGAAACAAAACATCGTTTTTCAAACTTTATTTTAAAAAACGATGTTGCCTACACACCATCGTTTTCGGAAAATGCTCTAGCGTGGTTACGTACACCTCATTCGACGTGTCTGTTCCATTGAACCTCCTGTCTCATAACTTGCTTCTGAGCATGCGCGGGTTTAACCACTTTAGCCCCGGGCCTGTTTTTCAGATTCGGTGTTTACGAGACTAAAACATTTTTTTTTGCTATAAAATTACTTAAAACCCCCAAACATTATATATATTTTTTTTTCTAACACTCTAGAGAATAAAATGGCAGTCATTGCAATACTTTTTGTTACACCGTATTTGCGCAGCGGTCTTACAAGCGCACTTTTTTTGGAAAAAATTCACTTTTTTAAATAAAAAAATAAGACAACAATAAATTTGGCCCAATTTTTTTACATATTGTGAAAGATAATGTTACGCCGAGTAAAATGATACCCAACATGTCACGCTTAAAAATTGCGCCCGCTCGTGGCATGGCGTCAAACTTTTACCCTTAAAAATCTCGATAGGCGATGTTTAAAAAATTCTACAGGTTGCATTTTTTGAGATACAGAGGAGGTCTAGGGCTAGAATTATTGCTCTCGCTCTAACGATCGCGGCGATACCTCACTTGTGTGGTTTGAACACCATTTTCATATGCGGGCGCTACTCGCGTATGCGTTCGCTTCTGCGCGCGAGCTCGTCGGGACGGGGCGATTTAAAAAAAATTTTTTTTTGTTTTCGTATTTATTTCTATTAATTTTACCAATTTTTAACACTAAAATAAAAAAAAAAAAAAAATGATCACTTTTATTCCTATTACAAGAAATGTAAACATCCCTTGTAATAGAAAAAAGCATGACAGGTCCTCTTAAATATGAGATCTGGGGTCAAAAAGACCTCAGATCTCATATTTAGGCTAAAATGCAAAAAAAAAAAAAAAAATTTTTAAATGTCATTTTTCAAATGACATTTAAAAAAAAATGTCTCTTTAAGACGCTGTTTGGAACTGACGTTTGACGTCACTTCCGCCCAGCAGAGCTACGGGGATGGACGAGGGAAATTTTTTCCCTCACTCGCATCCCCGCTGACCAGACGAGCGCACCCGATCGCCTCCGCCGCTACCGACGGCTCCGGTAAGCGGCGGAGAGCGCGGGAGCGCAGCGGGAGGGGGGGGGGACGCCCGTCCGCCACCGATAACGGCGATCTCGCGGCGATTCCGCCGCGGAGACCGCCATTATCGTTTACCCGACCGCCCACAGAAGAGATGGATATCTCGGTTGTGGCAGCAGCTGCTGCCGTTACCGAGATATCCATCCTCAAAGTGCCGACGTATACCTGCGGTGGGCGGTCGGGAAGTGGTTAAAAACATTGTTTTAAATGTCGTTTTGCCCACACACGATCATTTTTTATGACACATAAAACAACATTCTGAAAAACGACATAAAAAATTAAAGTATGTTCGAATTTTTATTTACGTAAGTGGCTCTGAGGCACACATAGCTCCGTCCGCTCAACGTTTAACCATGACCAGGGCTGTCTTAATGAGAGGGCACACCTGGGCACTGCCCAGGGGCCCCAGCTGCATGGGGGGCCCCTAAACTTTCACCAAAGCAGCTGGTCTTTTAGCCCATGCTGTCCCGGAATTGGGGGGCCCATGATGGCACTGAGAGTGATAGATACACAGGGGAGGCAGTCTGCCTCTTACCTACTTGATGTCTGTTTACCTGCACTGTCATCATTGTAGGGGCCCCAGAGCATTACTTTGCCCAGGGGCCCATGATGCTATTAAGACAGCCCTGACCATGACATCACATTACACGCTCAGGCACCTCTTCTGCCAGACCCCCCCAGCGCCACTTGAACCCACTGTAGGTGGGCATTCGGATGGTCCCGTCTTGCTCTGGATCGGAACTGTGCATGCTAAGTGTTTCAGACATATTTTTTAATGGCAACCTTTGTCTGTCACTGGCATTTACTGGCAGAAGAAAAGACCCAATTCTTTTACTGCCTTCTGGTAAAAATACTGATGGTCGGCAACACTGATCCAACCTGCTGGCCCAATAAAATATAACCAGAGAGGTTAACAAGGTGGTTAGAAAACAAGAGAGAGTAGAAAACTATGCCAGGACTTAATTAAATAACAGTTTTAGTTAGAGCTCATAAATATAACAAGTAATAATCATAGCATCAACTCACTCCAGGACTCCAGATAACAAAGAAAAGGACCTTTTCGGAGGAGTTTACTAAATGGATCATACAAAAAGAGAGCCACACCTCAAGTCAAACTCATTTTACATTGTGAAGGATTGTCACCTGCAGAGATTGAAGTTTCCAAAATGAGTCAAAGGAAAGTTATGGCCAGAGCATACACTTTCATTTAAAATAGCAATAAAACAATATACCACACACAGAGAAGTAGATTTCAATTGCTAGTTACATAAATTCATAGTTTATCAGGTTTAAAAAAGACTAGTCCATCTAGTTCAACCATTTAAAAAAAAGACACACACAAACACAGAAAACCTCCATAAACTATCCTATACTATACACAGTTGATCCAGAAAAAACGGCAAAAAAAAAAACAGTATTGATCCAATTTACTCCAGTGGGGGAAAACAATTCCTTCCGGATCCCCAGGAGGCAATTAGACATTACCTGAATCAACTACCCCTGGCTTTTAACCTCTAAAAATTAGCACTCACTTATATTTTGTGCATTTAGGAATGCATTTAGCTCTTTTTAAATCAATCTACTGAGCTTAGCTAAGATATTTTTGTGAGTTATAGATTGCATATCTGTTTCCACAATGTAATTTCATAATCCAATCCTATTCATAACTAAAGTATATTAGTGCTGCCAATTAATGCAAAACTATTAATCGTTTTCCACACCAGCCAATCAACTTAGTTTGATTGAATCAGATCTACTGTTAATTGATCAAAAGGGAGGTTCTAGCTATTCGATTATTTGCAGATTCAGTCATTTTGATCGAACTGCACATTGATTGGATAATGACATTTAAGCATGTGTGGCCAGCATTACAGAAGAACTGACAAAGTGGGGTAAAGAGGAAGTAAATCTCCCTGTATTATTCCTACTTATAGGCAAGCCGATAATAATGCTTACCTATAGGTACTGTAAATATCTCCTAAACCTGCACAGTTTAGGTGATATTTACTGTATACGCCGCTGATTACATCATCGGCGCATATGCTCTGGAGGAATGGCCGCCAGTGCCATTTCTTCAGAGCCTGTGCCGTGATTGGCGCCATCGCGGCTTCGGCCACTCACAGCGCCGGAGCCTGGGAACCCAGAAGAAACACTGGGGAAGATTTCAGCTCTCTCAGAGGTGTGCGGTTGCCACTGGAGGGCTTCGATCTAAGGTAAGTATTTCATAATGAGCTAGTATGCGATGCATACTAGCTCATTATGCCTTTGTCTTACAGGGTTTTTTTTGTCCAGGGTTTACACCTCATTAAAATAAGAAAGAGCAGCAAGTCAGGACTCCAGTTTACAAAGAAAAGACCTGGAATGTTTCCAGCAGAGTTCACACAATGGTTGGTACCAAGATTGAGATGTCTAGTTTACAAAGGGAACTGTATTGATCATTCTTACAAAATCACAGGAATAATAATAAAAAAAAAAAAAAAAAAAAACTCATAAAGTGCCAAAACAACTTTCAGATTCAGACTTCAACTTGGGTGAATTGGTTTGCTTATTCCTATTAAGGGGTCACCAAATAGGGTAAAAGGTTAACCTTAAATTCAAAGGCCCAGATTCACAGAGCGATTGCGCCTGTGCAACAGGAGATGCGCGTGCGTAAGTCTAAATGTGCGCGTGCGTTTCGATGCACGGCATCCCCAAAACGAGATACGCAAGAAATCTACTTTTTTTTGTCCAGCGTAATTTCGTTACACAGGCGCATTCGTCCGCGCAAAACTGCGCTAGACAGACCATTGATTTGCTAGTCAAATATGCCAATGAGGGACTTATGGGGATCCACAAAAGAACATTAGGGCAGCGCAGGCTACGCAGTGTGCGCAACAGCAAAATGTCCTGTCTAAAATTAGACCATATAAAAGCTGGTCTAAAAAGAGAAAAAAAGTCTACATTTTAGATAAAGCAACACTGTTAGTGAGGAGCTCAGCAGTCACACGTGTTGCACAACAATCTGTATGCCAACATGCCAGGGGCATCGTCGCGCATAGCTATACTACTGACTTTAGATGAGCAAAGAAGGATGAGGGCACGGAGGATGGCACGGAGGAGGGCACGGGAGAGGATATACCGCACACGCATAGACCTGTTTGGCATGAGTGATTCTGAGGTGGATCGCATCATCAGATTCACCCCTCATGCCATCCTGGAATTAACCACAACCCTGCAGGAGGACATCACCAGCCCAACACAACGCTCACATGCAGTGCAGCCACTGGTCAAGGTCATGGCAACACTCCATGTCCTTGCCAGTGGCTCTTTTCAGCGTACAAGTGGAGTGGTGGCTGGGATGTCACAATCCTCCATGAGCAGATGTGTGCACCAGGTTGTCCCTGCAATCCTCAGACGCATGGCCAACCAAATCATCAAACCCACCACTGAGGACCTGCGGCTGAAGGCAATGACAGATTTCTACAGAATTGCCAGATTCCCACGCACCATCGGGGCCATTGATTGCACACATGTGGCACTCCAGCCCCCCCTGGAGACAGAGCACATGTACTGCAATCGGAAGCATTGGCATTCCATCAACGTACAGGTGATAGTCGATGCCCAAGGCCACATATGGCACGTCCGTGCCAAACACCCAGGGTCCAGCCATGACAGCTACATATACAATCAAAGCCACATCCGAATGGAATTCGATCAGAACGTGTATGGGGCCACCTGGCTGGTTGGTGAGTGACATGGGTGGCAGGCATGACTGTACCCCCCCCATGATGCACACATCACAAGGAGCACATGCATGACTGACATCCTCCTGTCTTTTCCCTTACAGGTGACTCTGCATATGCACTAGGACCCCATCTCATGACTCCTATCCGGAACCCCCAAACCCCAGGAGAGGAAAGATACAATCAAGCACATGCCCAAACACGAGCAGTGGTGGAGCGCACCTTTGGCCTCCTGAAGTCACGTTTCCGATGCCTGGATAAGTCTGGGGGTACCCTCTTGTATTCCCCAAACTTTGTGTGCCAGATCATCGGTGCATGTTGCATGCTGCACAACTTCGCAGTGAGAAAGGGCCTGCAGATTGACCTACGTGATGACCTGACCCCTGAACCAGACAATCCCCCCCTAACCGAGGGTCCCCCGTCTTCTGAGGGAAGAGCAGCCAGGAGACAGCTCACATTGGGCATCTTTGCACGTTAAACACATACATAATCATGGCACAATGAGAATGCATGCATGCACACCACTGTGGTCCCTAGCACACACACCCCACATCCTCATCAAATTGGATTGGCACCAGTCCACCATGCAGGACTTGTGAGCAGCAACGCCACGCCAAGGCTCCAATTATGTCACTGTACATTCATACACCATTCACACGGACCTGGGGATCACTTCTCCCTAGTCCTGGGGAACCCTTCTCCACCAAAATTGAGGGTGACACCCCTTTTCCGGCAGGAATGTCACCCCCACATTCAAACAGCATTCACAACCCAAAAAAAAAAAAAAATGACCAGCAAAATCTAAAAATTTCCAGCAAAAAAAAAAGGGGGAAAAAAAATTAGTGCCCTTGACGTGAGCCACGCCTGGGGCGCCCCCGGCCACGGCCCCGGCTCCTCAGGGGAGACTCATGGGGGAGGGGCAAAACCGGGGAAGGAGGAGCAGCCCCTGATCTCTGCCCACCTGGCGGCCTGCCCTCCAAGGCCACGGCTATTCTGTCCAGGGCACCACCTAGTGTTGCCGTGTTGGCCTGGATAGCCTGGATGAGGGCCCTCACATCCTGCCCAACGCCTGCTGATGTAGTCTGCAGGTCGTTAAGGCAGTTTGTGAAAGCCCGGGAGTGGGAGTCCAGGTTCCCCAGCGTATCCTTGATGGAGGACAGGCTCTCCTCCATCCGCACCAATGTCTGGCTGACCTGTCCCAGATGGCGGGTCTGGAGGAACTGGTCCCTTCTCAGAGTGGCGGGCAGGAGATCGGCCACCCCCCTGGTCTTCTGGGTCGCCTTCCTGCCTCCAGCTGATGCTTGTGGCCGGGGAGAAGGGGAGGCCCTTGGGAGAGGAGCCATGTTGGGGGAGGAGGGGGG
Organism: Rana kukunoris; assembly: GCA_029574335.1. NCBI lineage: Eukaryota > Metazoa > Chordata > Amphibia > Anura > Ranidae > Rana > Rana kukunoris. Next base: position 102,869,938 of record CM056049.1, read on the forward strand.
CTCCCCCTTAGGGAGGGCTGGCTGGCAGCCAGAGGGGAACGGTCCTCCAACAACAATAGGCCAGTGCCTGACATTGACTCCTCCTCAAACTTCTCCTCCTCAACCTCCTCCTCCTCCTCTTCAACCTCCTCCGCGGACTCCGGCCTTGTCGGGGGGGACTCATTAGGCTGCTATCCTGGGGATGGTGCGGTCAGGCCAGATGGCCCTGCACCCTCCTGCACATCTGTGGATGACACAAAACATTCACAGGTTGGAGGATCCACACACTTGCCACATATTCCCTTTCACCCCCTCCCCACATGCTACACACCTGATATCAAAAAAAAAAATGACCTGGCACCACGGGCTCCGGACTTGAGTCAAAGCCGGGCAGGCCCTCCACTTCATGCCGATGAAAGGTCAGGGCCACCGCACGCTCCTCCGCTGTCAGCCTAACACGGCATGGTGGGCCCCCTCCTGTGCCACTGGCATGGGCAAGCATTTTGGTCAACTTCTTTTTGACCAGACGCCGGAGGTCATTAATCTTTTTGTCAATCCCAGACCGGGTCCGTGTCTCCCCCTCCCCCACTGAATTGACCTGCTCAGTGATGATGTCCAAAATCTCCCTCCTCCTGGCCGGGGTGGTGTTGGCACTGTCCGGGCCGTGGAGGAAACGCCCATAATCGCTAATGGCCCGGGCAAGAATTCTTTTTTCCCCCAAAGTAAAATTTAGTTTTCGCTTTCTCTCTGTCATACTGAAAAAAAAAACACTCCCAGTCAACAAAAATCAGTCACAAAAACAAGCACAACCAATCAAGCAAGAACACACACAAAGAGAAAACTAACACCCAAAAAATCACACAAGCACTCAGCAAAAATCAGTCACAAAAACAAACAGCAACAATTAAGCAAGAAAACAAACGATCAGAAATATATCAAACAAACAGTCTCTCAAACACTTATCAAAAAACACTTTCAAAGATCTACTAACAAACACTTGATCACACAGTACACTAATCTGACAAATACAAAACACAACGCAACGAACAACAGGACAAAAGCACTTGGTTAAATGGGAAGGGACAACGGGATGTACTTTTGCAATGGAAGTGCGTTTGTGTCTGTCTATTTATGCTGTCTGCGTAGTCCTTAGTCCATTTCCAATTTCACTGATTGCGCCGTTCCCGAGTTGTGAGCATGCGCACAGCGGAGCTGACCATGGTTTCCTTCAAGCGCGCATGCGCGAGCCGGCCGGCCCTTCATTTGCATGGGTCACGGCTCATTTCAATGTAACAAGCCCACGTTCTTCCCAATTTGTATTACTCCGCCTTACGCCTCTGAAATAACGTTACGCATGCGCAATTTTTTGCGCAAAAGCTACGAGAATAGGGTGATTACGCGGCTACATTGCGCAAGTCTAACGTAAAGGCGGTGCACTACGCCGGTCCAATAATGCGCAGATGTACCTGAATCTGGCCCAAAATGTTTATGGCACCGCAAAGTTTAACCTTCTAAGAGATTTGGACCAATGCCACCTAAACTTACGGAAAAACCTACTTCAAAGTGCAAACATGGTATCTAACACCTTTATTTCTTGCGCTAAAACACTTGCTTTGTGGTTCAAACAAAAGTTTTTTTCCCTTAACATATCTTGCAATGTCTTTGCCTACAGCATTGCTGGCACTTTTTAGTCTCCTTAGGCTAGTTTCACACTGCTGCGCTGCGGTTTGGATCTGCATCCCAGGGACTAGTGAGAGGGCTATTCATCCACTGCTGACAGACCCAGTACATGGGGGGGGGGCAGAAAAGGTGGGTTCCCTGGGCGGTACAATTTACTAGAGGAAGGGGTATTCATTAACACTGACACTGGTTACTAATGCATCAGCGATCAGTGGCAATACATTAACCCCCCCCCCATGCTGCATATTACAAATACCATTGGCAATTACCCACTTGCTGACCTGTCACAGTACTGTGACGGGGTGGCACCGATAGCTGTACGTCGCTGCCTATTCCAGGGTTTCGGGTTCATACCCTCACCCACCCATTCCCCTGTGATTTGACACAGCAGGAGACTGTCAGCAGATCCCAGCCAATGAGTCATGACCGGGGCCTGCTGATCTGCGGTGTCAATATCACAGCCCAGAGCCCTGTGTTGACAATCAATACAGGGCTCTTTATAGAGGGTGCAAAGCAGGGAAAATAAACAAATACACCTGTAGTATAAAGCAGCACAATTACACATTGTTAGGTGCACAATTAACCCATTGGTTTCCCCTAGATGTTAACCTCTTCCCAACCAGTGTCCTTAGTACAGTGACAGTGCATATTATTATCACTGATCACTGTATTAGTGTCACTGGTAATGTGGCAGTTAGTTGGTTCCCACAAAGTGTCAGTTAAACCGTGTATACACAGGCCAAATGTCAGGAGACAATAGCTAGTTCATAAAAAACTGGCTAACATTTATTCTGTCCGACAGAAGCCATCCATTTGGCCAGCTTTTGTCAGACGAGCATGCTGGAAAACCAATGGCAGAGAGCACTTATCTGAGTGTTCTGGCAGGGGAGGGGGGTGGACAGATCACTGTCAGAGCACAATAGCTCAGCAGAGGGGCGCAGTTTGCAATCTTCGCCCTGGACACAGGATGACCTTGTCCATGCCCTGACTGCTGATGTTGCTAGCAGGGACTGAGCCACTGAGAGCAGTACACCAAGTGTATCCAAACCATACCTCACCCATACTGTACCTATTCCAAACCTAGAATGCACCTATACCAACTCTATACCATATTATACCAGATCATAATCAAATCTTTATTTAGAAAACATCAAAGTGCAAATAACAGATGTATATAGCACAATCAGAAGCAATAGATACACAGGTATAGAAAATTACCGGAAGATAGTGTGTACCATGATCCATATGCAAAGTCACAGTACCAGTCCCACCCAACCCCCTACTGGTCAAGAAAAATGAAAAGCAAAAAAGCAACCCAGCATCAACATGAATTAAAACTGTTGTGTCCAAGGAAGCCAGACCCGGTCAAATTTCTGAGGGCAACCCCTATTAATATAAGTTAGCTTATACATTGGTAGCATTGCATTCACAGAGTACTCCCATGCGTCAACCTTGGGGGGAGGGGGGAGAGAGAGAGGACCACCTCTTAAGAATTTCCTTTTTGGCATAAAAGAGCCTTTATCAAATCTTGACTGCATCTGAACCACATCTACCTTGCACCTGTGCTGAGACTATACTGTACCTATACTGCATGCAGATTAACTGGGACTGTTGTTACAAGAAAAAGATGCTCTGAAAGGGCCCCAACGACAGCCAGCAGAAGGACATTGCAAAGGACTGCCCCTCCAATAATAATTCATCTACAAGCCACCTTTGTTCCCCTGCTCCCTCCACTACAATTCTTCATTTCTATTAGACAGTGCATACCTAGTCGCTCTAGGACTAGCATCACTGCCATAAATGACAGTATAGTTCCAGCACTTGGTAGATTAAACTTTACTACTGCTTACCGCTGCAGTTTGAAATGGTCTTGCTACTGTTTATACTGATTTGGACGACAAATGTCATCTTATGCCAAGTCCTTACTGCTAAACACATTGCATGCTAAATTGTGTTAAAACCCATAGTAAATCCATTTTATGCTGGCCTAGTTACCAACCATACTGGTTAAAAATATACTAAGTTTGCCTTTACTATCTGGTTGGGTGTCTGTTTTCTTTGATATAGCACTAGATTTGGTACTAAGTATTACTTTCAGTGATTTCCTGTGATATTGTATGTTTGTACACTCAACCTGGTGTTAGAGGGGCTGAGGTTCTTGATAAAGTCGAAGCAAAGAACAATGGACCCATCCTATCCAGCGACTCCTACGGGGGTAGTGCTACATAGTACTTAATTAAATGAGTAAAGTTTGTTATCACTTGACAGCAGATTACTTTGAATATATTTTGTGCACAAATTGCATTCCTTAGGGTAAACTGCAACAAAAGCATTTTTTTTATCGTTTTGGATAGAGTAATGGAGGGTTATAACCCCTGACAGTTTTTTTTTCTTTTTGCCATGGCCAAAACAGAAAGTGAAAGGAAATCCCTGCAAAGTAAGGGAATCCTGGTGTGTCCTCAGCGTCACCAGATCAAATGTCCCCATTGGAATATTTGCCCCTTATTAGTGTTCTGATGTCAATCCAAAATTTAAGATTTTCTTTTATTTTCACTTTTGATGATAACAATAGAGAGATTGAATCTCTCTAACGGGGACACAGACGGCAATACAGACTGATAGTTGTTAATTCTTCTCCGCTCTATCCAAAACTAAAAAAAAACAAAGTTTTGTTTTTAGTCACACGCAGTGGTGGCTGGTGCTCAAAATTTTTGGGGGGGCGCAAAGGAAAAAAAAATTGCAGTCTCATTGTGCCCAAAACGCAGCCAGTGTTCCATGCCATCAAACGCAGCCACTGTGCCATCAATTTGCACCACTGTGCCATGCCATCAAACGCAGCCACTGTGCCATCAATTTGCACCACTGTGACTTGCCATCAAATGTAGCCACTGTGCCAGCAATTCACACCACTGTGCCATGCCATTAAACGCAGTCACTGTGCCATGCCATCAAATGCAGTCACTGTGCCATCTATTGTCACCACGGTGCCATGCCATTAAACGCAGCCACTCTGCCATCCATTGTCACCACTGTGCCATGCCATTAAACGCAGCCACTGCGCCATCCATTGTCACCACTGTGCCATGCCATTAAACGCAGCCACTGCGCCATCCATTGTCACCACTGTGCCATGCCATTAAATGCAGCCACTGTGCCATCCATTGTCACCACTGTGCCTACACCGACTAGCGATGACGTAAGAGAATGCGACGCCCGAACGTAACTTTGTGGATCGCCGTAAAAAGCTAATTTGCATACCCGACGCAGAAAACGTCGCGAACTCCACCCAGCCGGCACAAAAATATTGCAGCGTAGATCCGAAGGCATACGAAGACGTAAGCCTGTCGGATCGAAGCCCGAAGCCGTCATATCATGGTTTGAGGATTCAAACTAATGATACGACGCGGGTAATTTGAAAGTAAGCTGGCGTATCAGGAGATACACCGGCGTACTGGCTCTGTGGATCTGGCCCATAACTTTTTGGTATACCAACTTTTTTTGGTAGATTTTATTAATATGTGAAAAATTAGCCCAAAATAAATACTTGCTGTGTCTTTTTCCCTTTTTAAGTTGCTTTTTTTTCCCTACAGTCTAAAAAAACAACAGACACACAAAACACAAGATGGAAACTCGTGATTGGACTCATTTAGAACAAGATGGAAACATTGTAATGTGTCCTCCACGTGTTATGTGGAGGACACATTACAAAAACAACCGTGTATCATAAGGGACCATGGACAAAATCTACAACCTATCAGCAAGGTGTGTGACCAGCAAGTTCTGTTAGGAAATAAATGTTGACTTTAGAATATTTGTTAGTTATGATGACTCATTAGACAGATTAGAATATACAATAATTATGCATGTGCGTCTAGCTTTAGTAGCATTGTGATATTTTCTCCTTGAGTTGATATCCAACCCCTCTTTGAATAACAGGACACATTTTAATTTGTGTTGGAGTCACCAGCTTCAGAACTGATATAATCATTATCACAAAGCAAGTTTTGTATTTAAGCATGAACATAATCATTAGCATAATCCACTTGAGTCATTCATCATTTCTCATGCTTTAGTTTTGACTTTCTCCAAAGTACATTGTATCCTTGTATCACAGACAATATCAAAACCCGGCCAATCTGAGTTTTTACCGGGTTCTAGGGCAGACAGCCATATATGACCTGTCTGCAGGGCCGGTTAAAGGGGTGGGCGGGAGGTTCGAGTGCCCTGGGCGCGACCATTTGCTATAGGAGGGGGGGCGCAGGTGAAGTTTTGCCACAGCTGCCAGTGTGTACACCTGTGTGTCATAGCCAGCGGGCAGCGGCACTAAACAAATTTTGTTTGCCGAGTCACGAGGCGAGGTGGGAGGACTCGGGAAGCCTGGCTCTAGCTCGAAGCTAGCAGACAGTGAGTGTGCTGAGTCCGGACTAAAGTTACTTAACTTGTGTAAAGTAAGCAGAACTTAGAGCAGATTAATAAATGGCTGGATTGGGGAGGGGAGGGGAGAAGGCTTCTGAGGCAAGGTTAATGACCACTGTATTAAGAAAAAACAGATAAAAAAAATATGTTTTTGCGTTACTGATAAATTAACAGGATGTTGGCTATGATCCAACAATGTGACCTCACAGTTTTTAAAAAGATTTTATTTCAGCTAAATGAAGGAAAGCTAATCAAAAGTAAGAACCAGGCTTGCCATCTTCGCCCTGGGCACCAAATGGCCTTGTCCCAGCACTGCCTGTCTGGATATTAAGTCCCCACAATAAAGATTCAAATCATGCAGAGCATAGTAGAAGCCTGCATAAACTTGTCAGTTTGGTATTTATGACTTTTTTTACTGAAGCTTCCAGTGCAGACAAAAATTGAGAAAATACATTATTTTTGTCGTGTTGCGCTCCAATATGTGTATTGGTAGCACTGACTTACAGTTTTTTTTTTAAAGCTATTTAACTGGAGTCTTCAAAAAACGCAACAGGTTCTAGTGTGAATGTCAATGCATGCATTCTGGTTGAATGAGCAATAAGGCTGGGTTTACACTCTTGTACTGCAGCAACATGCACTTTATCATATGTGTTACCGTGAATCACAAAAACATATTATTCACATTGATGAGCTGTGGTGCCATTCATATTTAAAGTGTTACTGAACCCACAACAGTAAAATCAGTCTGTATATGCAGTAAAGCATGCTTGTTACAGTATACGCACTTGGGAACCTAAGGAGTTAATCCTTTGTATTGTGTATAAAGGCTGTTTAACCCTATCTCTTTGATCCTCCTCTTCTTCCACTGTCTCCAAAAAATAACCTGATATTTACAGAGCCTGGGGACGGGCTGCATATGCTCAGTTTTGTGTGTATTGCTAGAGAGGTTTTTTCCGTGGGAGGATGCATGTGATCAGCACAGGGCCAATCAGCACTCACCAGACATGTCCAGACAGAGGATGAGGGGATAATAAAAACTCCTTCTACAAGCTTTACTAGGCACTGATAGTCACAAGACTCCTATATACTGCGGACGAGAAAAGGTATTTAACCACTTGTCCACCGCCCACCGTCAAATGACGGCAGGCGGAGGACTCCAATCTCCTGACTGCACGTCATATGACGTCCAGTCATTTGAATAGGGAATGCGCGCGATCGCGTGCGCGCATCCCTATACTGTCGGTAGCAGCGTGTCACAGAGACACCGCTCGTTACCGACAGGGGTGAACAGCGGCACGAATGCGCTGTTAACCACGTGATCGGCCGTGATGAATTCACGGCTGATCACGCCTGGCAACACCCCCAAAGTGCACGGCGTGTGTGAGCGATCGCGGCGCGCATGCCCGTCGGTGGCAGCGTGTTCCCGGGAACACTGCTCGTCACCGACAATGGTACACAGCCATTGGTCAGGGCTGTGTACCACATGATCAGCTGTGATCCATTCACAGCCTGATCTCTAAGTGTAAACAAAGAGCTGTAACTAGTCTGTTACCAGCTCTTCTCCCCTCACACATCGTTTTCAGTGTGAGGAGAGAAGAGCTAGAAGCAGTGAGTTACAGATCTGTGTTCTGTACTGTATGCACAAGCACCACACCTGTCCCTTTGCCCCCCCAATTGTTACCAGTCACCCAACAGTCACCCATAAAGTGCACCAGTCACATAAAGAGACTGCCATCAGCGGTGCAACCGTCACCCACTAGTGACCGTGCCCTGTCACCGTCACCCATCTGTGACCTACCCTGTCACCCGTCACCCACCAGTGACCATGCCCTGTCACCAGTTAACCATCAGTGACCTGCCCTGTCACCCGTCACCCACCAGTGACCATGCCCTGTCACCCGTCACCCATCAGTGACCTGCCCTGTCACCCATCTGTGACCTACCCTGTCATCCACCAGTGACCATGCCCTGTCACCGTCACCCACCAGTGACCTGCCCTGTCACCCATCACCCACCAGTGACCGTGCCCTGTCACCCGTCACCCATCAGTGACCTGCCCTGTCACCCGTCACCCATCAGTGACCTGCCCTGTCACCCGTCACCCATCAGTGACCTGCCCTGTCACCCGTCACCCATCAGTGACCTGCCCTGTCACCCGTCACCCATCAGTGACCTGCCCTGTCACCCGTCACCCTTCAGTGACCTGTCCTGTCACCCATCAGTGACCTGCCCTGTCACCCATCAGTGACCTGCCCTGTCACCCATCAGTGACCTGCCCTGTCACCCATCAGTGACCTGCCCTATCACCCGTCATCCATCAGTGATCATCAGCGGTGCACCCATCAGTGACCATCACCCGTCACCATCCGTGGCCTGTCACCCATCAGTGACCATCGCCTGTCACCCATCTGTGACCATCACCCGTCACTGTCCGTGGCCTGTCACCCATCAGTGACCATCGCCTGTCACCCATCTGTGACCATCACCCGTCACCGTCCGTGGCCTGTCACCCATCAGTGACCATCGTCTGTCACCCATCAGTGACCATCTCCCGTCACACCATCACCCATCAGTGAACATCACCTGCCACCCATCGCACAACCCATCAGTAAACATCACCTGCCACCCATCGCACAACCCATCAGTTACCGTCACCTGCCACCTATCTGTCACCCATCATATACAGCTACCTGCCACACAGCCAAAATGTCCAAAAAATGGTATTCTGGCCAGGAGGCGTTCCAGATCCTCTCAATGACCGCTGAGAGCACCGGGGAGCTCTCATCAGATTCCATTTCTGATTCCAAATCAAGTTCGGAATTTGAACCGATTGACTACAGCAATGATTCGGATGAAGAATGGGTCCTTCCTAAAAGGGCACGGCACTCTGAAAATCAGGCAGCCACCAGCAACCAGGAATATATACCTAGGCCCAGTACCAGCGCTGCCACCAGCAATAGGCCCAGTACCAGCGCTGCCGCCAGCAATAGGCCCAGTACCAGCGCTGCTGCCAGCAATAGGCCCAGTACCAGCGCTGCCGCCAGCAATAGGCCCAGTACCAGCGCTGCCGCCAGCAATAGGCCCAGTACCAGCGCTGCTGCCAGCAATAGGCCCAGTACCAGCGCTGCCGCCAGCAATAGGCCCAGTACCAGCGCTGCCGCCAGCAATAGGCCCAGTAGTAGCGCTGCCTCCAGCAATAGGCCCAGTACCAGCGCTGCCGCCAGCGAAACCCCTCGCAAACAAATGCCCAGGCCCAGTACCAGTGCTGCCACATCACGCCTAAGTACCTGCACAATAAATTCAACCCCCCCCAACTACTCGAGTGTCACGTCCCCCAGGAGCCAGGGCCACTACATTCGTACCAGATGTTTTTGCCAACCCAACATGGCTGCCTTCCGGATCGGGATCAACAATTATTCCCTCTTTCACAGCACATCCAGGTGTGCAGGCCAATACCCAATATTTCTCAGAAATTGATTTCCTTCATCTCTTTTTGCCCGACACTTTTCTGCAGTTCATTATCGACCAGACAAATTTGTATGCCCAGCAGTATATTGCCAACAACCCCCAATCCTCTTATGCCCGTCCATTTGAGAGGAGAGATGTAAATTTGGAGGAGTTCAAATTGTTTCTTGGCCTCACCATAAACATGGGGCTTAACAAAAAAAATCAAGGACATTCCTATTGGTCCACCAAACCCATCTACCACCATCCCATGTATTCTGCCACAATGTCCAGGTCCTGATACGAGATGATTATGAGATTCTTTCATATCAATGACAATACCCAGTGCCCTCCCCGTAATCATCCAGATTACGATAAATTGTACAAGATTCGCCCCCTGATAAATTTCCTTTCCCATCAATTTGAAGAAATCTATGTCCCCGAGAAACATATATGTGTGGATGAGTCCCTGGTACCCTTTTATTCCTTGTAAAAAGGCTAAATATGGAGTCAAATTTTACAAACTGTGTGAGAGAGCCACGGGATATCTGTATGCATTCCGCATATATGAAGGAAAAGATTCCCAGCTCCAGCCCCCTGAGTGCCCGGCCTACATAGGCACAGCCGGAAAAATCGTATGGGACCTGACTTACCCACTCCTGAGAAAAGGATATCATCTTTATCTAGATAATTTTTATACGAGCCTGCCCCTTTTCCGACACCTATATATTGAAAAAACACTGGCCTGCGGAACCTCCAGAAAAAATAGGAAGGGCTTCCCACAATCTATTGTAAACGAAAAGCTGCGAAGGTGGCAAAGAGCAACAGTGGGGTGCAACGAAGTGCTGGCCTTGAGGTGGAAGGATAACAAAGACGTGCACATGATGTCCACCATTCACAATGACACTGCAGTTGTTGTTCAACGAAGACGAGGTCCCATTGAAAAGCCGACATGTGTCCAAGATTACAATCTGTACATGGGGGGGGGGGTGGATTTCAATGATCAAATGATTCAGCCCTATTAATCAATAAGGAGGTCCCGATTCTGGTACAAGAAGGTAGCAATTTATCTTATCCATTTGGCCATTTATAATTCTTATGTAGTATACTCCAAATCCACTGAAAACCCTGCCTGCTTGCTACAATTCACAGAAGAAATAGTCACATCCCTCATCTATCCACAAAGTCCCCCCTCAGAAACCATTTGCTCTGATGTCGTTAGCCGACTTCATGGACGGCACTACCCGTACCACATCCCACCAACCGAAGGAGGACAAAGACGGCAAAAAAAATGTCGCGTTTGCAGCAAAAGAGGATTTCGAAAAGATTCCAGCCACCATTGTCCCCGGTGTCCCTCCCAACCTGGCCTTTGCATTGGAGAATGCTTCGAAAATTATCATGAATCCCTAAAATTCTAGCCCATATTTTTAACCATTTCCCCCATCTGACCATTTTCATGCTACTGCCTTCAACGTAAATTGACCCTGGCCTGTTTTATGGACTATGCTTTTGCCTACCGATTGGACTGCTTCCACGTAAACTGACCCTGGCCTGTTTTTTGACTATTCCTCTGCCTACCGTTTGGACTGCTTCCACATGAACTGACCCTGGCCTGTTTTATGGACTATGCTTTTGCCTACCACTTGGACTGATCCGTTGCCCTGCTATTGTAGTACACAGGGGTCTAACATATGTGAGGGGCTCCAGAATAGTTTTTCCGGATGGATAAAACATTTTTTGTTTTCTCCGGGGTTTTGTAATTTCCGGATTAGGGTCTGGAGTCCGGAGGCTTTATAGAGATTTGGGTGGGTCGAAGCCTCTACCCCTGTGCCCAGGTCTTACCCAATTGCAGCCCTCAGCCTGCTGCTGACTTACTGCCATCATGCCTGCCATCATCTTTGCCTGCAGGATGAACGAGCCACACCACTGCTACCTGGACTATTCAAATATGCTGCCTGGAGAATTACTATAGCTGTCGCTAAACACATCCCTGACTGCTGCCTGGACCAGTGCTCTCTTCTGTGGACACTACTAAAAGCACAGGTAATACTTTTTTTTTTGTACCCTTTCCACAATAGAATTTATTTTGGATTGTAATTCTTGGTATGTACATGCTATGTGTTAGAAATATGAAGAGCCTTAAAAAATGATAGGTTGCCAGGAAATGATATATGTAATGTATGCTGCTAGAACGCCTGATCGTGCTACTTGGATGTTGGGCATCTGTATGTGGCCAAGCTAGTGTAAAAGTCTCACACATGTGGTATCCCCATACTCAGAACGAGTAGCAGAATGTATTTTAGGGTGTCATTTTTGCTATGCATTTGCTATGTGTTGGAAATATCTTATAAATGGACAACTTTGTGTAAAAAAAAATGTGTTTTCATTTCTTTTCCACGTTTTCCCAAAACGTCTGGAAAAAAAATAACCGCTCAAAAGACTCATTATGCCTTATAGATTATATGTTGGGGTGTCTGCTTTCCAAAATGGGGTCATTTTGTGGGCAATTCCATTGTCCTGGTGCTCCAGGGCCTTCAAAAGTGTAATAGGTGGTTGAGAAATGAGATGTGCAATTTATGCTCGTAGATCGCCTGATGGCGCTACTTCAATGTTGGGCCTTTGTATATGGCCAGGCTGTGTAAAAGTCCCACACATTTGGTATCCCCATACTCAGGAGGAGCAGCAGAATGTATTTTGGGGTGTAATTTGTTGTATGCATATGTTCTGTGAGAGAAATAACCAGTTAATATGACAATTTTGTAAAAAAAAAAAAAGAAATCTTCATTTTGCAAAGAATTGTGGGAAAAAATTACAACTTAAAAAAACTCACCATGCTACTTATTTAATACCTTGGAATGTCTACTTTCTAAAAAGGGGTCATTTGGGGGGTATTTGTACTTTTCTGACTTGTTAGTATCTCAAGAAATTAGATAGGCCGTCAGTACTTCAAGTGTGATCAGATTGATCAATTTTTAGGGATTGGCACCATAGTTTGTAGACTCTATGGCCCAGATTCACAGAGCGATTACGCCTGCGCAACAGGAGATGCGCGTGCGTAAGTCTAAATGTGCGCATGCGTTTCGTTGCGCGGCATCCCCAGAACAAGATACGCAAAAAATCGTTAGACTGGCGCATCCGTCCGCGCAAAAGTGCGATAGACACACCATTGATTTGCTAGTCAAATATGCTAATGAGGGACTTACGGGGATCCACAAAACAACGTTGGGGCAGCGCAGGCGACGCAGTGTGCGCAACAGCAAAATGTCCTGTCTAAAATTAGAGCTGATAAAAGCTGGTCTAAAAAAATAAAAAAAGTCTACTTGTTAGATAAAGCAACACTGTTAGTGAGCAGCTCAGCAGTCACACGTGTTGCTCAACAATCTGTATGCCAACATGCCAGGGGCATCGTCGCGCATAGCTATACTACTGACTTTAGATGAACAAAGAAGGAGGAGGGCACGGAGGATGGCACGGAGGATGGCACGGGAGAGGATATACCGTACCCGCATAGACCTGTTTGGCATGAGTGATTCTGAGGTGTATCGCATCTTCAGATTCACCCCTCATGCCATCCTGGAATTAACCACAACCCTGCAGGATGACATAACCAGCCCAACACACCGCTCACATGCAGTGCAGCCACTGGTCAAGGTCCTGGCAACACTCCATTTCCTTGCCAGTGGCTCTTTTCAGCGTACAAGTGGAGTGGTGGCTGGGATGTCACAGTCCTCCATGAGCAGATGTGTGCACCAGGTTGTCCCTGCAATCCTCAGACGCATGGCCAACCAAATCATCAAACCCACCACTGAGGACCTGCGGCTGAAGGCAATGACAGATTTCTACAGAATTGCCAGATTCCCACGCACTGTGGGGGCCATTGATTGCACACATGTGGCACTCCAGCCCCCCCCAGGAGACAGAGCACATGTACCGCAATCGGAAGCATTGGCATTCCATCAATGTACAGGTGATAGTCGATGCCCAAGGCCTCATATGGCACGTCCGTGCCAAACACCCAGGGTCCAGCCATGACAGCTACATATACAATCAATGCCACATCCGAATGGAATTCGATCAGAATGTGTATGGGGACACCTGGCTGGTTGGTGAGTGACATGGGTGGCAGGCATGACTATCCCCTCCCATGATGCACATCACAAGGGGCACATGCATGACTAACATCCTCCTGTCTTTTCCCTTCCAGGTGACTCTGCATATCCACTGGGACCCCATCTCATGACTCCTATCCGGAACCCCCAAACTCCAGGAGAGGAAAGATACAATCAAGCACATGCTCAAACACGAGCAGTGGTGGAGCGCACCTTTGGCATCCTAAAGTCACGTTTCCGATGCCTGGATAAGTCTGGGGGTACCCTCTTGTACTCCCCAAACTTTGTGCGCCAGATCATCGGTGCATGTTGCATGCTGCACAACTTTGCAGAAAGAAAGGGCCTGCAGATTGACCTACGTGATGACCTGACCCCTGAACCAGACAATCCCCCCCTAACCGAGGTTAACCCGTCTTCTGAGGGAAGAGCAGCCAGGAGACAGCTCACATTGGGCATCTTTGCACGTTAAACATACACATTAATCATGGCACAATGAGAATGCATGCATGCACACCACTGTGGTCCCTAGCACACACACCCCACATCCACATCAAATTGGATTGGCACCAGTCCACCATGCTGGACTTGTGAGCAGCAACGCCACGCCAAGGCTCCAATTATGTCACTGTACATTCATACACCATTCACACGGACCTGGGGATCACTTCTCCCTGGTCCTGGGGAACCCTTCTCCACCAAAATTGAGGGTGACACCCCTTTTCCGGCAGGAATGTCACCCCCACATTCACACAGCATTCACAACCCCAAAAAAAAAAAAATGACCTGCAAAATCAAAAAATTTCCAGCAAAAAAAAAAAAAAAAAAACATTTGAAAAAAAAAAAAAATTGGGGGAAAAACAAATTACTGCCCTCTGCGTGAGCCACGCCTGGGGCGCCCCCCGGCCACGGCCCCGGCTTCTCAGGGGAGACTCATGGGGAAGGGGTAAAACCGGGGAAGGAGGATCAGCCCCTGATCTCTGCCCACCTGGTGGCCTGCCCTCCAAGGCCACGGCAATTCTGTCCAGGGCAGCACCAACTGTTGCCGTGTTGGCCTGGATAGCCAGGGTAAGGGCCCTCACATCCTGCCCAACGCCTGCTGATGTCGTCTGCAGTTCATTTAGGCAGGTTGTGAAAGCCCGGGAGTGGGAGTCCAGGTTCCCCAGCGTATCCTTGATGGAGGACAGGCTCTCCTCCATCTGCACCAATGTCTGGCTGACCTGTCCCAGATGGCGGGTCTGGAGGAACTGGTCCCTTCTCAGGGTGGCGGGCAGGAGATCGGCCAACCCCCTGGTGGTCTGGGATGACATCCTGCCTCCTGCTGATGCTTGTGGCCGGGGAGAAGGAGAGGCCCTTGTGAGGGGAGCCATGTTGGGGGAGGAGGGGGGGGCTCCCCCTTAGGGAGGCCTGCCTGCTGGCAGCCAGAGGGGAGGAGTCCTCAAAACCCAAACGTCCAGTGCCTGACATGGACTCCTCCTCCTCATGATTCTCCTCCTCCTCATGATTGTCCTGCTCCTCATGATTGTCCTGCTCCTGTTGAACCTCCTCCGCGGACTCCGGCCTTGTTGGGGGGGCCTCATTAGGCTGCTGTCCTGGGGTTGGTGCGGTCAGGCCAGATGGCCCTGCACCCTCCTGCACATCTGTGGATGACACAAAACATTCACAGGTTGGAGGATCCACACACTTGCCACATATTCCCTTTCACCCCCTCCCCCACACATGCTACACACCTGATATTAAAAAAGAAAACAACTTACCTGGCACCACGGGCTGGGGACTGGAGTCAAAGCCGGGCAGGCCCTCAACTTCATGCCGATCAAAGGTCAGGGCCACCGCACGCTCCTCCGCTGTCAGGCTAATACGGCATGGTGGGCCCCCTCCTGTGCCCCTGGCATGGGCATGCATTCTGGCCAACTTCTTTTTGACCAGACGCTGGAGGTCATTGATTTTTTTGTCAATCCCAGACCTGGTCCGTGTCTCCCCCTGCCCCGCAGAATTCACCTGGTCAGTGATCCTATCCAAAATCTCCCTCCTCCTGGCCGGGGTGGTGTTGGCACTCTCTGGGCCGTGGAGGTAACGCCCATACTCGCTAATGGCCCGGGCAAGAATCTGTTTTTCCACAACTGTAAAATTAAGCTTTCGTTTTCTCTCAGTCATCCTTCCAAAAAAAAACAGTCCCAGTCAACAAAATTCACGCACACAAACAAGCACAACCAATCACAAAAAAACACACACACACAGAGAAAACTACTCACCAAGAAACAGTCCCCAAAAAAAAAATACAGCAGGAAAAGAAACAAAAAGAAATATATCAATCAAACAAACAGTCTCTCAAACACTTATCAAAAACCACTTTCAAAAATCTAACAACAACCACTTGATCACACAGAACACTAATCTGACAACTACAAAACACACCGCAACGAACAACAAGAACAAAAGCACTTTTTTAAATGGGAAGGGACAAAGGGATGTACTTTTGCAAAGGAAGTGCGTTTGTGTGTGTCTATTTATACTGTTCGCGTAGTTCACAACGTTGCCCTAGTCCATTTCCAATTTCACTGATTGCGCCGCTCCCGAGTTGTGAGCATGCGCACATCGGAGCTGACATGGTCTCGTTCAAGCGCGCATGCGCGAGCCGGCCGGCCCTTCATTTGCATGGGGTCACGGCTCATTTCAATGTAACACGCCCACGTCCCTCCCAATTTGTATTACTCCTCCTTACGCCTCTGGAAAAACGTTACGTATGCGCAATTTCCTGCGCAAAAGCTACGAGAATAGGGTGATTACGCGACAAAATTGCGCACGTCTAACGTAAAGGCGGTGCGCTACGCCGGTCCAATAAATAACTTTCACAAAGACCAAATAATACACACCAATTTGGGTTATTTTTACCAAAGATATGTAGCAGTATAAATTTTGGCCAAAATGTATGAAGAAAAATTACTAATTTGCTAAATTTTATGACAGAAACAAAGAAAAAGGCAATTTTTTCACAAAATTTACCGTCTTTTTTTATTTATAGCGCAAAAAATAAAAAACCCACAAATTATTAAATACCACCAAAAGAAAGCTCTATTTGTGTGAAAAAAAGGACGCAAATTTTATTTGGGTAAAGTGTTGCATGACTGAGTAATTGTCATTCAAAGTGTGAGAGCAACGAAAGCTGAAAATTGGTCTGGGTAAGAAGGGGGTTTAAGTGCACTGTATTGAAGTGGTTAAAGTAAAAATTAGGGTTGTCCCGATGCCTCTTTTTTAGGACCGAGTACAAGTACCGATACTTTTTTTTATGTACTCGCCGATTCCGAATACCGATACTTTTTTTTAACTGGAGCAATGCGCCCCAAATGCAGCCTTGTGTCCCCCCCATATGCAGCCATGTCTCCCCCCAAATGCAGCCATAACTCCCCCCTCATATGCAGTCATGTCTCCCCCCCCATATGAAGCCATGTCTCCCCCTCATATGCAGTCATGACTCCCCCCCATATGCAGTCATGACTCCCCCCCATATGCAGCCATGTCTCCCCCCCAAATGCAGCCATAACTCCCCCCTCATATGCAGTCATGTCTGCCCCCCATATGAAGCCATGTCTCCCCCTCATATGCAGTCCCCCCCCATATGCAGCCATGTCTCCCCCCAAATGCAGCCATAATTCCCCCCTCATATGCAGTCATGTCTGCCCCCCATATGAAGCCATGTCTCCCCCATCATATGCAGTTATGTCTCCCCCGCCGTCTAGTTGTTCGGCGCTCAGCAGAACATAACAGCTTTCATTTGAATAGCTGCTGTTCCCTGCCGCGCGTCGTCATGGCCCCTCCCCCTTGTCCGGGCACTTTGATAGACAGATCACCTGTCCAATCCTGGGAAAAGCGCCCGACAAGGGGGGGGGGCATGACGACGCGCGGCAGGGAACAGCAGCTATTCAAATGAAAGCTGTTATGTTCCCTGGCTTAAGCGCCGAACAGCTAGACGGCGGCGGCAGCGGCAGCGGCAGCAGAAGCAGCTCTCCAATGATCCAGTGTGATTTTATACATACCTGGGGACTGCTCTGCTCTCCGCTTTCTTCTTCGCTTCCTCTCCGCCTCCTCTCCGCCTCCAGTCCGCCTTCCTCGCTGCCCCCTCAGTCTCCTCTGCGATCGGTTCCCGCCCCCTTTCCGCCCACTCTCTGCCCTCTCTCCGCCCCCATTCCGCCCCCACTCCGAAAAAAAAAAAAAAAAAAGTATCCGGATTAGGCATCGGCGGTATTTGCGGGAGTACAAGCACTCCCGCAAATACTCGGTATCGGACCCGATACCGATACTAGTATCGGTATCGGGACAACCCTAGTAAAAATTATGCAATATTGAACAATCTAATGTAACTATTGCATCTAAGTATTAATTGCCTATCCCTATAACTTGGCTAATCTAAAGCGTCGGATAAGCACAATAAACAACAAACACAGCTGCTTACTAAACAATGTAACATTTGTTTCTCAAGAAACAAGGAATATCACAAACTAAACAGCAGATATCTACAACATATAACAACAATCAAAGATAATTATTGCCTCCTCTAGGTAGACTTCTCATTGTCTGAGCTCAAGATGGCAAAGAGACAGAGCTCTGGGCCACATGGTTTAGGCCAAAGCCCGCATCCAGAGCAAAACCTCAAGATGGCAAAGAGACAGCCTCATGCCAAAAGCCCTTTTTACAAAACTCAGTCACCCATTCATCCAAACCCCCCCCCCCATTGCCAGCCCCCCCACTCGGTTTTGGACGAATCAGAATGTTCAGTCTTCCTCAGCAGGTTATATTACTGTCCGTCTTGCCGTAATTGGCCTCCAGGGGCAACATTGCCCATATAATCTTTTGGAGCTTGCTGGGCCTTGATTTTTGTCATCAATCATCCCGGTAGTCATGCTCTCTTTGAAGCTTGCTTGTAAAGTAGACAGATCGGAGTCTGTATTGTCATGCAATGTTAAAGGCTTAATTGGCTACATTCCAACCTGGGGGGGGGGGGGGGGGTGTTCTGTGCACTGTTATATAGTGAACGCAGGCTCTGGTTTTAGTAACACTTTAACCTTGCTAATGAACCACTCTACAGTGTACTCTTATGCATCATGGTGCATAACATTAAAAAAAAACACTGCATGCACAATTGTATTATTGGGTGTTACCATAATGTGTGTATAGATGCACGTTACAGTATGAATTCTAATATGAACAAGCCCTGATACTGCTGCATTAAATGTATTCAATTGTATCACCTTGTAAATGTAGTGCTATCCACTTAGAAGCTGCTGATTAGGATGGGCCTTGCATTAAACTTTTCCAAAAACCTCAGACCCTCTAACACACCAGGTTGAGTGTGCAAACATACAATATCACATGAAATCACTAAAAGTAACACTTAGTACCCAGAAGTAGCACTATATCAAATAAAACTGTCACCAAACTTGATAGTAAAGACAAACTTAATATATTGTTACCTAATATAGTTGGTAACTAGGTAAGAATAAATGGATTAACAATAGTAATATTTCTCATACAAGGTGATTCACTAGGCACAAGATGACATTTGGTGGCCAGATCAGCATAAACAGTAGCAAGGCCATCTTAAGTGCAGCAGTGAGCAGTAGTAAGGCTTTATGTACACTACAGCTCCTATACTGTCAATGGCTGCTATGTAATTTAACCGGTTCCCGACCGGCTCCTGTACATATACATCCGCCCCTGCCACAAGCTCCATGACCATGCCCGCGGACTCGATGTCCGCTGGTGTCCCGCGGTCAGGTAACAGAGCTGCAGAACAGTGAGAGGCTAGTGTAAACAAGCATTTCCCCGTTCTGCCTAGTGGCAATGTCACTGATCGTCTGTACCCTCTCATCAGGAACAGCGATCAGTGGCGTGTCACTTCTAGCCACACCCCCTAACAGTAATCACTCCCTAGGTCACACTTAACCCATTCAGTGCCACCTAGTGGTTAACCCCTTCAATGCCAGTGTCATTTTCACAGTAATCAGTGCATTTTTAAAGCACTGATCGCTGTAAAATTGACAATGGTACCAAAAATGTGTCAAACGTGTCCAATGTGTCTGCAATAAAGTCGCAGTCACGATAAAAATGATCGCCGCCATTACTAGTAAAAAAAAAATGCCATAAAACTCTCCTATTTTGTAGACACTATGGGCCATATTCAGGTAGATTAACATATATTTAGGCGGGTGTAGTGTAGTGACCTTAAGCAAATGATCGTCCGAGCGTGGTGCAATGCTTTATGCCTGGCGTATCTAAAACGACGCATGTGCAGTGACATGGACGTACGATTTGCGTCCTTATGCGCATGCTCACAACTACGCCGGCACAACTTCCTGGGATACGCTGGCTCTCCGGCTTACGCCGTGGCTGCACTTCAGGTGATGTCATAATGCAGGGCTGTGGCTATTTCCAGGATGGCATCAGGGCTGAATCTGAAGATGCGATACACCTCCAATTCCCCCATGCCAAAGACATTAATGCGCGTTCGGTATATCCTCTCCTGTGCCCTCCTCCTCCATGTCTGTGGCCACAGTAGTAGTGCTAGGACCACTGCTGCCCCTGGCATGTTGGCATATGGATGTGTAACCAAAGAGAGAAAATATGGGATGCCCACCTAATTTTGAAAAATGTAGTACTCACCGATATTATCGGGGGGTGCAATCCAAATTACAATATAACACAACAATAAAAAACAAAAAATAAAAATAGACTGCTGCACACCCTTAAGAGTTAACTACAAAAAATTGTTTTATTAGAATAAATATCAAAAAAGAACACATGTATGTCAGGTATAAAAACTCAGGTCCACTATGATATGGTAGACCAACCCAGGGATGGTCCCCCTGGATGCCCACTCAAAAACGGCTTTTACCAGTAACTAATGCTCGATCATCCCAAGGGGAGATCAGAGTCTACAAAAAATAGCGCCCCCACCCTCCACATAACACACATGGGTCCCCCCCCCCACACAAAATTGCACACCTGAACCCCAACTATTGGCAATATTTCCTAATGGTTCCCACAAATAGCAGTGATTCCCTGTAATTCAGGTGAAAAGATCACTGGCTAGATGATGGAATATAACATAATTAAATACCTGAAAAAGGGGACATGAAAAAATCCACTGACTAGTGGTAATAGTAGCACTGATCCAATAGAGACTGATGATGGGAAAAAAAAAAAAATGTAACAAAATGAAGGATATTGAGCCTAATAGCTCACTGAGAAAAGTTCTCCCGTTGAACTCGCCGTGTCAGGCTTAGTATTGTTTCCTTATAAGTATATTTTCATTAGTAAATAGATGTAAATCAGATATTCAAGCAGAGACACTGTAATGTTAATCTTCACGATAAAATTCACCTGAAACACAATGATATTGCCATAGATAGTGGGCAAGTTCCCATAGCATAAGGGTAGTGTCCATTCAAAGCTTCAAAGCAAATATATCCATATAGTGCTTATTCATCCTATTAGGCAGCTCACATTCCATGAGATTTGTATCAGCTATCATGGATGGATGATAGGTGATTGGGCATATAATATGCTAGTTTGTAGATGACAGTGTTGTAGTAATATTCCTCAGCAGTGTTAGTGCAAGTGTGGTTGGTCAGCTCGTCCGTAACGGTGCTGCTGTAGCTGCTCTCCAGCTGACCTGTGCACGTCTGCTGCTGACTTGCCCCTGCCTTATGAGGAATAACTTTGCGCCGAACGTTCAACTTACGCACGGCGCGCGTAGCCAGCGTCGAGCGCAAATAAGTTCGCGAATTGGCGTATCTCCCTCATTTGCATATTTGAATACGGCGCATAGATATGACGCCGCACATTTTGAGTTACGCGGCGCATATCGAGATACGTCGGCTTAAGTCCTACCTGAATCTGGCCCTATAACTTTTGCGCAAAACCAATCAATATACGCTTATTGCGATTTTTTACCAAAAATATGTAGAAGAATATGTATCGGCCTAAACTGTGGAAAAATTTAGCTTTTTTATAGATTTTTGAGGGATATTTATTATAGCAAATAGTAAAAAAATATAGCATTTTTTTCAAAATTGTCATTCTATATTTGTTTATAGCTCAAAAAATGTGAGAAAAAAAGGACGTCAATTTTGGGAGCCACATTGCACGACCGCGCAATTGCAAAAATAGCAAAAAATGCTCTGGTCTTTGGCCAGCAACATGGTCTGGGGCTTAAGTGGTTAAAGAGAGATTTCAACACAAAATACAAGATACAGAAATAAATGTTACCTATATATGGTTAACTACTGAACGCAATGTTTTCTCCTAAATGTACTGTACAGTAGATAGGAAAAGCTTGACAAAGTTTTGAGCCTATTGCCGATATGGAAGCATGCCCGTTGCCCATGCCACGCAGTGGATGCTGTTATTAATTTCAGCATGACTCAGTTCATGACTCAGCATTTTTTCTATGGCCAGCAATTGCAACAATGACATCTTCAGGCTAAGACAAGTAGTGTGCATTATTAAAATAAAACAGTGACATGATTTAAATTTAATTTATAATGAAAATGAATATTGAATTTCAAATAAAAAGAAATGGTGCTTTTTATGGCCCAGTAATGTCTAAAATCTTGCTGGCTTGTGATTCATTCACATTGCAATGTCAGTGGAGTCATTTATATCTCAGTGCTGTTAAAGCTTTCTATGATCCACAGTAAGCATGTCCAAACACAACATAAACATAATAGAAATGCATTTGTCATCTGCTTAGTTCTGGGGAATGGAGTACATAGATCTTTATTTATCACTTCTCTCATTTTTACACAAGTCTGAACTAGTACACTAGCACTTAAACATCATTCATTATTAGAAATATATAGGTCATTTGTAATGAAAAACAAAAACAATTAAAAACAGTCCAGTGGAACAATGAAGACTCATTTGGATGCCCAATGAAGTAATAAGATGAAAACCATGCCAGCACCAGCTGAAATTAAACAGTGGTTTCAAATCAAGTGGACCCCTTCATAATGTCCTATTGGACGAAACGCATCGGGGAGGAGATACTAGTGCTGAAGTCCCACCGCTGCTCTATCCCAGGTCGGCAGTGGCTCTACATGTAAGGATTGTATGTCTTTTATAGCTATTTATGTGTAAAAAACATCCAGAATAATAAATACTACACTATGAAGATTACCTTTGGCTCCTGGTAAGCTTTATTTATCACAGCATAACCTTAATGATCACTGTCCATTGATCAGTTTACTACTAGGTACATTCCTCACTGAATGACAGACACAAAACCAATGCATGCATGCTGCTATAATGGCAGCTATCATTCCTAGTCATCATTTGTTCACTTCAGCTGGTTTTGGAATTGATTTTCATCTTATTACCTCATTGGACATCCAAATGATCCTTTTTTGTTTCACTGCACAGTTTTTTTTTTTTTTTTTGGTCACTTTTTTTTCATTAATGCGCATCGCCACTTTTGTTGAGAAAAAAAATCATTCCCCTCACTTCCCTGTGTGTTTGTCTGTGCCCATGTGGGAAAATTAATCTAATGGAAGTGGATTCATAATTATCAATCAGCTGTGCACCCGCAGGACACTAATGTGGAAATATGCTGGACCTGCATCCTTTTAGAAGTGTTCTTATTAGGGGTATCTCACAAATTTTTTATTTTTTTTTGTTCCAGGGGATGCCTGAAATCTGACTTGTATTTTAGTGCAAACTTCTGGGAAAATCAGTGAGCCAATCACACAAGCAGGAAATTATATATCTGGGGGGAGTTCTGTGTGCAGAACAACTTCAGGTAGCCATATTGCAATGTATTCTCAGAAAATTACAGAGCTGCAGATTGAAAAGGAAAGGTAATTTTTAATAACATTCAATTACAATATGACTTGTGTCGCAATTGTATACGCTATATTATTTATTCTTTATTTGCTATTTTTTCCCCACGAAGGGGAGTTACCCTTTAGGGTATTTTTTTCACTTTAACTATATTCCTAATAATATTTTTTGGCACTACGCATATTTTCTTTTATTATTTTTATAAGTTGTGTATACTGCTTGTTTGTGACAGCGGCCAATTTTACCCCAGCACAGAGACATTTTTGTTTTTTGTATCATTCTGCTTTTGCAACTGTAAAATCACAAAAAGTCACAGAGTATGGTAATTTATACATATTATCCTCTTACTGACAGCCACCATAGGTGTACGTCGGCCGTTTTAAGAGGTAAAGGGGGGCACGCGTGCGCCTGTGGCTCAACGCCGGAGCCGATGCGCATGACCTGGCGGCTGCAATCTCCTGTCAATGTAAACAGACAGATCCCCATTCTGTCAGGGAAGTAGAGAGAAATCTGCTGTTCCTAGTGATCAGGAACAGTGATCTCTCTCTACTCCCAGTTTGTACACTGCCCCCATAGTTAGAAACACCTCCCTAGGGAACACTTAACTCCTTGATTGCCCCCTGGTATTAACCCCTTCCCTGCCAGTGACATTTATACAGTAATCAGTGGCTATTTATAGCTCTGATCACTGTATAAATGTCAATGGTCCTAATAAAGTGTCAAAAATGTCCGATCTGTCCGACGCAATGTCGCAGTCCTGCTAATTTTTTTTATAAAAAATGCTATAAATATATCCCCTATTTTGTAGACTCTATGGGCCGGATTCAGATATGTTTGATGTATCTGTCCGGCGGCGTAGCGTATGCTGTTTACGCTACGCCTCCGCAAATATTATGGGCAAGTGCCTTATTCAGAAAGCACTTGCTCCATAATATGCGGCGGCGTAGCTTAAAGTGCCCGGCGTAAGGCCGCGCAATTCAAATTTGTGATGTAGGGGGGTGATTCATGTAAATGAATCATGACCCCACGTAATTGACGCTTTTTTTGGACGTTCCCAGTGCGCATGCACAAAATCACGTCGCTATTTGTCAATGTAAACGACGTGAACGTAACTGACGTCGAGCCCCATTCCCAAAACGATTTACGCAGACGACGTAACCGACGTACAATTCGACGCTGTCCCGACGTCCATACTTAATGTTGGCTACGCCTCCTATAGCAGGGGTAACCTTATGCCGCTATAACGCTTACGCAAACAACGTAAACTATGATGGCTGGCCACAAGTACGCTCGGGAATCGCCGTAAATCCCTCATTTACATATTCGACGCGTAATACGACGAAAGCGCCACCTAGCGGCCAGTGTAAAAACTGCAACTAATATACGACGGTGTAACAGAATTACACCGCTCGTATATTAGCAGAATTCCGGCGTATCTTCTTTTCTGAATAGCAAAAAAAGATACGCCGGCTATTCTTAGTAGTTACGCAGCGTATCTCTTGATACGCTGACGTAAATACTTTCTGAATCTGGCCCTATAACTTTTGTGCAAATCAATCAATATACGCTTATTTTTACCCAAAATATGTAGAAGAATACATATTGGCCTAATGATGAAGAAATTTGTTTACATTTTTGGGAGGGATATTTATTATAGCAAAAAGTAAACAATATTGTGATTTTTCTAAATTGTTGCTTTTTTTTTTTTGTTCATAGTGCAAAAAATAAAAACCTCACGTGGTAATCAAATACCACCAAAAGAAAGCTCTATTTGTGGGGAAAATAAAGACACAAATCATGTTTGTGTACAACGTTGCATGACCGTGCAATTGTCAGTTATATCGATGCAGTGCCGTCTCACAAAAAAGGGCCTGGTCATTAAGGGGGAAAATCCTTCTGGGGCTGAAGTGGTTAAGAGATGAGCCTTGTCTTTGCTGCATATGTTAGCTACCCATACAGACAGGGTGAACTATTAAGTGGGTATACTGGAATCCAAATGGCAGGGCCGATCCTGGGCGGGTGCACAGGGTGCTCCACGACCAGGCGCCACAAGCTGAGGCAGAGGGGGGGGCGTCAATGCTGTGCCATTCACTTACATTCAGCAGCAGCGGTGTAGAGACCATCTTGTTGCCCTCCTGGCCTGGCCTCCACTGCCCATCACACTGGTTGCTAGGATCTCCTGCCACCTGGCGTCTAGCAACTAGTCATGTCCGAGGAGGAGAGCGAGGCAGAGGCCCCAGCATTTACAGCGGAGGAGGATTTAACTTCTTCCTCCATCTTCTCCAGCGCAGCTGGCTGCAAGCGCTTCTCAGAGCCTGAGGGGAAGGGAACTTTGCAATTACAGCTACAGAGGTTAGTGAAGGCTCATTTCAAAGCTTGACCCACCACATGCTAGGTAATGCTAAATTCCTCAATCCTTCCCCTTCATGCTCCATATCTATAAGCAGGGCCACAGATAGGGGGGCCACCAGTGCTCTTGTAGGGGGCCCAGCCACACAGGGGGGCCCAAACAGCAGATGGAATTAGTGTGGTCAGACCTATTTAGGTAATTGTAATATTTTGTATTAAAAGACTTTTTAAGAATTTATGAATTTATGTTTTGTTGGTTTGGTTGCCGACAAAATCCCATAGAGGGTAGAAAACAAAACAATGATAAGGAAATGACAAAACGATCAGAAATACTTTGATAAGCCGTACAACTTTTTGTGTGGGAGAGAGCACCATATGAAGCACTGTTTTTGTGAATCACTTTTCATCCACATAGGCGCACCTTAAATTGACCTTTTCTTATGATGATGTTTTTTGTATGGACTTAATAATTGGTTGAATATCTTACATTGGAATATATAATTTTTTGAGTTGCGCACTTATCTGTTTTATATCTATTATAGTTGATCATTTTGATATGTTGTTTTCATTCCACTTATGTATTTTTTCAGTATTTTCTAAATTTTGAATCACTCAGGTTTGTGATTGGTTACTTTAAAGTGACTTTGATGTGAGACAAGTTACATCTTTTTTTTTTTTTTTGCATTAGGGTATTGAAGCCGACGCATCAACATGACAGGGAAAATACTCAAGGGAAAGGTCAGCCCAGGGCCGATCCTAGGCATGGTGCACGGGGGTGCTCCGCACCCAGGCACCTCAGAGGTAGGGGCGCCGAAGCTCCGAAGTGCTCCCCTCCCTCCTCCTTGTCTGTGTCCAGAGGCAGAGCGCATGTAGTGGGTGCTGCGTTTCCCCATCCCACTTGCTCTCTCCGCTGGCAACTGACAAGAGCCCATACCTCCCGCTGTCCCTGGAATCCAGTCTTGGTACCACAGCGGAGCCTAGTACCGGAACACATTCCAGCACCAGGCTCCACTAATTAATTCTGTCCGGTATGCATGGAGCAGTCTCCTGTCTGCCCTGCCCCCTCTGTGTGTCGGCTCTTCTCCCATAGGCGGTGTAATGAGAGGCTTCTGGGTTGGCCGGAGCTGCTGCCAATCATCTCGTGCACTCCCAGAAATGCTCTTGAGTGCCACTCTCCAAGTAACCAAAGATGCCACGTATGCCCCGCCCCCTGTAATGTGCTTCTGCTCCCAGTGCGCCCGAGCTACAGGGATCTATTGGACAAGTACTGATCTATAGAGACACCTGATGTGGGGGACTCTGATGGTGACACCTGCTGTGGGGGGCTCTGATGGGGGACACCTGCTGTGGGGGGCTCTGATGGGGGACACCTGCTGTGGGGGGCTCTGATGGGGGACACCTGCTGTGGGGGGCTCTGATGGGGGACACCTGCTGGGGGGGGCTCTGATGGGGGACACTAATGAAGACTTCTTAGGGGAGCATCTCTGTGTTTGAGTCGTAGCCATAGAAACATTTGTGAAGGGGAGGAGTTAGTAAGATGATCACGCCCATGTGGGGGCGCCAGAAATATTTCTGCACTCAGGTGTCTGTGACCCTAGGATCGGCCCTGGGTCAGCCCCCCCATAGCTTTCTAATGATAGAGTCACTTGAAGGGCTGTTGCAGAGGACTGGAATCACTGATGCTTGTAATATTGCAAAAAGAGATGCAGCTGGAAATAAGCAGAGCAATAAATGATGGCACTTTCTGTAGCTGGGCAAAAAAGTCAGCTGTGATTGCATGCACTGCACAGTAGGTACCCTGTGACATTTTGACAAAGACATACCGGGCAGATCGAATAATAGCAGGTGAGTACATAAATAGGCCCGGATTCACGTAAGACTTACGCCGACGTATCTAGACTAGAGATACGCCGTCGTAAGTACAAATGTGCACCGTCGTATCTCTACGCTGATTCCCCAAGCTAGATACGTCGAAAAATTTGGCTTCAGCCAACCGACGTAACTTGTCTACGCCGGCGTATCGTGGGTGCATAGTTACGCTGGACTCATTCAGTGTATCCATGTTAAATATGCAAATTCGTAAGATACGTCGATTCACGAACGTACTTGCGCCAGGCGCATTTTTTTAGTGATTCGCGTAAGGGTTAGGTCCGGTGTAAACCTATTCCCCATATTGGAGGCGCAACTCATGCAAAGGTATGGACCAGGGAATGAACGCCGTAGATTTTTACGTCGTTTACGTAGTACGTGAATAGGGCTGTGCGTAGGCTACGTTCACGTCATAGGCAGTGTTTTGACGTATCTTAGGCAGTTATCTAGACGTAACTGTGTACATGCGCACTGGGATGCGTCCAAGATACGACGCATGCACAGTTCATTTTTTGAAGCTCAGCCCATCATTTGCATGGGGTCACGCTCCATTTAAATGTTACACGCCCACTTCCAGCCCACTTTCACCTACTTTGACTTACGTCGGCTTAGGCCGACAACTATACGCTACACCGGCGCAACATTGAGAGCATTTGCTTTGTGAATACCATGTTTGCCCCGCAACGTTGCACCAGCGTAGCGTAAAGAAGATAAGCTACACCGGCAGAAAGATGCGCCCAGGTATGTGAATCCGGGCGATAGATGGCACAAAAGTGATGAGTGTCAAAGAGGGGCACAAGCTATTACATTGTACATATGTTTGTCAGTGCTCCATATCTATCAAATACAGAAAGCTGGTGACAGTGAGATATAACCGGAGAAAACACTGGTAAGTATTAAGTGGGAGAAAATGTACTGTATGCATAAATTAAAGCGGTGTTAAACTTAAAAGCAAACATGTATCATATTGCAGCTTTGATATTTTTAGATGGCTTCATTTGTTTTTTTTTTCAGGCTTTCTTTCCTTTATTTTCACATGGTGATCCAGTCAGTACGTCTGTCATTTTTCAACAGAACAAGCTCTCCTCCAAATATAGAAGTTTGAGTGTTGAGAAGAACCATTTACCACAGACAGGGGCGTTTACAATAATCAGCTTTTTTTTTTATGCAAAATCTTTATCCCAAAAGGAAAAAAAAAACAGTTGCTGTAACTACAGTGTGAGCTAAGGTTTAACTAAAATTGTGTTAGTGTATCAAATGCTGCAGTAGTAGTAATGCATAATATTACAATAACACTCAACTCCCCACAGACTGACAATGCTGCTGTCCAAAGGTGCCCCCTGTGCTCATTCATCCAGAATGGGGGTATTCTAATACAGAAGGTATGTTACTGTCCAGATCACCAGGTGAAAACGTAGAAGGACCAGGAGGTGTGGATCCACTCTCCCCCACCCTGTGTGGGCTGATCACAGAGTGGACTGTGTGATCTTCCACCTGCTTCTTTCTCCCCTTCCCCACCACTGTGTTCCTGGCTGTGCTGTGAAACCTTCCAACCATTACCCTCCTCCCTCCTGTTTGCAGTGGCGGTGAGCCAGTCAGCCGCAAAGAGAAGATAATGCAGTTGCTCAGCACACTGGGACCTGTTTTTGTGGAAGCATTGGCTACAGAGGTAAATGGAGTTGTGAACTACAAGGCCAGTTGCACATGGGCATAATAATTTACTGATGTTTACTCGGGAACTTGTTGACAGAAAGTCTGTCAGTAAAAACGGTGTATAAAGACCTGAATATTGTGGAACATAGATGATCTTCTCCAGCGCAGCTGGCTGCAAGCGCTTCTCAGAGCCTGAGGGGAAGGGAACTTTGCAATTACAGCTACAGAGGTTAGTGAAGGCTCATTTCAAAGCTTGACCCACCACATGCTATAAAGACCTGAATATTGTGGAACATAGATGAGTAAAGGTGCGTAAAGCGTATAGACGAGTACAATTTTACTTCATTGCCTGGCCAGTGTTGTAATATGCTCATTGATACTAGCATATACATGCTTATAGACAAACCCGCAGCAAGGTGGAACCAAAGGCGCAGGGTCCCATGACTGGGGAACACTGTGGGAAGTGCACACAAAAGGGGGGAAGTGATGTAAGCTTAGTCCGGCCCGGGGGGCGGGGTTTCACGCCACGAGGGGGGCCACTTAAATAGAAGCAGGGGGCGGGGCTGGTCATTCGGACGCCATCACAGATATAGGCAAACAGGCTGTTTTTTGCATCAGCCATGAATCGCCTTGAAGAGCTAGTGGAGCGGCTCAGAGCGGCGGCCAGGGTTAATGGAGAGGAATGGTATGAGCAGCAGCTGGGGCTTTTGTTAGCAGACCCGGTGGAAGGTACGTCCCGCGACTCTTAACCCCTCCCGCCCCCCCTCGCCGCGGCGGCCTAGGCGTTCTAGGCCCCCAACCAGGTATAGCCCTGAGGGACCATCTGTGAGCTCTCAGCGGGGGATCAGCCCCCACGCGGCCCCTCCGGGGGGTAAGAAACGGCCTTCATCTGGGGCTTCAGGGGAGGCGGGGAAAAAACCAAGGCAGCAGGGACGTGCAGGTCGGCGGGTGGCATCCCCGTCTCCGGCCAGATCAGACCAGGAGGCTTCTGGAGCGGTGGCGCGGGCGGGTGATACCGCCCTGCGTGGCACTTCGCGGCGGGGGAGATCGGTGGGCGCGGCTGGTAGCTCGGCGGTCAGAGCGGCTACAGCTAGCCAGGGGAGAAGCGGATGTCCGGGACGAGGAGACGGTGTCGGTGCGGGTGCGGCCCCTGCAGGATCCCAGGGGGCTCTGCGAGGGAGATCGGTGGTGCGGCCTGCTCGAGGGGCTTCTGGAGTGTCTTCGGGCATTGGCTCGGCGGCCTTGTCGGTGGGCTCTGCGTCCCTTGCTGGTCAAGGGGACCAACGTTTGGAAGGTTAAGTGTCGGACACGGACTCGGAGGGTCCAGAGAAAGTCGCGGGCCCGTCAGGGCGCCAGCTGGGATCTGGAGCATCGGCCAGTCGGACAGCTTCCGCTGGGCAACGGGGTAAGTCTTCTTCTCAAACTTTGTCTGTTATGTCTCCCTTACCTTTCCCCCCCCCCCTCCACCTCCTTCCCATGTCGCCCCTCTCGGGGGTCCTTTGTTGGGCGGGGTTTTTCCTTCTGGTCCTCTTCCACTGGACGGGGTGTCCCAGTGGAAGGACACCCCGTGTCCCAGCCCACGTCCCCGTGTCCCAGCCCACGTTGGGGGGGGGGCCCTGACCCGGGGGCTTTTCTGCTGCAGCAGTTATGTCTGGTTGTTGGGCGTTGGCTGGCGGGGCACCTGCTGCCCCCCCTCCGGCTGTCGCGGTGCCTCCTACGGCTGCGTGGTTGGTTCCGCCTGCGCGGGGTTCAGCGGTGGGGGGGTCATTGGGTGTTTCCGCGTCCAGTTCAGCGGGGGACCCCCTGGGTGGTGCTGGTGGAGGAGGTAGGTTCGGCGGGGGTGACGGCGGACGGGGTTACATTGTCGGACGCGGCCCGGTGCGAAGTGTACCTTTGCTATGAAGCGCCGTTGGGGGCTCATTTGAGAGCGGAGGTGAAGGAGCGAATTTGGAAGGGGGAGTATGTGGAAATTGTTTCCCTGCTCCCCCTCGAGAAGTTCAATCTCAACAAGGTGAGGCCTGACAAGAGTAAGAAGGAGGAGGAGGAAAAACGGCGGTATCGCCTGATTCCTCATACTTTTGCGAACTGGGCCCAGGCATTTTACATTCTGGCTAGCGTGATCGGAGAGAGGGAGCCGGACCAGTGCACGGGTTTGTTTTGTTACATTGATTCGATCAGCAAGGCCTCACCGCCGGCCGAAAAACGTAAGGGTTTCTGTTGGCAGTACAACGAGGGGTCCTGTAAGTTTGGGGGCTCCTGTTGTTTCCGGCATGAGTGCTCTGGTTGCGGTGGGACCCATCCCTTGTCAAAGTGTTTTAAGAAGGGGAGTAAGCCCGGGGACAGTGGAAAAAGGGAGGACGCCGGTCCGGGTGGAAAATATGGCGCCGTACCTAAGTAGGTACCCGAACAGGGTAGCCGCTCGGGCGCTGTGGTTGGGCTTTAAGGATGGTTTCCCGATTCCTAGTGATTTGAGCTGGCTGATTTGCGAGAGTCGGTTTCTGCGGCGGCACGCAGGGGGCGGATCACACTTCGTGATTTGCAGTCATTATTGGGCAAGCTTAACTTTGCCTACAGGATAATGCCTATGGGCAGAGTGTTTTGTCGGCGACTGGCGGCCGCCACGGCGGGCGTTAAGGCGCCTCATCATTTCGTGCGGTTGAGCAGTGAGCACAGGGAGGATCTGAAGGTGTGGGGCTCCTTTCTGGAGCACTACAATGGTCGATCCATGTGGCTGGCTCCGGTGGTCTCGGCAAGCAAATTGACCTTGTTCACGGATACGGCTGGGTCGGTGGGATTCTCGGCTTATTTCCAAGGTAGATGGTGTGCTGGGAGGTGGCCAGAGCGTCTGCGGGAGTCCCCACTGATCAGGAACTTGATGCTGTTGGAGTTGTTTCCGATAGTGGTGGCGGTGGAGTTGTGGGGAACGGAGTATAGGAACCAGAGGGTGCGTTTTCACTGCGACAATTTGGGCGTGGTACAGGCTATTTCTTCATTGACAGCATTGTCTATGCCAGTGGTTCGCTTGTTGCGAGCCCTGGTCTTAAAATGCTTGGCTCTGAATGTTGTGGTGAGTGCTGTACACGTTCCCGGGGTCAATAATGAGGTGGCTGATGCGCTCTCTCGTTTGCAGTGGGACAGGTTCCGTCGGCTGGCTCCGGAGGTGGATCGGGCGGGGGTTCCATGCCCCAGTGGCTTGTGGGACCTCGTATGGGATCGGTGATGGCGTTGGTCCGGAGGTCAGTGGCTGATTCCACCTGGAGATCGTACGAGCGGGTATGGCAAGAATGGCGTAGTTTGGTGAGTGAGCTGGGGGTGGGACCTTCTGCCGAGGATCGTTTGCACACGTTATTGTATTTTTTGGGCAGGTGTTGTGAAGAGGGGGTTTCAGTGGCTTCTTTGAACGCAAAAATGTCAGGGTTGGCGATTCTGTTTCAGTTGAATGGGGTGGAAGATGTCACCAAGGCATTCGTGGTTCGCAAGGCTTTGCGGGGTTACAGAAAGGGTCGAGTCCGGTAGAGGTTGTTCGGGAATGGTTGGGCTTGCGCCAGTTGGGGGTGGGCCCGCTTCTTGTTCATGCGAATGGGCTACCTTTGACCAGGTACCAATTTGGGGCGGTCTTTAAGCGTAGTTTGGTGGCAGGTGGTTTTGGTGCGGCGGAGTATTCTTCTCATTCCTTTCGGATTGGGGCAGCGACTGAGGTCTCGCAGTGGGGCTTGAGCGATGAGGTCCTGCAGCGGATCGGCCGATGGGAGTCCTGCCGGTTCAGGCTGTATGTGAGACCGCAGCTTTTGCTCCAGGAAGGGTTACAACGGGCCTTAGGGCTGTGGCGGGCCGCACACGTGTGAGGTGTCACCGTATGCGGCGGTGGCATTGGTGTTGGGGGTTCCTGAGTATTGGGGTAGGAGTTGGGGCCTGTCATGGGATGGGCACCTTCCCTATCCGGTTAGGTGGGGGATACTGGCAATCGGGCTGAAGAGAAATGGAGGAAGGGATGGCCTCTTGAGCTTATGACGCGCGGCTAGAGGCCTGGACAATTGTTTACATTGGAGGACAGCCCATTGCTTTGCACTTTGTATTTCTCTTTAACTCAGGAACCTCAGTGTCTACAGTGTCTACAGTGTTTTGGTTTGGGTTAATTTATTCGGTTAAATAATTTTTTGTAAATGTTGAAGAAAAAAGTTTATACGGTTATTTTTATATTTAAATGTTTGTTAAAGAAAATATGTTTATATACACCTTTTGGATTTAATAAAGGGGCCTTTATTGGCCAGTTAATCCAGCAGGTGTCGAGTTTTTTATTTAGAGGGGGTTATAGATGGGTGGTTGGTTTCCAGCGCACACTAGTAATACACCAGTCAAGACAAACCCGCAGCAAGGTGGAACCTTAGGCGCAGGGTCCCATGACTGGGGAACACTGTGGGAAGCGCACACAAAAGGGGGGGAAGTGATGTAAGCTTGGTCCGGCCCGAGGGGCGGGGTTTCACGCCACGAGGCGGCCACTTAAATAGAAGCAGGGGGCGGGGCTGGTCATTCGGGCGCCATCACAGATATAGGCAAACAGCCTGTTTTTCCCTCCCTACCTCCCTGGGGAAGTGTCTGGTATGGGTGTGTGTTTTTTCATCTTCTTTTTGTTTTACAGGTGGTTTGGCATTGGTGTTGGGGGTTCCTGAGTATTGGGGTAGGAGTTGGGGCCTGTCATGGGATGGGCACCTTCCCTATCCGGTTAGGTGGGGGATACTGGCAATCGGGCTGAAGAGAAATGAAGGAGGAAGGGATGGCCTCTTGAGCTTATGACGCGCGGCTAGAGGCCTGGACAATTTTTTACATTGGAGGACAGCCCATTGCTTTGCACTTTGTATTTCTCTTTAACTCAGGAACCTCAGTTTCTACAGTGTCTACAGTGTTTTGGTTTGGGTTAATTTATTCGGTTAAATAATTTTTTGTAAATGTTGAAGAAAAAAGTTTATACGGTTATTTTTATATTTTAATGTTTGTTAAAGAAAATATGTTTATATACACCTTTTGGATTTAATAAAGGGGCCTTTATTGGCCAGTTAATCCAGCAGGTGTCGAGTTTTTTTATTTAGAGGGGGTTATAGATGGGTGGTTGGTTTCCAGCGCACACTAGTAATACACCAGTCAAGTAAATGCAAGTAAATTACTGCACCCAAATGTAAAATGTTCTATTTTTGCTTTGGTGCTCTGTATTCAATGCTTTATTACCGATCATGGTACCATAGACAACAATGCATCTTATTTCAAAATGCTGTGTTTTTACTTTTGTGTGCTAGAGGCCCAAGGGACACAATACACCCCGCACATGAAGAGGAAGGAGGAGAGTTTTTCCAGGAATAGGCTCTCTTGGCTGTGGACCAGAGCAGTGTGGACCTGTAGATAAGCCTGTGCAGGTACGAGGAACCTGACGCTAAGCCTGTGCAGAGAACTGAATGCTGAGACTGAACCATAAGGACTGAATTGTAAAGACTTAGGGCCAGATTCAGGAAAGGTTACGCTGGCGGATCGAGTGATCCGCCAGCGTAACAGTGGCTTTGAGCCGGCGTTTCTGTTTTCTGTAACCAGAAAACAAGAAACGCCGGGTTGAAGTTCCGATGCGAGCAGCGTAACTGAGTTTCGCCATCGCATCGTTACTTCAACTTAAAAATGGCGCCGGGGGCGTTCCCGCCGATTTCCGCTCAAAAAATATGTTAATGAGCGGAAATCGGCAATTCACAATCGAATTCCGGCGCGACGCAATGACGGTACGACGTTTCCGGACTACGCGGCGCATAGATATACCTACATGGGGTTGGAGTATCCTATGTTAGGTATAGGCGTCGTCATCGCGTCGGAAAAAAAAAAAAAAAACGTCGCTTGCGTAAAACGGTCATGAATGGGAATGTGACGTCATTGACGTTCATTCACAGATTTTGGAGCATGCGCACGGGGATGTTTT
Source organism: Rana kukunoris (assembly GCA_029574335.1). Classification (NCBI taxonomy): domain Eukaryota; kingdom Metazoa; phylum Chordata; class Amphibia; order Anura; family Ranidae; genus Rana; species Rana kukunoris. The sequence continues at coordinate 102,905,224 of CM056049.1, forward strand.
GACACTCGACGCATGCGCAGTACGTTGGCGGCGGGATCGCGCGTAGTTAGCATACTACACGCCCCGTACCCGCGACATTTGAATTCCGCCGGCTCATTTGTGATGCGCTGCCGCAACTTTAGGAGCAAGTGCTTCGTGAATGACAGCACTTGCTCCTAAAATTTCGGCAGCGCAACGCAAATCAGAAGCGTTACTCCAGAGCAAAGATGCTCTGGAATACGTGAATCTGGCCCTAAGCCACCAAGAATCAAGGATCAGGCTCCAGAGAACAGAGACAGGAGAAGGTTCACTGGGTGCAGTGTTGATCCTGACCTACCTGGGGCCCTAAGCAAAATGACATGTCACATTAATTGAGAAGCGGGGGGTGGGGTGCGCTGCCAACAGTGACATGTCACATTAACGATTAAAGTTGAGAGGCGGGGTGAGGGGCCAAAAATGATTTCTACCTCTTCTCATGCAGCCAGCGAGTTGAGAAGCGGAGTGAGGGACTTCTCACCAGACAGGGGCTCTAGTAATTTGGGCCGTGGCGGCTGGTGCTCAAAATTTTTGGGGGGGCGCAAATGAAAAAAAAAAAATTGCAGCCTCACTGTGCCTATCAAACGCAGTCACTGTGCCATCAATTGTCACCACTGTGCCATGCCATTAAACGCAGCCGCTGTGCCATCAATTGTCACCACTGTGCTGTGCCATCAAACGCAGTCACTGTGCCATCAATTGTCACCACTGTGCCATGCCAATTAAATGCAGCCGCTGTACCATCAATTGTCACCACTGTGCCATGCCATTAAACGCAGTCACTGTGCCATCAATTGTCACCACTGTGCCATGCCATTAAACACAGCCGCTATGCCATCAATTGTCACCACTGTGCCATGCCATTAAACGCAGCCACTGTGCCATCAATTGTCACCACTGTGCCATGCCATTAAACGCAGTCACTGTGCCATCAATTGTCACCACTGTGCCATGCCAATTAAATGCAGCCACTGTGCCATCAATTGTCACCACTGTGCCATGCCATTAAACGCAGTCACTGTGCCATCAATTGTCACCACTGTGCCATGCCATTAAACACTGCCGCTATGCCATCAATTGTCACCACTGTGCCATGCCATTAAACGCAGCTGCTGTGCCATCAATTGTCACCACTGTGCCATGCCATCAAATGCAGCCACTGTGCCATGCCATCAAATGCAGTCACTGTGCCATGCCATCAAATGCAGTCACTGTGCCATCAATTGTCACCACTGTGCCATGCCATCAAACGCAGCCACTATGCCATCAAACGCAGTCACTGTGCCATCAATTGTCACCACTGTGCCATGCCATCAAATGCAGCCACTGTGCCAATTGTCATCACTGTGCCCATTGTTGCCACTGTGCATGTCACTGTGCTGTGCCCTTTGTTGTCACTGTGCTATGCCCTTTGCCGCTCTGTGCCCATTGTCGCCCCTTTCCCTGTAAAATGAACTTACCTGAAGCTTCCATGTCCTCCCTCGATGTCTTGTCCTGCTTGGTGACGCTTCAGCCAATCAGGTTCCTGATAACCAGAATCCTGGAACCTGATTGGCTGAAACGGCCTTCAGTCTTTTTCAAGGAACGCATGCTGTCTGCGCTCCGAGAATAGACTTCCGAGAGCCGGAGGGCGGTCCGGGAAAAGCCTATCAGAGTCGCTGGCTTTGATAGGCAGTTCCCCTCAGCCAACCAGCTGCCGCTATTTGGGTAACCGGCGACCCATGTCCGGTTATATGAATAGACCAGGCACCTGGCAATCAACAATAACATACATTCGTGCATTTATGCACGAATGTGTGTTATTTGCGAGAGGGGGTGGCGCTGCAGCGCCCTCTATAGACGGCCGTCAGAACGGCGGTTAAAATGACATTTTAGCCGAATAAAAGTTCTTAAAGGGCCCGTTTTTTTTCATTAATTTTTTTGTGTGACTGCGGGAGGGGGGGCGGCGCCCGTGTGTCCCTATGGACGGGCCGCCACTGAATTTGGGGGGCCCTTTGCAGCTTTGCAGAGCCCTAAGCGGCTTGCATAGTGAGCCTATAGGGCGGATCGGCCCAGGCTGGGTGCCAGGACATGTGCTTACTACACCACTGTTATCAGTTTGGTACAATAGGAGACTGTCCATTTGCTTAAAGTGATTGTAAAGTCTTGTTTAAAAAACAAACAAACAAACAAACAAATGCTATATTTACCACTTCTGTTGCAGTGGTTTTGCATAGGGCAGCCTGGATCCTCCTCTTCTTGGGTCCTGAGAAAAAAACTTCTGCTTTTACGACTCTTTTAATAATCCCAAAGCCAACCATTGCATGCAGATTTACAGGGACTTTAACCAAATGTATCATCGTACAGATTGGGCTCCATCATTAGCTGGCTGCAAACTAGGCGCCACTGGATAACTACCTCTCAGGGGTATTCTGGGATATTTCTTTGAACTTTTGTTGCAGAGGGGACTATGAGACTTTTTCTTACCTTTTGCCTCGTAGCCACGATCGGAATATCCAATGCAAAAAGTCAGACAGAATTTTTTCATCGGATATTCGACCGTGTGTATGCTCCATTGGACTTTTTCCGTCGGAAATTCCGACGGCGTTAGAAATTTCCGTTTGTCTGTATGGAATTCCAAAGGAGAAAAAAACATGCATGCTCGGAAGCATTGAACTACATTTTTCTGGGCTCGTCGTAGGGTTGTACATCACTGCCTTTTTGACGGTCGGAATTTAGTGTGTCCGTGTGTATGCAGGATAGCTTGTAGAGAATCCCGTTGGAGTTTATTCTGACGGAAACTCTGATCGTGTGTACAGAGCATAACTGTTTATGCTGTGCATTGTTAATGGTTCAATAGTTATGCTGCCCTTTGCCCATGATGCAAATACTTGGTTAGTTTGCTTAGTACCAGAGTGATCTACAGGTATATAAACTGACAGATTTTAGCCTTGTCTTCTCATCAGCTTCTCATCAGCCTTTAAATGGACTCCTTTACTTCATTGGATTTCTGTGTATTGCCATTTATTTTTCTTGGAGATAATATACCTATTTTTTTACTACGATATATTCTGGTGTTTACTTTGTATATTCTGATACAATTGTGGGTAGCATAATAATAAATGTGTTTATAGGTGTTTGCAGTATCTTATTACCTAACCAGGTGTGTCAGAGGGACAGAAGTTGTGGCAAAGAACAGAGGACCCATCATATCAAGCAACTTCTCTGGGGCAAACGCTTCAGATTTGTATCTTTAAATCCTTGCCTATGTTTCTGTTTAAGCTGCTGCCATGAATGCTGTCCCAGGTCTCCTGTTTTAGGGTGGCTCCTTTCTCTTGCAGCCTCCCATGGCATAGCTGGCCAGCTAGAACCTGTCCTAGGTCGCTAATATAACCTACATGTATATACAGCTAAACCTGCTAATAACCTAAATGTAGTGCACATGTTTATATGTGAGAGACAAAAGCAGAGTTATTCACTGTGATCTTATGCTTGGATGTCATATAACAGTTGTATGTTGTGTTCACAGAAGCAAAAGAAAAAATATTCCTTTGAGGCCGCGTACACACTATCAAACATGTCCGAGGAAACATGTCCGACGGACCGTTTTCATCAGACCACGCTGAAGTAGACTGTTGGTCTGATGTGCGCACACACCATCGGACCAAAATCCCCTCGGACCAGAACGCGGTGACGTAGAACACAACGATGTGATGAAAAAACGAAGTTCAATGCTTCCAAGCATGCGTCGACTTGATTCTGAGCATGCACTGGATTTTGGTCCGATGATTTTGTGTACTAACCATCGAACCTGTCCGAGGGATAGGTTTCCAGCGGACAGGTTTCAAAGCATGTTTTGAAACTTTTGTCTGCTGGAAAACGGTCCGATAGGCCGTACACACGATCGAACATGTCCGCTGAAACTGGTCTGCGGAACAGTTTCAGCGGACATGTTCGATCGTGTGTACGTGGCCTAAGAATCATTTATTTATATGACCGTAAAGGTAAGCTCAATAACACAGTAGAATTTATACCAGAAAGTATAGAGTTAAGCCGTCGTGACTCATCAGGAGTCTTGATTAATCACAGCCAGCCTCACACTCAACAAAAGTCTTGACCAATCACAGCCAGCCTTGCATCCATTCTGTCTGGGAAATTCCCCAGCACACTGGCTGGAAAATCATTCCACCACAGAGAGAGAACAGAACAGACACACCGATCCAGAGTCCAGTTTTACGCAAGCAAGGGGCCAAATAGGTATTTCATACAGTTATATATATGTTCCTATTGTAAGTAATGTGATTAGAACTGTATACTGAACTAGTTATGTGTTCACTTGTAGTTCCACCAAACTCACCTAACTCACCTAACCAAACCTAAACCAAACCTAATTCACGAACAAACTTTCATCAAACCAAGTTGCAAACCACAGAGTTATACCTTTCAGAGAAATTAGAGAATGCTTTAATAACTTTCAGAGAAAGTATAAATACTGAAGAAAAAAATATATCCACCATTTTATGTTTAATGACAAGATTGAATATTTGAACCGCCATTTTGTTATACTTTATTCAACACTTGTTTTTGTACATGGACTGTCTGCTGCAAAGCAGCAGTGTTATATATGAAGAAAAGTGAAGTTAATAAAGAAGTTATTTTAAGCATTTGGTGTGCTCTTTAAACCTACTGCTTTCATAGAACAGCGCTAGAGGATTTGCAGAGTAATAGACAGTCTTGTTGGACTGAAAAGTCAGAGATATCACAATTCTTCTAATGCCACAGCGCATAAGGCACTTCATAGTACTGCGCCTGCCATACATGGAGCCACCTTTTGCATGCAAGGGTTAGAGCTGCACCTCCCTCAACTGTGCGCATCATTAGAAACACATAGCTTAGAATAGCAAAGCGCCCCCTGCTTCTCCCTTCCCCTTACTTCTTCAATCTAATAGATTGACTAGAGACTGCACTGTTATAGTTAACTCTTTGCCTTGAAGACCAAAAAGGAAGCAGCATGCTGAGAGAGCATGAGCCAACAGCAATAAAAGTTGCAAGAGCTGGAGTAAAAATTTTAACGCATTGGTTACTAGAGAGCGTTTATTTTATTGCAATCGAAGTAAAGAACAAAAATGAGAGTTAAATACCTTAAGGTAAGTCCTGTTAATCATCAACTGATTGAATTGGTACAGCTTTGGAGGACTGGGACAAGAGCATTGCATGTTTTTAAATAGGTGTCTGTAAATTCCCATACTACCCAAGGACATCATTCTGTTTACGAAATGTGCCAAGGTATTTTAATCACTGCATTCAATTTTGGCATTTTAGAGCGGTATAACCAGACTTGGCTGCACAGGCTAGTAACAATGAAAGCTTGGAATCTGTCACTTCTCGGCACACTCAATTATATTACGTCTACAAAGAATACGTTTGGAACACAAGTCTGGCAAATTCATGTATACTAGGAACCAAATCCACTCTCTGCTGCAAAAATTAGCACAGCACTGGTGCACTTAAGACAGCGGAAGAAAGGTCAAGTTAGGGTTAATTACATTTCTTTGCATTAAGCAGAAAATATGGCATTCCTTAAATAGTTCAAGCATAATAAAGTAGATTGCAGTGCTGGCACAGGATCACTACACTGGGAAGTAGTGATCAATATTCCATCACGATGAGAGGGAAAAAACTCTAGAAAGGCTTAATTAGGACGGCATGACAAAAACAAAATGGGAACTGAATGGCGGAACAAACGATCCCAGCTAACAAAATTAGAACTACTTTTGTTCGTTAAGGATTTTCATAATGTAATTAGACTCCTAAACAATATTATAAAATGAGTTTAGAGCAGCTATGTTTAGAAAGTGATTCATTAGAGTTTAAAATGGAAGAGTTGCAAAATCATCCTAGATAATAATACCAACATGGTCCAACATCCGGAATTCAATCATTTGGTCTTACCGTGAATGTCTTTATGAATGGAGGCTCATTAGCGTACTCCAGCAGTACTGCAGAGGCAATAAACAAATGTTATAGATCTGCAATACTGTACTATGTTCTTAGTGCATGGCTGAATTGTAGTGAAGTTCACTAGGAATCTTTCATATGTCTGTAAAAGTACAAGGTAATAAGAATATCACAGCTTTAAATTAGAACACATTATATGTGTGGCCTTATCAACTTTAGTAGATTTATGTGAAGCCTTTTAATCAAACATTTTAATATCCCGCTACAGAGACGGTCCTACAGTTTTCATGTCAATTATATCTTAAAGTATAGTATATGTGAACCCTTACCTTAGACCATGGGTCTTCAAACTATGGCCCTCCAGTTGTTCAGGAACTACAATTCCCATAATAGTCATGTCTGTGAATGTCCGAGTTTTACAATGCCTCATGGGATGTGTAGTTCCGCAACAGCTGGAGGGCCGTAGTTTGAGGATCCCTGCCTTATAGCAACCTGTTACCATACAACAACCCATTCACTTTAACAGAGAAATGCAAGGCAAACGGTATATACTGTATATATACAGTGCTCAGCATAAATGAGTACACCTCAACAGATTTGTCAGAAAACGTTTACTTTCCTTTCAGAATCAAGATTTTCTATGGGACACTATACCACAAAATCCTCCCACAAATGAGGGCCATTGATTGCAACCAAGATTTATTAATTTGCACACACAAAAAAATATTTTCCTAACAAATTAATTTAAGACCATGTTGTAAAAATGAATACACTTCAATGAAAGTCTAAGGCTGGGTTCACACTGGTGCGACAAAAGCTCCGACATTGGGAGCTCATGTCGCATGACGTATGAAAACCAATGTTTCCCTATGGGAGCCGTCTTGAAGTCGGATCAAAGTCGGAACGTCGTCTTGCCTGTAACCCGACTGTCACGTACCTGGTGGTCGAGCCCGACGTGCAAGGAGTGGCTGCCCTTACTCCTCTGATCCCGAGACCCCTGGTAGAGCAGACAGCGGGGTACGGGAGTACAGAGTCGCACGAGCGCCGGTTGCAGCGCAGGTGCTGGGCTGGGAAGGCTTCAGGAGGCTTCAGTGCTGCGTAGAGTAGAAGGTGTAGGCTGATAGCTGCAGGCGGCAGGTGAAGACAGCTGGAAGCAAAGGGACCACCAGAGCGGGGGAGGTGTACCGTAGTACAGTGGAGATAAGCCCCAGCAGGAGAGTCCGTGGCAGGCTGGCGGATCAGGTGCGGCAGGCAAGGCAGAGTCGAGTTCAGACCGGGTCGGCAACAGGCGGGCAGCAGCGGCTACAGAGGGTCAGGCAGGTGGATCGTCAAGCAGGCAAGAGGTCAGGGCAGGCGGAAGGCAAGAGAAGTCAGTTACAGGCCGGGTTGTCAGGAACAGGTGCAAGCAGGACGGGTACAGATAATCTCAGGAACTGCTGTAGACCGGACAGCAAGAGGCAAAGGCTGACAGCAAGTTTAAATGCCCTTTTTTGGCGCCAGAGTGACGTTTGTGCGTGCACGCGCGCCGTTACCGCCGGTGCGCGTGCCCGCTCCCGTCGCGGTGCCGTGAACGCGCGTGGCCCGCACGCGCCATTGCTGCGAATGCGCGCGCCCCGTGCGCGCTGATGCGCCGCTAGCGCCATCTGGTGGCCGAAGTTGTTCATGACATTGCCCCCCTCCAATGGGCAGCCTCCGGATGCCCAACCGGGATAGCTCCAGCGGGTGGGAGTCTTTAAATGACTGAATTAGCCTTTCAGCGTGTATGTTGTCCTCCGGTTCCCATGAATTCTCCTCGGGCCCATACCCTTTCCATTTGACGAGGAACTGAACTTGGTTGCGTCTTTTCCTGCAATCCAGGATGGATTCAACCTCAAATTCCTCCTCGCCGTCAACTAGAACCGGCTCAGGAGGACCAGTGTTTCTCTCAGGAAAGGGATCAGAAATGTCTGGCTTAAGCAGGGCAACATGGAAGACCGGGTGAATGCGGAACGTCTCTGGCAACTCAAGTTCGTAGGCAACCTCATTTATCTTCCTCTTGACAGGGAAGGGGCCCACAAACTTAGGGCCTAGCTTCTTTGTGGGGCATGCAAGTTTTAAATTCAGAGTGGACAGATAAACTTTAGTTCCAGGTTCCAGATTGAGTTCCCCTCTTCTTTTTTTGTCGAAGATTTCTTTATTACGCTCTTGTGTCTTAGTCATTGTCTCCTGCAGAATCTTATTATTTGTATCAAAGAAGGTCAAAGTCTCCTGGACGGCGGGTACCGAACACTCTGGAACGGAATTGGACAGGAACAAAGGATGGAAGCCGTAGTTCGCATAGAAGGGTGATTGTTTGGTGGCAGAGTGGACAGAGTTATTGTATGCGAACTCCGCCAGGGGCAGCAAAGACACCCAATCTTCCTGAGAGAAGGAGGAGAAGCAGCGAAGATACTGTTCAAGTGTCTGATTTGTTCTCTGTCTGCCCGTTTGATTGTGGGTGGTACGCTGATGAGAATGACAGGCCAATCTTGAGACTGCTGCAAAGTGCCTTTCAAAACCTGGAGGTGAATTGCACCCCTCGATCAGACACGATGTCCACAGGAACACCGTGGAGCCTAACAACTTCCTTGATAAAGGCTTTAGCCGTCTCCGGGGCAGAGGGTGTACCCTTCAAAGGTATGAAGTGTGCCATCTTTGAGAGTCTGTCTACTACCACAAAGATAGTGGTGAAGCCCTGCGACGGGGGAAGCTCCACAATGAAGTCCATGGAGATCATTCTCCATGGTCTTTCCGGTACTGGTAGCGGTTTCAGAAGTCCCCAGGCTCTGAGCTTGCTCCCCTTGTTTCGAATGCACGTGGTGCAAGATTCCACGTAATCCCTGCAGTCTTTCAGGAGTTGGGGCCACCAAAAGGTGCGTTGCAGGAGTTCTGAAGTCTTATGTACCCCGAAATGGCCAGCCAGCTCGTGGTCATGACAAGAACTCAGGACACTGACCCGTAGATCTTCAGGTACAAAGATCTTGTCTTGATACCAAAGCAAACCGTCCCTAGTCTGTAGCTCCAGACCTGAAGAAGGGGAAATCCCAGCAGAGGCTTGCCTAATTTGGGGCAATAAGTCCCTTTGCAGTAACAAGAAGTTTCCTGATGACAAGATGGTATCCGGGGGGTTGGAAGACTCTGAGCTGCCATACATGCGGGAGAGGGCGTCAGGCTTGGTATTCTTTGACCCTGGTCTGTATGTGATATAAAAGGAGAATCTTGGGAAAAAAAGTGACTCCTACCCCCACCTTAAGTGATTCAGAAAGGCCTGGCGTGGTTTAAGTCTCTTGGCCACCTTCAGCCGGTCTGCGACCCTGTTGTATATTCCAGATTCTTGTGACAGCCTGAAAGAAGGTGGTCAGGTCATCAAGTGCAACGTCTTTCTGTTCCATAAGGCGATGGGCCCAAGCTTGCGGTTCGCCAGAAAGCAGTGCGATGACGAAACCCACTTTAGTGGCTTCTAGGGAAAAGGTCTGTGGCTGTAGAGCAAAGTAAAGTTCGCAAGCATTGCGGAAAGCCCGATATTTGCTACGTTCTCCTGAGAACCTTTCTGGCATAGGGACTCTTGGTTCAGGCGGCAACATGATTACAGAAGGAGAAGTGGATACACCAGAAGCAGCAGAGGTGGAGGCAGGAGTAGATAAAGCCTGGACGCGATTCTCCAAACGCGTGTAGCCTTCTTGCAAGGTTCGGACTGCTTGGGTCAATCCATCCAGGTGGCGACAAAGTTCCTGCATAGGATCCACTCCCTGCGCGGGCTCGGTCATGGCTGTCCGGTACTGTCACGTACCTGGTGGTCGAGCCCGACGTGCAAGGAGTGGCTGCCCTTACTCCTCTGATCCCGAGACCCCTGGTAGAGCAGACAGGGGGGTACGGGAGTACAGAGTCGCACGAGCGCCGGTTGCAGCGCAGGTGCTGGGCTGGGAAGGCTTCAGGAGGCTTCAGTGCTGCGTAGAGTAGAAGGTGTAGGCTGATAGCTGCAGGCGGCAGGTGAAGACAGCTGGAAGCAAAGGGACCACCAGAGCGGGGGAGGTGTACCGTAGTACAGTGGAGATAAGCCCCAGCAGGAGAGTCCGTGGCAGGCTGGCGGATCAGGTGCAGGTGCGGCAGGCAAGGCAGAGTCGAGTTCAGACCGGGTCGGCAACAGGCGGGCAGCAGCGGCTACAGAGGGTCAGGCAGGCGGATCGTCAAGCAGGCAAGAGGTCAGGGCAGGCGGAAGGCAAGAGAAGTCAGGTACAGGCCGGGTTGTCAGGAACAGGTGCAAGCAGGACGGGTACAGATAATCTCAGGAACTGCTGTAGACCGGACAGCAAGAGGCAAAGGCTGACAGCAAGTTTAAATGCCAGAGTGACGTTTGTGCGTGCACGCGCGCCGTTACCGCCGGTGCGCGTGCCCGCTCCCGTCGCGGTGCCGTGAACGTGCGTGCCCGCGCGCCATTGCCGCGAATGCGCGCGCCCCGTGCGCGCTGATGCGCCGCTAGCACCATCTGGTGGCCGAAGTTGTTCATGACACCGACTTTGGCACATCACCACCCGGGGGCATGATGGGACAGTGATGGGAGAGGGCATCATGTCAACATCGGAAGAAGAGCAGAGGGAAGAAGATGATGGAGAAGACCGGGCAAGAGCTAGCAAAAGGGCGGGCAAAAAAGCAGAAGATATCGGAGGAGCCTGGCAGAAGACACCGGACAGCGGAAGAAAAACCCGAGAGCACGGAGAAGAGGCGGGAGAGAGTGGAAAAGTTGAAAGAGACCCCCAAAGTCGGAACAGACCCCCCGGAGCTGCCTAATAAATTACTTTAAAAACCAGTGTAGTGTGTTTTATTTTTGACACATTTTTTCCAGGTGAATGGGTAGGGGTACAATGTACCCCATACTCATTCACATAGGGTGGGGGCTCCCAGATTCCGATAAGCCCCCTGCCCGCAGACCCCCAATAACCAAAGACCAGGGTTGTTGGGAAGAGGCCCTTGATCTCATCAACATGGGGATAAGGTGCTTTGGGCTGTGGGTATCCTGCCTCAAAGATACCCCCCATGTTGAGGTCTGATACGATTCAAGAGAGGGGAGCGCTCGCTTGTCCCCACCCCCTTTCCTGACCAGCCAGGCTGCATGCTCAGATAAGGGTCTGGTATGGGTTTTAGGGGGACTCCCATGCCATTTTTTTGGCGTAGGGGGTTCTCCTTAAAATCCATACCAGACCGAAGGGTCTGGTATGCTCTTGGAGGGGGAACCCCTGCGTTTTTTTTTATTTAAAATTTGGCGTGAAGTTCCACCTCAAGATTCATACCAGACACAGTGCCTGGTATTGTCAGGGATTGAAGTCGGATCCCTGTTCATTGATGTCGGACGCATGTCAGACTTCAAGTCACAGGTCAAATTCAGATCCAAAGTAGTACGACTGTCGTGCCTTAGGCTGGGTTCACACTGGTACCACAAATGCTCTGATACAGCATCACTGCAGAGAAATGGCATGCATGGGTGTCATCCATGAACAAAGCCATGCACAAAAAATCAAGGTGAAAGTGATTCAGTGGCCAAGTATGTCTCCTGATCTGAACCCAATCTGAATTCTGAAGAAACATCACTCTCCATCCAGCATCCAAGCTCTAAAAGAGGTCATTCTTGAAGAATGGAAAAAGATAGATGTTGCAATATGCTTAGAGGAGTGCCAGAATGAGTAATGAGATATAGAAAAGGGGGTACCTTCATCCCAACAAATAGATAAGAGTTTTTTTGGGAGGCTTAAATGGACTTTTATGGTACCATAAAAGCTTGAGATACACAGTATGGGCCAGATTCAGGAAAGGTTACGCTGGCGGATCGAGTGATCCGCCAGCCTAACTGTGGCTTTGAGCCGGCGTTTCTGTTTTCTGTAACCAGAAAACAAGAAACGCCGGGTTGAAGTTCCGATGCGAGCAGCGTAACTGAGTTTCGCCATCGCATCGTTACTTCAACTTAAAAATGGCGCCGGGGGCGTTCCCGCCGATTTCCGCTCAAAAAATATGTTAATGAGCGGAAATCGGCAATTCACGATCGAAATCCGGCGCGACGCAATGACGATACGACGTTTCCGGACGGGATACGCGGCGCATAGATATACCTACATGGGGTTGGAGTATCCTATGTTAGGTATAGGCGTCGTCATCGCGTCGGAAAAAAAAAAAAAAACGTCGCTTGCGTAAAACGGTCATGAATGGGAATGTGACGTCATTGACGTTCATTCACAGATTTTGGAGCATGCGCACGGGGATGTTTTGACACTCGACGCATGCGCAGTACGTTGGCGGCGGGATCGCGCGTAGTTAGCATACTACACGCCCCGTACCCGCGACATTTGAATTCCGCCGGCTCATTTGTGATGCGCTGCCGCAACTTTAGGAGCAAGTGCTTCGTGAATGACAGCACTTGCTCCTAAAATTTCGGCAGCGCAACGCAAATCAGAAGCGTTACTCCAGAGCAAAGATGCTCTGGAATACGTGAATCTGGCCCTATAGGTATAAAAAGTTTAAATTCTTTAGTTTTTTAGTTTATTACTACTATAAATGTTTTCAATTTGTCTTTTGACCAGATATCAGATTAGTGCCTTCTGCGTTTGGGGCTCCCTATGGGTCAAGCACATGGTTGCCTCCTGGGTAAGGCGGTCTGTTGGGAATATTACCACACAAAATATATCTTTGTTTCATATTCAGCCAAGACTTTTATGACCTTATGATGTTATGACTAATGTGTTTTCTCTTTTGCTTTGTAGTTTAACATTGGTAATCGCTCTATAACATTATGTGTGTTTATATATGTACAAAAAAGCTCCTGAAGAAGCAGTGACTCCTTCCACTAAACATGTCGAGCAAACAATATACAGATGGTATAATCCTTTCAATGTCACATACCTGTGACCATAGAGAGCCATTGTTTTGTCTTTCTTTTTAAATGTGTGTAGCGACCTGCTACTTTTGGCTGGCACTGCTTTAAATTTAGAGGGTAGTCTGAGGGTTAGTTGACACAGACTGTATGATTTTTCACAAAATTTGGGCCTCTGTTCCAGCCATGGCTGTACTGTGAGTGACCACTATTGTTGTCTGGGGTGTCGTTACCATCCCAGGTCGAGGGTGGCAGCAGTCAGGTCAATGTGTTTTGGGTGTTCCCCTTCGGCAGCCAATCAGAGGGAGTTAAACATCCTGCTGTGCATGCTGGGGAGGAGTACTTAAGAGACAGACGTCACTAGTTCGTGGTCGTCGCCGATCCTGGGTCTGTCGTCCCACCACCCTCCGTGTGTGGCCCTCATGGCCGGGGGTGCATGTTCAAGTGTTCCTGGCTCCGGGACTACGTTGGTCCATGGTTGTGATATTCTAAGTAGGCCCAGTAGTCAGACTAAGTCTACGTTTGCAGAGTGGTCCTTTGCTGTCCGTCCTGAGGGAAGAAGCCACTCGAAGAACCTTGGAGAGCACCGAACAAGAGGCTGGTATCTCAAGAGAGGCCTTGAACTTCATCGAAGGATGCACTATTACTGGAAGGCTGGGTGATGATAGCCTGTCACTTTTAATTTTACAAGAAGTTCTTTGGTAGTGCTTAATCCTGAGAGGATTTTGAACCGAATATACCTCCATCTTTGGGAAGGTATGTGGCAGAGACTTTACCAAGTTTCCGTGTGAGGCTATAGAGAGAGGCCTATCCAGCACAATACCCGCTCTGGCTAGAGTGGTGACAAAATCTGTGTTTCTGGAAGCAGGAGTGTTTCCGAATAGAAGTTATACACCTGAACCTGTTACCTATTACCCTTCCATCTCTTCAGCTACTTATTTTATTCTTTTACCAAGTTCGACAAATAAAGCAAAGAAAAAGAAATCTAAAGTGTGGCTATTGAACTTTTTCTCAACTCTCATCTGGTACCCTAGACGGCGAAGAAATAGAGGTAACATGCCGTCTAAAACAAACCAGCAGCTCCGCCGGGGGTAGTGCTACACGTGGGGGCTCACCTGGGATTTGAACCCGGGACCTCTCGCAACGGAGACAAGAGTTTATTTCGCCATTGAGAGTCTGAAATTTGTCAAAGTGTTGGACTGTGCTCGCAAAGAAGGGGTTAAGGTCAGGTCATTTGGCTAAAGGCGTTGGCTGCACGTGCAACGAGGTGACGTGTTCAAGCAACGTGCCAAAAAAAGAACTGAAAGTGGGAGGAGTTACACAACCCTGCGTGAGACATGAGTGTGTCTGGCATGAAAAGGAGTACACATTGCTCGATCATAGAGAGAGGATCGTGTGCAGTGATGTCGGTGTATCCAGCATCATCAGAGAGACTGAGGCCTATTATGCCTTTGGCCAAGGTTAGCACAAGTTACGCTCCAACCGGAGCTTCATTGACGGACACTGGGTTCCAGATGAAGCCACAGGAGCCTTTTGTGCTTTATATGAGCGGCAGCGTGGAGGAGCTTGGTGTGTTCTGCCCAAGATGTGAAGGGCTGGCAGTCCGAATCCAACCTTTCGCCCGATGTCTGAGGTGTGGCGAGTACCTTTTTGAAGTAGACCTGCCTACTGAGTCACCCCGTGCCTGGGTGGACTGGATTACAGGGGCCATTACTGTGGAGTAAGCTACTCCCTGGCACTGCTACTGCTTCAGCTGCTACGTCTGCTCTGTCCCCTACAGTGAGTGACTTTGACAAAAGTGATAGAAGTGTTCCTGAACCGAGTGTGAACGCCACTACAGAAACCACGTGCATGGCGGTGGTACCTGCTCGGCCCGCTGCATGGAAAGTGGGCTATGTGAAGGCCTCCCATGGCCATGGTCGAGGCCTACCCCAGCGTATACCGGGACTGGACTCCGAGGAGGATGTTGCCCTCGTCAAGGCCACGATAGGAACTGGTAAGCAGGCTGGGGACAATGTAACTAAAGTCGTGCGCACCTGCTTGCCCGCAAAGGAATATGCACACTCTGTAAACGTCTTACACCCCAGGAGGGGGTGAAGGATCTGGTGAGTGAGGGCCACATAAGAGCACAGTTGGTGGTCACTGTGTGAAACAGAGGAATAGAATTTCACCTGGCACAAAGCACTTTTTGATTTTTAGGACTTGTGTTACAGAAAGCACAGCAACTCACCCACTGCATATGGTTATTTAACCTATATTTGCACACTTTGCATATATACCTTATTTTTATTTTGAATCTCTCTATTGTGTATACCTATTTATTTATTAATTTATACATTTTTTCACACGTATTATGGCACAATGTTTTTAGTAAAGTTGCACCATATTATTGCACATTTTTTCACCAATCAAAGGTAATTAAAAGCTAGCGCCACCCCTACTCCCACACCCCATCATTTTTTGCTGTGTGCTTTGAGTCATTGTCATTGTCATTGGAAGGTAAACCTTCTTCCCATTGACAACTTTCTGAAAGAGAGCAGCAGATTTGTTTCAAGAATTTGATGGTATTTTACCCCATCCATTTGTCTTCTATCCTGACAAGTTCTCCAATCCCTGCTGCAGGGAAACACGCCATAACAGGATATTACCATCACCAATGGTGTTATTTGGGTGGTGAGGTCAAATAATACAATTTTAGTCTCATCTGACCATGAAACATTTTTCCATGTGGCCTCATAATCTTCAATGTGCATTTAACCGTTCCCAGCCTGCTCATGCACATATACTGCGGCAGAATGGCTCTCCTGTATATATACGGCTTTGCCCAGGAGAGCCACGGCGGAAACCTGATGCATGTGGGCGGCGGACGTGATCGCCGCCGACCATGCACGATCGCGTGCACGAGCGGCAGTGCAGGGGTTTGTGTGTGTAAACCAGGGGTCCTCAAACTATGGCCCTCCAGTTGTTCAGGAACTACATTTCCCATCATGCTCAGTCATGTCTGTGAATGTCAGAGTTTCACAATGCCTCATGGGATTTGTAGTTCCGCAACAGCTGGAGGGCCGTAGTTTGAGGATGCCTGGTGTAAACACACAAATCCCTGTGCTATCTGAGGAGACAAAGTAGAAAACACAATCACAATGCAAAAAATGGTCCGGTCATTGGGCAGGAAATCTTTCGGGGCTGATGGTGGTCAAATTAGACTAAAATGTAACGGTTTGGCCTCAACACCAAATTATATGTCTGGCGGTAATCTAATACAGGTCACATCCAATTTGCAATGGCTACCAATGCGGGCCAGAGAAAATTTATGCCAATTTAGAGTCTGGTGGCGCTGGATTGCCCGCTCTCCTCCTGTGACTGTTGAAGGGAAATGTGCTTGTCAGCATAGCACCATTTCTGCTTTTTCTATAAAGGCTTATAGTTGCAGTAACAGCTTGATGTTATGCTTATGCCCGCAATTGGAAAAAAATAATATTTTTACATTGTACAATGTCATACTAAAGGCTGATAAATTATAAGGACATTAAGAAGTACAGATGTCACATCCTTATTCTGATAATCTTTAGAACACTGTGTACTGAATGGTCAGCATACGTAAGCAGATTCACTTTAATAATTGTCTGAAGATATTGCTTCCATTAGCTGATTACACATTTAATATATGGTGTGACATTTCTGGACACAATCCACATTTTCGCTGCTACACAGCAATCTGGGTTGATTTTCGTTTCCGTCTAGTCATTTTACCAAAGAAATCTTTACTAACTGGACATTTTGCTGTATTAAGCCTTAAAATATTGTGAATTGACTTTCCCTCTGTGCCCCCCTCCCCTTCCTTTTATTGCTCCTTCCCTTTCTCCCTCCTTTTTCTCCTTATTGTACTCTATGTTCAATGTTCTTTTTAACACTGTCACACCCATGCCATTGAATGTGTGCCCCCATGTCCTTCATTGGGTATCCTACATAGGAATTGGGTTAGATCTATCCGGTAAATGCAGACCACACCCTTCTCCAGAAACTCATTGTAATGGGTAAAAACCCATAGAACCCATGGTGGTAAAGCTTTATTTAAACTAGGGTTGTCCCGATACCGAGCATTTGCGCGAGTACTTGTACTCGCGCAAATGCTGCCAATGCCCTGTCTGATACTTGTCTATTGACAAGAGAGCGGCGGGTGGAGAACGGGGCGGAGAGCGGGGTGGAGAGTGGGAGGGGGGCAGAGAGCAGAACGGGTAACAAGCGGCTGTAATAAGTTCTCTCTTCTCTCATGTCGCGATGTTCCCGGTGGCCCCTCCCCTCCTCTCTTCTCCTCTCGTTGTATGCTTGTGATATCATCTGAGATGGATGAGAGGAGAGGAGAGGAGGGGCCGCCGGGGAAAAGCGCAACATGATAGAGGACAGTAAGAACTTATTACAGATGTGAGCCACTTCCTGCGCTACTCTGCATTAAAGGAAACTGAAAGGAAAGTGTTCCCTTCTGTGCCTAGTACCCTGTGCCCTGCCATGCCTAGTACCCTGATGTGCCCAGTACCTGTGCCCTGCCCAGTACCCTGATGTGCCCAGTGCCTTGCTATGCCCAGTACCCTGATGTGCCCAGCCATGCCTAGTACCCTGATGTGTCCAGTACCATGTGATCTGCCATGCCTAGTACCCTGATGTGCCCAGTACCATGTGCCCTGCCATGCCTAGTACCCTGATGTGTCCAGTACCCTGTGCCCTGCCCAGTACCCTGTGTCCTGCCATGCCCAGTACCATGATGTGCCCAGTACCCTGTGCCCTGCTGTGCCCAGTACCCTGATGTGCACCATACACTGTGCCCAGTACCCTGATAAGGCCTGTGACCTGCTGTGCCCAAGTACCCTGATGTGCCCAGCACCCTGATGTGCCCGGTAGCTTGTGCCCTGCTGTGCCCAGGACCCTTATGTTCACCATACCCTGTGCCCACTGACCACCAATGTAAGAGACATTCCTAAATTTGAAAACTGTCACATGACATTAAAAGAACGTATCGGTAATCGGTATCGGCGAGCACATAAAAAAAATAAATTGGTACTTGTACTCGGTCCTAAAAAGTGGTATCGGGACAACCCTAATTTTTAAACACATTTATGCAAACAATTAACCACTTAAGGACCCCCTACCGACGATATATGTCGGCAGAATAGCACGGCTAGGCACAATCACGTACCTCTTTAAGGCCCAGCCGTGGGCTCGCGGCGGCGCGCTCGCGACCCGGTCCAAAGCTCCGTGATCGCGCCCGCGGAACCCACGGACCCGATCACCGCCGGTGTCCCGCGATCGGTCACCGGAGCTGAAGAACGGGGAGAGGTGTGTGTAAACACATCTTCCCCATTCTTCATTGTAGCAGTGTCAGTGATTGTCTGTTCCCTGATATATGGAAAGATGATCACTGACATCACACATTCAGCCCCGCCCCCTACAGTTAGAAACACATATGAGGTCACACTTAACCCCTACAGTGCCCCTAGTGGTTAACTCCTAAACTGCAATTGTCATTTTGGCAGTAATCATTTTTATAGCACTTTTGCTGTGAAAATGACAATGGTCACAAAAAAGTGTCAAAATTACCTCATATACATCATGTACCTCAATACCTCATACCCTGTCATGTCCCGGGGTGTATTCGAACCTGGGTCTTCCTGGTCTTAAACCATAGCCTTACCTGATGTGCCACAGAAGAGATCTAGGCCTTGGGAATATCCTTATTGTGTTCAACACACACCTCGGACTCACTAGCTCCACCTGCTGCCAGCTGTGGACAATTTTCATTCTGGACAGCCTTTAAATAGGAAGTGAGGTCATCACTCAGCGCCCGTTTATTTGGATTACTTCCTGGGTGTTTTGTCTTCAGTGATCTGCATTGTATTGAACTCCTGCCTGATATCCTGACTATTCTACAGCCTGCTGATTTTGTACTTTACCGCCAGATCGTGTATGACCTTTGCCTGCCTGACCCTTCTCCGGAATCCGATTGTGAACTATTTTGCCTGATCCGTTGCCAACCGTATCTGCCTGACGACGCTTTGCCTGGATCTCCAGCATACCTGTTCCACTTCGGACACTACCTTTTACAGGTACCTTACATAATAAACGGGCCACAATGGCAGTGGACCCTGCTGAGATTGTTAAGGCGATTACACGTCAGGGACAACTGATCGGAGCGCATGAACAGCATCTTTCTTCCCTGGACGCCAAGTTAGATGAACTTTGCACTATGCTTAAATCTTGTTTGCCTGGTTCCTCTGCAACGGTCCAGATGCCGGATCCTACTTCTGCTACGGTCCAACCCGCCTCTTCTGTACCACCAAAACTTCCCTTGCCTGACAAGTTTGGTGGTGATACTGAGGACTGCAGAGGCTTTTTAAATGTTTGCCGTTTGCATTTCCGCAACAACCCTGTGACTTTTAGCACTTCATCTGCCAAAGTGACTTTTGTAATTTCCTTGTTAAAGGGGAAGGCCCTGGCCTGGGTCTCTCCTTATTTGGAACGAAACGATCCTATACTTCAAGATGCTGAGAAATTTCTGGCTTCTCTCCAGACTGTATTTGACAAGCCAGATAGAGCATCTGCAGCTGAGTACTCCCTCTTGGACATACAACAAGGCACCAGATCTGTGGCACAGTATGCTATTGAGTTCCGTACCCTTGCTGCTGAGACTAATTGGGACTCAAGGGCATTACGTGCAGCCTTCCGAAAAGGTCTCACAGATCGCATCAAGGATGAATTAGTCTATAAGGATCTCCCAGAAGACCTTGAGAAATTCATAGAGCTGTGTGTTCGTCTGGATGTTCGGTACCATGAAAGGTGCCAAGAGAGACTTAGAACCCGCAAGTTTCCTAAGCCAGTTTACCGTTTGGCCCCTAACTTCCAAGCACCACCTCAGCCAGAACCTGAAACCTCTGTTGAACCCCAGGCACCTGTGGAACCCATGGATGTGAGCCGTCTCCACCTAACTGAGTCAGAGAAACAAAGGAGGCGTTCATTGGGCCTATGCCTGTACTGTGGACTTAAAGGACATTTAGTATCTGTCTGCCCTTCCCGTCCAGTAAAAGGCAGGGTCTAACCAGTGTTGGAGGAGCTGGCTTAGACCTTACAGGTAGATCCTCCAAGACCAAGATTACTGTTCCGGCTACTATCCATTTACCTTCTAAGCTTGTTTTCTGCGAGGCGTTTGTGGATTCTGGAGCTGCTGGCATATTCTTGGACTACAATTTTGCAAGAAAGAACAACATCCCGTTTGTTCCAAAGTCTAGACCCCTGAATATTACCACCCTGAATGGACAACCCTTGGGAGATGGCATTGTGAAATTCGAGACTACGACAATCACCCTTCAGGTAGGCCTCCTCCACAAAGAGGAAGTTGTCTTGTCTCTCATTGATTCTCCGCTTCTGCCTATCATCCTTGGTTACCCATGGTTGCAACTTCACAACCCTTCTTTTGATTGGGAAAAGGGAGAACTAACCTCCTGGGGATCGTGCTGTCGCCCTAATTGTTTGTCTCAACCCAAAAGACTTTCTGCTTGCATGTTGGCTCCTGTGACTATTCCACCTACCTTGCCTCGTGAATACCATGACTTTGCAGATGTATTTTGCAAGCAAAAGGCAGAGGTGTTACCTCCACATCGTCCTTTTGACTGTACAATTAAATTGATTCCCGGAGCACCTCTTCCCAAAGGAAAGACCTACCCCTTGTCTCTGCCTGAACAAAAGTCTATGGAGGAATACGTAAGAGACAACTTGGAAAGAGGTTTTATGCGACCCTCTTCTTCTCCAGTAGGAGCAGGTTTTTTCTTCGTTGAAAAGAAAGATGGGGGCCTTCGACCATGCATAGACTATCGGGGGTTAAATCAAATCACCGTAAAGGACTCCTACCCTTTGCCTCTCATTCTTGAACTGTTTGATGTACTTAAGGGGGCTGTCATCTTCTCCAAGCTAGACCTACGAGGGGCATATAACCTGATTCGAATTAAAGAGGGGGACGAGTGGAAGACAGCATTCAACACTCGTAATGGACACTTTGAATATTTGGTCATGCCATTTGGGTTGTGTAACGCACCTGCTGTCTTTCAACGTTTCATGAATGAAATTTTCCATGATTTCAGCAACCGCTTTGTGATCATCTACTTGGACGACATTTTAATCATTTCCAAGACTCATCTAGAGCACATCTCGCATGTGAAACAGGTATTACAACGACTTAGAGAAAACCATCTTTATGCAAAAATCGAAAAATGCAGTTTTCATCAAAGCTGTATTCCTTTCCTTGGGTACATCATAAGTGCTGACGGTTTCCAAATGGACCCTCAAAAACTTTCCGCTGTCTTGCAATGGCCCCAACCGACCACTTTAAGAGGACTCCAAAGCTTTTTAGGGTTTGCAAATTACTACAGACGCTTCATTAAAAGTTTTGCCTCCATTGCGGCACCCCTTACTGCCATGACTAAGAAGGGTACAAATTGTAAGGTGTGGTCTTCAGAAGCAAGATCGGCTTTCCAGCGATTAAAGGACACGTTCAGTAAAGCTCCAATTCTTCAGCATCCAAATCCTGATCTCCAGTACATTGTTGAGGTTGATGCCTCTGAGGTTGGAGCAGGTGCCGTACTCTCCCAGAGACAGCCAAAGTCTGGTAGAATCCATCCAGTAGCTTTTTTCTCTAGAAAGTTTTCTCCTGCAGAGATGAATTATGATGTTGGGAATCGAGAACTACTGGCCATCAAATTGGCATTGTCTGAATGGCGACACCTTCTGGAAGGGGCTCCCAAGCCTTTTACTATCCTCACTGACCATAAAAACCTACTGTATCTTCAGACTGCTAGACGTCTGAACTCACGTCAGGCTCGATGGGCTCTGTTTTTCTCCCGTTTTAATTTTGTCCTTTCTTATGTTCCAGGGCATAGAAACAAAAAAGCCGATGCTCTTTCCAGACAGTTCGCTACCTCTGAAGAAGATCAACCAGGCGAGCAGTATATAATCCCACCTCACAAAATTGTTGCGCAGATCTCCACGGCTCTTTCCCAACAGCTACAAGAATCCCAGAATCGTGTTCCCCAGGGCTTGAAGATACCACCAGGTCGCCTGTACGTAGCCCCTAGTCTCAGAAAACCTGTACTCCTCTGGGCACATAATGGCGTGTTATCCGGTCACCCTGGTGTCACCATCACTCTTAAGACCTTGCAACGTCATGTATGGTGGCCTCATATGAAAAAGGATGTTACTGACTATGTGGCTGCCTGCCCAACTTGTGCTGCTAATAAAGTACCCCGCACATTGCCTGCTGGACTGTTACATCCACTTCCGGCACCTCGCCAGCCTTGGACCCATTTGACCATGGACTTCATTGTAGACCTACCCAAGTCCGAGGGCATGACTGCTATATGGGTCACAGTGGATCGCTTTTCCAAAATGTCTCATTTTGTGCCGCTCCCGGGATTACCTACAGCGAAAGCACTGTCCACTCTTTTCCTTTCCCATATTGTAAAACATCATGGCATACCTACCAATGTCGTCTCAGACCGCGGATCCCAGTTCGTTTCCCGATTCTGGAGAGCGTTCTGCAAGAAACTGGGAGTAACGCTCTCGCTCTCTACTTCACATCACCCGCAAACTGATGGTCAAACCGAACGCATGAACCAGACCCTAGAAACCTATCTTCGACATTATGTCAATGCCTTACACTCCAACTGGTCTGAGTACTTGCCTTTAGCTGAGTTCGCCCTAAATTCCCGTTGGCACAGTGCTCTTCATACCACACCATTCTACGCAGCCCTAGGCTATCACCCTGAGACTTTTCCTCTACTTCAGCCTTCTTCTGGTGTACCAGCAGCAGATCAGCGGGTAAAGAATATTCTACTACATTGGAAGAAGATTCGTTCATTACTACAAAAGTCAGCAGGCAAGTACAGACTTTTTTCCAACAGACGAAGACGCCATATACCTCCATATGTGGTGGGGGACAGAGTTTGGCTATCAACCAAGTATGTGAGACTGAAACAACCTTCTACCAAATTGGGCCCTCGATTCATTGGTCCTTACAGGATCATTGCTCGAGTTGGGCCAGTTTCCTATCGCTTAAAATTACCTTCCTCTCTCCGGATACATCCTGTGTTTCACGTTTCCCTCCTCAAAAAAGCTATTTTCAACCGCTACTCCAGATCACAACAGCTACCTCCTCCTGTTCTTGTTGATGGACAAAGTGAGTTTGAAGTCTCCAAGATTCTTGATTCCAGAAGACATGGCCGTGGCCTTCGGTATCTGGTTCATTGGAAGGGATATCCTGTCACAGACCGCTCCTGGGTTCCAGCCAAAGATCTGCATGCCCCTTCTCTTATACGAGACTTCCATGCCTCGTTCCCCACTAAACCCCGCTAGGCCCCCGGAGGGGTCCATTGGGGAGGGGGCCCTGTCATGTCCCAGGGTGTATTCGAACCTGGGTCTTCCTGGTCTTAAACCATAGCCTTACCTGATGTGCCACAGAAGAGATCTAGGCCTTGGGAATATCCTTATTGTGTTCAACACACACCTCGGACTCACTAGCTCCACCTGCTGCCAGCTGTGGACAATTTTCATTCTGGACAGCCTTTAAATAGGAAGTGAGGTCATCACTCAGCGCCCGTTTATTTGGATTACTTCCTGGGTGTTTTGTCTTCAGTGATCTGCATTGTATTGAACTCCTGCCTGATATCCTGACTATTCTACAGCCTGCTGATTTTGTACTTTACTGCCAGATCGTGTATGACCTTTGCCTGCCTGACCCTTCTCCGGAATCCGATTGTGAACTATTTTGCCTGATCCGTTGCCAACCGTATCTGCCTGACGACGCTTTGCCTGGATCTCCAGCATACCTGTTCCACTTCGGACACTACCTTTTACAGGTACCTTACATACCCCGGGTGCCGCGTACCCCTGTTTTGTATATAGTACCCAAAATCCATAAGAATAAAGATCAACCTAGTGGACGACCCATAATAAGTGTGATAGGCTCATTGTACTCCAGAGTGGGGGAGTACCTTGATATTTATTTACAACCCCTGGTCACTCGGGGGAAGTCCTATCTAAAAGATAGTCGAGAACTGTTTAAATCATTATCAACTATTCAGTGGACTGAAACTACCCTAATGTTTACAGTTGATATAGAATCACTCTATACCAATATCAAACAAGAGGATGCTCTAGTGGCAGTCAAATCAGCATTGATGGAGGAATCTCAGTTAAAAAAGGCTCAGGTGAACTTCTTGGTTGAAGGGCTCCAGCAAGCTATGGGTAACAATTATTTCTGGGCCCAAGAGAAATTTTATAATCAAGTAAAGGGGGTAGCTATGGGGGCTCGTCATGCCCCCAGTGTAGCCAATTTAGTACTTAATAAATGGGAGGGGAAAACCATTTATAAAGATAATCATCAGGCCTTGTTGTTTTACAAGAGGTATATAGATGATGTGGTCCTGCTGTGGGTGGGATCACAAACCTCTTTGGAGGATTTTCTCCTATACCTTAACCAAAATCAATACGGCCTTAGGCCTTGTACACATGATAGGTTAAACAGAGGACAGCGGTCTGATGGACCGTTTTCATCGGTCAAAACCGATCGTGTGTGGGCCCCATAGGTTATTTAACCATCGGTTAAAAAAAAGCCAACTTGCTTTAAACTTAACCGATAGATTCCTAACCGATAGGTCAAAACTGATCGTTAGTAGGCACGACCATTGGTTAAAAATCCATGCATGCTCAGAATCAAGTCGACGCATGCTTGGAAGCATTGAATTTTTTTCAGCACGTCATTGTGTTTTACATCACCATGTTCTAACACAATCGTTTTTTTAACTGATGGTGTGTAGGCACATCAGACCATCAGTCAGCTTCATCGGTTAACCATCAGACCGTTCTCATCAGATGGACTGATCGTGTGTACAAGGCTTTAGATTCACAGCTGAATTTAGTCTGGGCACAATCAATTACCTGGATCTCACCTTGTATAAAAAAGACAATCGGATTGGAACTAAAACCTTTTTCAAGCATAGAAATGCATTTGTGTCAACTAACAGTTGCCGACACCCCGCGTGGTTGGGGGCAGTGCCCAAAGGGCAATTCATGCGTATTCAGCGCAATTGCGACAGCATGAGTGATTTTGATGTGCAGTCTGCAATTCTTACCGAAAGGTTTAATGAAAAAGGGTTTTCTATACATATGCTTTCTAAAGTGAAGAATGATGTTGCCAACATGTGTAGAGATACTCTCTTGACCTCTAAGAAAAAATCCCCCTACACAGGAGAGCTGGCGTTTGTTCCTGGATTTCACAGGCAGTACAAAAGTGTAGAGCTAGTTTTCAAAAAGTTCTGCCCAATATTATTAAAAGATAGGGATTTGGAAACAGTTCTACCTCCCAGACCTAAATGTATTTATAGGAGGGCCCTAGGACTGAGGAACACGATTTCACCTAATGTTCCAGACCCCCCTAAGAAACCTCCAACATTTTTAGATGGGTCAGGGTTTCATTACTGTACGAGATGTAAATCTTGTCGTATTACCTCTAGACAATCCCAAATTTAAATCAATTGTGACACAACAGGTATTCACAATCAAACCTCTTATGACTTGTTATTCTAAACATGTCACATATGTGTTGGAATGCCCTTGCTCACTACAAAATTAATGAACATGTGACAAACATTGCTAAGGGCTTTCCCAACCATAGTGTGTCACGTCACTTTCTTCAATGTCACCATAAAGACCCTCGTCAGCTTATATTTTATGGCATAGTTAGAGCCATATATAACTAGCGGGGAACAAGGATCTTAAGAAGTATGTGTAATGGGAGGGCCCGTGGAACCCAGAAGCTCTTACAAAGTATGAGCCAGGAAATAATTGACATTCAGAATATATCTTGGATTGCTTTAACATGGGTCTGCAATTCACAATATATTCCAGGATATCTTGAACTATTACTGGTTGTTGATTCTGAACTCAACAGTTAAATTAAAAGATTGAAAGATGTCATCACCTCCAGCTACCTGGCTGTTGTGTACTATAAAGCTTGCTGTGGTAATTAAGTCTGCTACTGTGATGTAAATTAATCTAGTATGGCTTCTAAGGATCTTTCATTGTGTTGTGCTAATTGACCCTGTACTGTGTGAAGGTCTATTGATGATAAATGTGTATTGTGAGTTAGCAGACTGCCTAAAGGTCAGATGTCTGAATTACCAGCTGTAGCTAATTAGCTCATGTAAAGTATGTCAGAGCCATGAAGTCTACCAAAAAGATGTGTATTGGGGCTCCTTGTGTAATGTTGTGGATGAAGTTGGGTCATTGTTAATTTTGGTTACTAACTGTATATAAGAGCCTGATTTTCTCAATAAAGGGTCTATTCGTGTGGAACCTCAAACAGAGCTGTGTGTTTCGTTATTGGGGTTTGTTTGCCTGACTGTGGAGTGTCGATAGCTGTCTTGGGTTCGGGAATGGAATATCCTAAATGGCTTTAACCCCTGTTCCATTTGAGATATCCCAAAATGAGACCCAGTGGCTGTATCGATTGGACACTATGCAGCCTAAGCAGCCTAAGGGACTCAACATTGAACTGGACCTGAATTGTTTTTTAACCAATCAGTAACTCTGGATTAGTGTGGTTATTCAGGTCCATCAATATTGGGGTGGGAGTAGCATTTGGATTACCTAACCAATAAGTTTATCCCTTGGGTTTATTTTCTATTCTTAATTTTTAATTTATTATAATTCCTAATTTTAATTTTTAATTTATTATCTAAAATGGTCTTAGTATTTTTATAATTTTTTTTTTTCATTTTATATTTTCTGTGGTTCTTTTAACATATGTGATTTCTAACTTAATGTTACACATATATGTTCTATGATAATTTAATATTTTGTAGGGACTAGTTATTTGCATGCGGCAATGTCGTATGAGATATATTCATAGGTGGTATATTTTATCATTCAGGAGTGATGTGTTAAACTTGTCAGTTCTAATGTTATTCTTATGGGACGGGAAAACCCGGGTCAGAGGCTGGATCCAGTTCCTTACTCCTACCATAGTCAGCTAATTGACAGGTCTTTTTAAATGCAAATATGTTGTGACCTAAACATGCTTCCTGACGACGTGCATAACAAAACAGCTTTCGAGGCGCAATTAGGTCACGTGGTCACGTCACCTGCGGTCCCCCTGGTTCACCGCCGTCACAGGTGGAACGCACACCAGGCACCTCTACTACGGGACTTTTTGTACTCAGCCACGATAACTGCTATCCAGCCTCAGTGCCGCGTCCGGGGCACCTACAAATGTAAGTGGCCATTTGGCTTGTCATTTGGATTTTAACCTTTTTATTAAACGGGATTACACAATGTTTGGTCTATCTTGTTATTCGAAAAACCCTGATTTGAGCCTGCCAGTGTGTGAAGGGTTCTGACCCCATCTGCATCCATGTGATCTATCTGCCATCATCTAATACAACTACAAGCACATTTGACCTCTTTTTTAGTTAGAAGGGTCAATGTGTTCTGGTCAGGGCCGATTGAAGGAATTTGAGGGCCCCAAGCAAAATGGACATGGAGGCCCCCAAACCCTGAACCCCCCCCCCCCCCCCGCACGCACGCAAAGCCTACAGGAACCACAGCATAGGGATACAGTTTAAGTTCACCCGTACGTTATATAAATAAAAAAGGTTTACAGTGCAAATACTGTTGTTGCATATAATGTGCATAAAATTTGAACAATTTCAACAATTGAACATTTGCAAAAAACACCGCTGTACCATAAAATCAATTAATATACATAAAAAAGTGCACAATAACTAAATCCAACATATTTCTTACTCCCCCCTCCCACCCCACAGCAGGTGTCCCCATCAGAGTCCCCCCACAGCAGGTGTATGGCTGGTTATAGCACTTATATCATCCCAATACCATGCTTGGAATATAATTATATTATTACATTGTAAAATAGACCCCCCTCTCCACTAAGTATAGGCCCCCTACCTCAGTACGGACCCCCCTCTCCACTGAGTATAGGCCCCCTACCTCAGTACGGACCCCCCCTCCAATAAGTATATATATCCCCGCAGATATCATACAAGAGGTGGTCAGAGACTGCAAACATGATACAGAAAATGCTCAGAGACCAGTGCGCCACTTTTCACCTGTAGCCTGCCTCCAAATGTCAGGGGTCCATGCTG
Source organism: Rana kukunoris (assembly GCA_029574335.1). NCBI lineage: Eukaryota > Metazoa > Chordata > Amphibia > Anura > Ranidae > Rana > Rana kukunoris. The sequence continues at coordinate 102,933,253 of CM056049.1, forward strand.
GGACCTGTAGTCCTTCAATATGGGGGGATAACATTCCTAGATGTCAGGGGTTCATGCTTGGACCTGTAGTTCTTCACTTTTGGGGGGTCACATCCCAAAGGTGAAGGACTAGCATAAACCCCTGACATCTAGAAATGTGACCCCCCCCATATTGAAGGACTACAAGTCCCAGCATGAACCCCTGACATCTAGGAATGTGATCCCCCCATATTGAAGGACTACAGGTCCCAGCATGGACCCCTGACATCTAGGAATGTGATTCCCCCCCCCCATATTGAAGGACTACAGGTCCCAGCATGAACCCCTGACATCTAGGAATGTGATCCCCCCCATATTGAAGGACTACAGGTCCCAGCATGGACCCCTGAGAATTAAGGGTGTGAGCTCATAGATTTCACATGCTAATGCTGGGACCTGTAGTTCTTCACTGATTGAGGGGGGCATCTTCAGTTCCGGGGGTTCATGCTGGGACCTGTAGTCCTTCACTTTTAGGGTGGGGGGGGGTCACATCCCAGCATGAACCTTGCCCTGATATTTAAGGATATGTCCTCCTTCCATCCCTCGAGGGTCTAATGTCATCTGTTGGTGTCCCCTCCTGCCGACCCCGTCCTCTTATCAGTGTTTGCTCCAGGCTGACACACACTCGGAGCTCCTGTGAAGTGCTGACAGTTCAGCACAGCACGCTGTGGGTGGAGCAAATGAGTAGGTACTGAGGAGGAAGTTAACACATGGGGAGGAGGTGGGACAGGCTAACTCCTCCTCGTACATGCAGAATACACAACAGCCGCCAGGCGCGAGGGGGGCACAATCAGGTCTGACGATCAGAATACTCTGGCGCTCTGCGGCGCCGCAGCCAGAGTGGATAGGCGTGCGGGCTGCTGCTTGGGGGCCCCTGGCCAGCTCGGGGCCCCAAGCAGTTGCTTGTATTGCCTGTCCTGTTCCGACGGGTCTTGTTCTGGTAAGCTGCCATCCTTACCTTAAGCACTTTTGGGTGTCAATCTCTGTCTGCATTTTTCATCATTCTAATTGGGTTTGCACAGTGGTGTTCATATTTGTTTCACAACAACCACTTGTGATTTACATTCCATTATATCAGTGCACTGTATTATGTTTATGATTTTTCTAACAGGTTTCCACAGCAGTTATAGCAATTTAGTTGGTGTGGGCAGGCTGTTTTTTTCATCACTAATTATTGATTTTTAATTTATTAATTAATCTAATAGCGCCCCCATTAATATAAAACATTTTTTAATAATTTTTTCATCACTTCTTCCAATTTTGGATAGTTGGGGATAGCTGCCTATATATATTTAATATTTTTTTCACATATTAGGCGCAAGATTTATACACACATAGGGCCAGATTCAGCAAGACTTGCGCTGGAGTAATTCGATATGCGTCGCGTAACTGTGATTATGCGCCGTCGTTTCTATGTGGCCGTACCCACCAAACTAGATGCGACAGAAAACGGGCCATTTCCGATCGGCTTAACTTTCCGACGCCAGAGTATCGTTAGCGCATATTTTCGCTTGGCGCATCAGTCGCGCCTATTGATTTCCCCTGCAAATATGCAAATGAGGGAGATGAGGGAGATTTCCCAATTCGCGAACGGATTAGCACCATACGCCTGCTACATGCGCCGCGCGTAACTCGTCCGTCCGGCGCAAAGTTATTTCTACAAATAGCTGCTTTATCTTTACTCCAGACGGCCTCAGGTCAGCAGGAGAGCAGCTACAGCAGCAGCGTTACCGACGAAACTAGCAAGCTGAACAACCACACTTGCAAGGACAACACCTCTGTGTGCCAACATGCCAGAGGCAATCGTGGTCCTAGCACTAGTACTGGGTCCCCCGGAACGAAGGAGGCGGGCACGTGAGAGGATATACCGCACGCGCATGAGTCTCTTTGGCATGGGGGATGAGGAGGTGTATCGCCTCTTCAGATTCAGCCCTGATGCAATCCTTGAACTAACCACATCCCTGCAGGGTGACATCACCAGCAAGACACACCGCTCACAAGCAGTGCAGCCACTGGTGAAGGTACTGGCAACACTTCATTTCCTTGCAAGTGGATCATTCCAGCGTACAAGTGGAGTGGTGGCTGGGATGTCACAGTCCACCATAAGCAGATGTGTGCACCAGTTCATCAGACCCACCACTGAGGAGCTGCGGCTGAAGGCAATGACAGATTTCTACAGCATTGCCAGATTCCCACGCACCATCGGGCCATTGATTGCACACATGTGGCCCTACAGCCCCCCAGTGCCACAGAGCACATATACCGCAATCGGAAGCATTGGCATTCCATCAACGTACAGGTGATAGCCGATGCCCAATGCCTCATATGGCACGTCCGTGCCAAACACCCCGGTTCCAGCCATGACAGCTTCATATACCGTCAGAGCCCCATCCCAGCAGAATTCGAGCAGAACATGTATGGTGACAGCTGGCTGGTTGGTGAGTGACATGGGTGGCAGGCATGACTATCCCCTCCCGTGATGCACATCAGAAGGGGCACATGCATGACTAACATCCTCCTGTCTTTTCCCTTCCAGGTGACACTGCATATGCACTGGGACCCCATCTAATGACTCCTTTCCGGAACCCCCAAACCAGAGGAGAGAGAAAATACAATGAAGCACACATCAAAACCCGTGCAGTGGTGGAGCAAACATTTGGGCTCCTGAAGTCCCGTTTCCGCTGCCTGGATAAGTCCGGGGGACCCTATTGTATTCCCCTACCTTTGTGTGTCAGATCATCGGTGCATGTTGCATTCTGCACAACTTTGCTATGAGAAAAGGCCTGCAGATTGACATACGTGATGACCTGACCCCCGACCCACACAGTCCCCACCTGCCAGAGGAGACCCAGTCTGCTGATGGAAGAGCAGTCAGGAGGGTCCTCGCCGTAGGCATCTTTGGACAATAAACCAAAACATTAATCACACAGACAATGCACGCGTGTACACCACTGATGTCCCTAGATCACACACACCACATGCACATCGCATTGGATTAGCCCAAGTCCAGCATGTAGGACTTGGGAGCAGCAACGCCAGCGTCAAGGCCCCAATGATGTCACTGTCCATTCATACACCTTTCACACGTCATTCATACAGCCGTGGGGTTAACTTCACCACCACGGCCGAGGGTGACACCCCTTACTGTCAGGAGTGCCACCCCCTCACATTCACACACCATTCACACTGTCCCCTGCACTCCTGACCGTGTGCAGTAAAAAAAGAAAGACATATCTCATAACATGAGAACAAAAATAAACAAAAACTCATAACCCGAGTATAAAATAAATATTCAAAAATAAACAAAAACTCATAACCTGAGTATAAAAAAAAAAATTATAAACCAAAAAAACAAAAAACCCTCATCTGGGATGACGGGGGCTCCTCCTTGGGGGCACTCTCGGGCTCCTCAGCTGCCTGGAGGGAGTGGGTGGTGGTGGGGGTGCATCTGGAGGAGGCTGATCCCCGGGTGGGCCACTCCTGGGAGCTGTTGGCTGCCTGCCCTCCAATGCCACGGCAATACGGCTGAGATACAGGTTTGTCTGGGCCTGCATCCTCAGCTGGCGGGTGATATGATGCCGCTGGTCACGTTGCCGCTGCCTCCCCTCTTCCCGGATGGCAGCTGTGTTGGCGTTGACGGCTGCTGTCAGGTGCCAGACATCAGCCTGCACCTCCCCCAGGCTGGTGACAACGTCCTGCACACGACTGGGCAGCTGTGACATGGAGCCCAGGCTGTCTGCGACCCGGTCTAAGTGGCCAGCAATCTCCCCCATCTGCTGGGTCTGCCTTGCGTGGTCCAACACTACCTGGTCCTGGACCATATCAGACACCCCCCTGGTCTTACGGGTCGCCTTCCTGGGGGCAGAAGAAGGTTGTCCCCGTGGGGATGGAGTCGCCCTTGAGGGGCTACCTAGGATGGGGGAGGGGATGACAGAGGGCCCTGCAGAGGAGGAGGACTCCTCCAACAATAAAATAAAGTCCTGCTCAGGGACAGGCTCCTCCTCAACCACCTCTGCTGAAGTGGTGTGGGCACTCTCCTCCTCCACCTCGGTGTCTCCAGCACCCAGGGCCTCGTCATCAGCATCCCGTTGGGAGGTTGGGGTGGACTGGCCGGTACGAGATAATGGCCCAGCTCCGTCATCTGTGGATGACACAAAGCAGACACATGTTGGTGGTCCCACACACTTGGCACATGTACCCTCCCCCCCCCCACATGCAACACACCAAATAGGGGATAAAAAGCACTTACCTGTCCTGGAGCCTTCCTCCATGGAGTCATAGCCAGGGACCCCCTCCAACTGCTCCCTGTCCAGGCAGCGGGCGACCACCTCCTCCTCCGTGGTCAGGCTGACCGGACATGGTGTACCACCACCTGTGCCCCTCTCATGGCTCCTAATGGTGGCCACCTTGCTACGGACCTTGCGCCGCAGGTCGTTTATTTTTTTTGTATGTCGCCTGCAGTCCGGGTGGAGTACCCTAACACATTGACCCTGGCAGCAATGGTCTCCAGGATGCCCTGCTTCCTCTCCCGGCTGGTCTTCCTGCTTTTTTGCCCGTGGAGGTACTGTAATCATTAAACGTCTCCATAGCCGAGATGATCACAGAGACCTCCTGGGCATTAAAGTTGAGGTTCCTCCTCTCTTTGGGGGTAGCGGGAGCAGCCATGACAGTGCAAAAGTATCTTCCCTGGGGTGGGGGGAAACAGATATACTTTTGCGCCGGAATGGCGTTTCCGCTAGTGCTTTTATACGCACAACGGAACACATTGCGCTGGCGTTTCCCGTGGAGTGGTGCCGACGGAAGTTGTGAGCATGCGCACAAGGGGGCGAGTGGAGCCTCACTCACTGCGCATGCTCCGTGGATGATGCGCTGAACGTAAGCCTCTGCGCTGGGCTCCGCCCATCATTTACATATGATCACACCCACTTCCACTTGCGTCGGGTTACGCCAGCGCATTATCGTTACTCTGGCGCAAGTTTACGCGCAAGTGCTATGTGAATAACTGTACTTGCGCCGAAAGTGTCGGCGGAGTAACGTAAATGAGAAACGTTACTCCAAAGTAAAGAAGCGCCCATCTACCAGAATCTGGCCCATAGTCCCCAAGTTCCCTATCAGACGCCACCCACTGCACAACAAAACTCCTTGCCATGCCCTTGTCGGTGTGATGGGCCCAGTGGCTGAGGAGGGACCAGTATGAGCCCTTCAACCTTCATGTAGGGCATAGAACCATTCGTGTACCCATCTTTCTGATAGGGACACGAATTGGGTGGAAGCACTGAAAATTTCAATGCTGTGACACCATGTGTTGGTCCACACATTCTAGGGAACCCTACTTTCTACTTGATTTAACCTTTTTGCTGCAGTAAATTCATTTTATGTTTGGTTTTGTTTTTTCACATTATAAGGGTAAAAATACTACCATTTTATTTTTCAGAAAACCAATTCAACAATTACATTATTGTGAACCTTTTGTGTTATAGTGTTTTATACTACTTGTGGGCAGGATGGGTCATTTGTATAGTGGTTAGGAAAAATAATAAGGACCTTTTTTGGGTTGTTCAAGGCTAAGCAAGGAACATTGGAATGGTGTTTGAATATGGCTAGGTCAAGCACTTATTCATAATGCATATTTGTAAGAGGTTGGGCGCTGTGCAGAAGCTTTTGAGGGAAAAGGTTTTATTTTACTAAACATAGAACATTGTGCCCTCCAACATCTATTGGGGTCCACAATTTCCACTGATACCAGTTGTGCCAAGGGAGGGTTCGAGCCAGTTTCAGGGGTTGATAGCCAGAGTAACACACCCAAAACAAACCAGCAGCTCCTTCGGGGGTAGTGCTACACATGTAATGAGCTAAATGCTCTAAAAAAATGTTTGCAACATTTTTATTTGAGATATTGAATAAAATCTTACTTTTTAAAATGAGAGTACTTATTTCTGCTGAGCACTGTACAGTTTATACTTTATGGTGATCAGAACACATATATTGGGTTTTGTTTGGATCATACAGGAGCGGCACACATTTATTTTGAATTGAGCACATATGTTATATTTTTATATATTGTTTGCACTACCAAGTGTTGTCTAATTGCTTAGGTACATTTATAATTTCTAGATGTTCCCTATAACATAGCAAATGTTAAGTTTTTTTTAGTTCAAGTCCACTTTAAACTCATATTAAAGGGGTTGTAAAGGTTCATTTTTTATTTTCTAAATAGGTTCCTTTAACCACTTAAGGACGCCTCCTGCACATTTACGTCGGCAGAATGGCACGGCTAGGCACATGCACGTACAGGTACGTGCTGTGCTAGTACCCAGCCGTGGCTCGCGGGCGTGTGCCTGCGGCGAGCTCCCGTGACCCGGTCCAAAGCTCCGGGACCGCAGGACTCGCGGACCCGATCGCCGCTGGAGTCCCTCGATCGCCCCCCAGACCTGAAAAACGGGGAAAGCCGTGTTTAAACACGGCTTCCCCGTTCTTCACTGTGGCGGCGTCATGGATCGTGTGATCCCTTTTATAGGGATACACAATCGATGACATCACACCTACAGCCACACCCCCCTACAGTTGTAAACACACATTAGGTCACACATAACCCCTTCAGCGCCCCCTTGTGGTTAACTCCCAAAATGCACCGTCATTTTCACAATAAACAATTCATTTTAAATGCATTTTTTGCTGTGAAAACTACAATGGTCCCAAAAATGTGTCAAAATTGTCCAAAGTGTCCGCCATAATGTCGCAGTCACGAAAAAAATCACTGATCGCCGCCATTAGTAGTAAAAAAAAAAAAAATTAATAAAAATGCAATAAACTATCCCCTATTTTGTAAACGCTATAAATGTTTCACAAACCAACCGATAAACGCTTATTGCGATTTTTTTACCAAAAAATGGTAGAAGAATATGTATCGCCTAAACTGAGGAAAACATTTTTTTTATATATTTTTGGGGGATATTTATTATAGCAAAAAGTAAAAAATATTGAATCTTTTTCAAAATTGTCGCTCTATTTTTGTTTACAGCGCAAAAAAAACCCGCAGAGGTGATCAAATACCACCAAAAGAAAGCTCTATTTGTGGGGAAAAAATTACGCCAATTTTGATTGAGAGCCACGTCGCACGACCGCGCAATTGTCTGTTAAAGTGACGCAGTGCAGAATCGCAAAACTTTTCTCTTCTAAATTTTTTTTTCTTTGTCTGAATTTCTCACTTCCTGTTCCTCCTCAGTAAGCTTGCCCCCATCATCCAAGCCATTCTGGCTGGGGGTTAGGTCAGCCAGAACAGCTTACTGAGGAGGAACAGGAAGTGAGAAATTCAGACAAATTAAACAAATACAAAAAACATTTAGAAGGGAAATCGAAGGAAAAGGTTAGTGAACCAAAAATGCACTACCTTAAAGGAACCTATTAAGAAAATAAAAAACAAACCTTTACAACCCCTTTAATCCTAATAATCACATTCTGGCCTACTGTATGCCATCTGATACTACCTCCTGGTTATGTCTTCCTATGTCCTTGGCACTGTAGCATAACTTTTACATTGCACCCACAATTAAAAAAATCACACAACTCTAAATTGTTCAAAGCTTTATTCATATTAGTTTAAGTTCAGCCAATCTTTGACTATACAATAAATCTCAATTTTCACCCTCCATCATTTTCAATTCAAATCTTCCAATTTGAAAGTTCTTTACAATTTACTTTATTTATTTATCCAAATGTGAAGACTTTAGGTCACTGTTTTTCTATCCTTGGCTCATTTTCAGTACTGCATTTCTGCATAGGGCACGTAGGCCATGGACTAAAGTGACAGAGCTGTCAGGCATCCAATTTCCCCACATTGGACTGCTAAGAGTAATGCATTATTGTGAAAGGTTTTAGACTGCCAGGTCTTCGTTATTTTTGCCCTGCACTTCCTGTGCATTTCCATCAGTGGAACAGTACTCTGACCCCAGTTCGTCTTTTCAGGGAGGCAACAGTTCACCCTACACTTCTAGGGGTAGGAGAGAGGGTGAATTGTCCCTTTCAGCTTTTCTGTCTCTATATCACTCAGGTCTAGATAAAGTGATATCCCATACACCTGGAATTTTGGCATTGACCTAATATCTAATAAGTACTCTTAAATTCATTTGGAGGTGCTGATTGAGCAGATGATAGCTGCTTAGAGCCTCTGAACCCTGAGTAAGCTTTACTTATGGTTTTAACTTGTGTTAAGACTATAAAGGGAGGTAACCCAGAGACACCTCACACAATGGCTTATCAGGGGGTAACAATAGTAAAACCTATGGGGCCAGATCCACGTACATCGGCGCATTTTTTGACTGGCGTAGTGCACCTCCTTTACATTAGACTGCCGCAATGTAGCGGCGCAATCACCATATTCTCGATTGATTTGCGCAGAAAATAGCGCCTGTGCAACGTAATTTCAGAGGCGTAAGGCGGAGTAATTCAAATTGGGAAGGACGTGGGCGTGTTACATTGAAATGAGCCGTTACCCCATGCAAATGAAGGGCCGGCCGGCTTGCGCATGCGCACATGAAGCAGACCATGGTCAGCACCTCTGTGCGCATGCTCACAACTCGGGAACGGCGCAATCAGTGAAATTGGAAGTAGACCAGGGCAACTTGGTGAACTACGCAGACAGCTTAAATAGACAGAGACAAACGCCCTTCCTTTGCAAAAGTACATCCCTTTGTATCCCTCCCTACACAGCAAGGTGCTTTTGTTCTCGTCAAGGGACCAGCTCCATCCAGCCCAAGCTCCGTGACGGGACAGCTCGGGTGCGCTCGCCTGGGCTGCGCGCATGCGCATCGTGGCGGCGCGCCGTGTGCGCGGGCACGCGACGGCGCGCGGGAGCGGTAGCGCGCGCGGGCGCACACAATCTTCACACTAACCAAACTCCTTTTTGGGCTAATTTCGGCTATCATCCTTCCTCCCTTCCGGACTCCATCCCTGAAACACCCGTTCCAGCGGTCCAGGAACACCTAACTCACATCCAACAAAACTTCCAAAAGCTCCGGGAGGTCATGCAGCAGGCACAAGAAAACTTCAAAAAATTCTACGACAAGGGGAAGAAGGAGTGCCCTGCTTTTGAAGTAGGGGACGAGGTCTGGCTCTCCTCTACTAACCTCAAATTACCAATCCCTTCACAGAAACTGGGCCCTAGGTTCATCGGCCCATTCCGGATCAAACGGAAAATCAATCCTGTGGCTTTTGAACTAGCACTACCTGAAACTTACCGGATCCATCCGGTCTTTCATGCCTCTTTGCTCAAACCAGTCACGGTAAACCTGTTCCCTGGGAGAGAAGAGCTTCCACCTCCGCCAGTGGAAATTGAGGGAGAGAGGGAGTTCGAGGTGGAGACCATTCTGGGCTGCAGGAAAAGGGGAAGGCAGCTCCAATATCTAATCAAATGGAAGGGATACCCCCCTGAAGATAACTCCTGGGAGCCTTCCAGAAATCTGCACGCTCCCCGCCTGATACGAACCTTCCACCGTGAACATCCGGAGTTGATGGACAGTTTGGGCGTCCGGAGTCCGCCCCTTGGGGGGGCACTGTCAAGGGACCAGCTCCATCCAGCCCCAGCTCCGTGACGGGTCAGCTCGGGAGCGCGCGCGTGACGGCACGCGGGAGCGCGCGCGGGCGCACACAATCTCGTTCCGCCCCTGGCCAATCAGAAGCCTGAGCGGCTTATTTAAATCAGCTTCCCACAGTCCTCTGGTTGCTGGTTTGTAAACAGCGTTTGAGTACCTGACTTGTTACCTGTTATTGGATTCTTCACCTGCTTGACCTTTGGCTTACGTTCCCGGACCTCTGCTTTCTCCAATCCCTTGACCTTGGCTTGAACCTGGACTCCTGGCTTTCTCCTGCCCTTTGTACCCCGGCTTGAACACTGGACTGTCTGCTTCTTTAAAAACCCCCGACCACGGCTTGTCTCCTAGACTTTTCTCCTGCCTTGTCCTTGTCTACCAGAACCTTGCTTCAGTCTTCCCGTCTGCTGCAGCTCCGAACCATCCCGGTTGATCTTCCGCCTGTCCCTGCTTGACCTGCTGGATCTGCATCTTCCCGCTGGTACCGGTGCCTCCCAGTGCGTCCTTCCCCCTGTCCCAATCCCAGGGGGAGGATCGCGCCAGGTCGCAAAGGTGAGCCGCCCTCAGCATCTCGGCCTTGGTAAGTGTTCCCGTGATAGTTCTGTTTGTTGCGTTGTGATTTGTCTTTGTTATATTTGTGGACTGTTTGAGCTAGTGTTTGGTAGAATATATTTGAAAGTGTTTTTTGGCGACTGCTTGTGAGACTTTTTGGTTGATAGTTTTTTGTTTGTTTGTTTTCTTGCTTGATTTTTCCTGCTTGTTTTTGTGAGTGATTTTTGCTGAATGTTTGGGAGAGAGTTTTTGTATGAGTATGACTGAGAGGAAGAGGAATTAAAATTTTACTTTGGGGGAGAAACAAATTCTTGCCCGGGCCATTTCCCAAAATGGGCGTTTCCTCCACGGACCGGAGAGTGCCAACACCACCCCGGCCAGGAGGCGTGAGATTTTGCAGAACATTACTGACGAGGTGAATGCATCGGGGGGGGGGAGACCCAGACACGGTCGGGGATTGAAAAGAAGATCAATGACCTCCGGCGTCTGGTCAGAAAGAAGCTGGCCAAAATGGCAGCCCATGCCAGGGCCACAGGAGGGGACCCACCATGCCCTGTTCGGCTGACAGCGGAGGAGGGCCTGCCTGGCTATGACTCCAGTCTTGAAGGCGTGATGCCAGGTAAGGTTTTTTTGCCCTATCAGGTGTGTAGCATGTGTGGGGGAGGGGGTGAAAGGGAATATGTGGCAAGTGTGTAGATCCTCCAACCTGTGAATGTTTTGTGTCATCCACAGATGAGCAGGAGGGTGCTGGGCCATCTGGGCTGACCGCACCATCCCAGCCTGATGAGGACCCCCCGACAAGGCCGGAGTCCTCGGAGGAGGTTGAAGAGGAGGAGGTTGAGGAGGAGGAGTTTGAGGAGGAGGAGGATGTCAGCCAGTGGATTGTTATTTTTGCAGGAGTCTTCCTCTCTGGCTGGCAACAGCCAGCCCTCCATAAGGGCTAGCCTCTCCCACTCCTCCCCCAACGGGGCTCCTCTCTCAAGGGCCTCCCCTTCTCCCCGGCCACAAGCCTCAGCTGGAGGCAGGAAGTCGTCCCAGAAGACCAGGGGGGTGGCCGAGTTTCTGCCCGCCAATCTGAGAAGGGACCAGGCCCTTCAGACCCGCCATCTGGGACAGGTCAGCCAGACTTTGGGGCGGATGTAGGAGAGCCTGTCCTCCATAAAGGATACGCTTGGGGACCTGGACTGCCACTCCGGGGCTCTTACAAACTGCCTAAACGTACTGCAGACTACTACAGCAGACGTTGGGCAGGATGTGAGGGCCCTTATCCAGGCCAATATGGCATCACTAAGTGCTGGCCTGACCAGAATTGCCGTGGCATTGGAGGGCAGGCCGCCAGGTGGGCAGAGACCAGGGGCTGCTCCTCCTTCCCCGGATTACCCTCCCTTCCCCATGAGTCTCCCCTGAGGAGCCGGGGCCGTGGGCGCCCCAGGCGTGGCTCACGCCAACGGCATTAATTTGTTTTCCCTCTTTTTTTGCTGGAATTTTTTTTTTTTTTGCTGGACATATTTTTTTTTTGTGATGTTTTTGGAATGTGGGGGTGATATTCCTGCCGGCAAAGGGGTGTCACCCTCAGTTTTGGTGGAGAAGGGTTCCCCAAGACCAAGGAGAAGTGATTCCCAGGTCCGTGTGAATGGTGTATGAATGTACAGTGACATAATTGGAGCCATGGCGTGGCGTTGCTGCTCACAAGTCCAGCATGGTGGGCTTGTGCTAATCCAATTAGATGAGGATGTGATGTGGCTGTGCTAGGGACCACAGTGGTGTGCATGCATGCATTCTCATTGTGCCATGATTAATGTGTGTGTTTAACATGCAAAGATGCCTAATGTGAGCTGTCTTCTGGCTGCTCTTCCCTCAGAAGACGGGGTAACCTCGGTTAGGGGGGGGATTGTCTGGTTCAGGAGTCAGGTCATCACGTATGTCAATCTTCAGGCCCTTTCTCACTGCGAAGTTGTGCAGAATGCAACATGCACCGATGATCTGGCACACGAAGTTTGGGGAAGACAACAGGGTCCCCCCAGACTTATCCAGGCATCGGAAACGTGACTTCAGGAGGCCAAAGGTGCGCTCCACCACTGCACGTGTTTGGGCGTGGGCTTCATTGTATCTTTCCTCTCCTGGGGTTTGGGGGTTCCGGATAGGAGTCATGAGATGGGGTCCCAGTGCATATGCAGAGTCATCTGTAAGGGAAAAGACAGGAGGATGTTAGTCATGCATGTGCCCCTTGTGATGTGTGCATCATGGGGGGGGGACAGTCATGCCTGCCACCCATGTCTCTCACCAACCAGCCAGGTGTCCCCATACACGTTCTGTTCGAATTCCATTCGGATGGGGCTCCGATTGTAGATGTAGCTGTCATGGCTGGATCCGGGGTGTTTGCCACGGATGTGCCATATGAGGCCTTGGGCATCGACTATCACCTGTACGTTGATGGAATGCCAATGCTTCCGATTCCAGTATATGTGCTCTGTCTCATGGGGGGGCTGGAGTGCTACATGTGTGCAATCAATGGCCCCCACAGCCGCAGGTCCTCAGTGGTGGGTTTGATGATTTGGTTGGCCGTCCGTCTGAGGATTGCAGGGATAACCTAGTGCACACATCTGCTCATGGAGGATTGTGACATCCCAGCCACCACTCCACTTGTTCTTTGAAAAGAGCCACTGGCAAGGAAATGGAGTGTTGCCATGACTTTGACCAGTGGCTGCACTGCATGTGAGCGGTGTGTTCGGCTGGTGATGTCATCATGCAGGGTTATGGTTAATTCCAGGATGGCATGAGGGGTGAGTCTGAAGATGCGATACACCTCAGAATCACTCATGCCAAAGAGCTCTATGCGTGTGCGGTATATCCTCTCCCGTGCCCTCCTCCGTGCCCTCATCCTTCTTTGCTCCTCTAAATTCAGTAGTATAGCTATGAGCGAGGATGTCCCTGGCATGTTGGCATACAGATTGTTGTGCAACACGTGTGACTGCTCAGCTCCTCACTAACAGTGTTGCTTTCTCTGATATGTAGACGAATTGTCTAATTTTATACCACCTTTTATATGGTCTAATTTTAGACAGGCCGTGCAGCTGTTGCGCACAGCGCATAGCCTGCGCTGCACCAACGTTCTTTTGTGGATCCCCGTAACTCCCTCATTAGCATATTTGAATAGCAAATCAATGGTGTGTCTAGCGCAGTTTTGCACGGACGAATGCGCCTGTCTATGGAAATTACGCTGGACAAAAAAAAGTAGATTTCTTGCATATCTCGTTTTGGGGATGCGGAGCATCGAAACGCATGCGCAAATTTAGACTTACGCCGCGCATCTCCTGTTACGCCGGCGTAACCGCTCTGTGAATCTGGCCCATGGTTTTCAAACACATTCAATTACTTCTACTGCCACCAAGCATCAGGCAGAAGCATCTCAAGGTGCCTTTAGATATTTTGCACCTAGCTGAAACCAGCATCATCTAATGTCTATGGGGGTGAAGAGTGCATTCTGTTTGGTGCCAACCATCATTTCATAAGAAATCAGTGCAGTATTGCAATTCCTGCGTTTCTTTTGGCTCTTCAACAAAGCCTCCTAAACACTTTCAATGGTTTTTAATCCTAGCAGGGGGTGTTACCCATCACCATACATGTTACATATATCCATATCCAGTGATTTCTCTGCACAGCACACTAATCACAAGGTTACCATTCTATAATGGATCTCATATCACCCAACCCATCCTAATTTTTTTGACACATCTCTGTGAAGAGATACATTGATCAGCCATAAGTGTATGACCATCCACTTAATGTAGAGTAGGTCCTCCTTTGGCCACTAAAACAGCCCTGGCTTGTCGAGTCATGGAAGCCACTATACCAGGGGTGTCAAACTAATTTACTTTGTGGACCGCATCAGCATTATGATTACCCTCAAAAGGGCCGGTTGTATCTGTAAGATTAGATGCCCAGCGCATCTCCTACCCTTACATTAGATGTCAAGAGCCACCCCACCCTTACATCACAGCGCACCCCCTTTCCTTATGCTGCTGTCGGGAAGAAGCTGGATGCATTGCTTGAAAGCAGAAAGTAAGGGTCTGGAGGAGGACCAGAGGAGGGCTGGAGCTCTCCTGCAGCCGCAGGAATGGTGCGAGGGCCACATGAAATGGCCTTGAGGGCCAGATTTGTCCCACGAGCCTTGTGTTTGACACCTGTGCACTAGACCTTTAAGGCCCCGTACACACGAGCAAATACATCTGATCAAATCGGTCAGACAGACCGATTTGAACAGATCTGTCTGCTGGGATGTATTGGTTTGATCGTGTACACACGATCAAACCAAAATCCCCGCCGGCAGACAGCGCGCTGACGTGGCGGTGACTTTAATGCCGCCACGTCACTGCACCAGGAAGTAAAACACTTCCGCGCATGCGTCAAATCCATTCGACGCATGTGCGAGAAGATATGTCTGCTGGTTAGCGTACTAACCAGCAGACATATCGGTCCGACGGGTACCCAGCCGACAGATTTCAAAGCATGCTTTCAAATCTGTCGGCTGGCCAAATCCGTCTGTTTGCCCGTACACACGATCGAATCTGTCTGCTGAAACGGTCCATCAGACGGGTTTCAGCAGACAGATTTGATCGTGTGTACGTGGCCTTAAGGTATGCTGTGGTATCTGACACTAAGCTATCAGCACACGATCCTTTAAGTCCTGTAAGTTGTGAGGTGGAACCTCCATGAATCAAACTTGTGTTTCCAGTACATCGTGTACTTGCCTAATTGGATTGAGATCTGGTGAATTTAGAGACCAAGTCAACACCTCAAACTCAGTGTTGTTTTCCTCAAACAATTCTTTAACTATGTTTGCAGTGTGGCAGTGTGCAATATCATAAGAGGCCACTGCCATTAAGGAAAATTCTATGAAGGGGTGTACTTGGTCAGCAACAATGTTTATTTAGGTGGTACATGTCAAGTAACTTCCACAAGAATGGCAGAACCCAAGGTTTCCCTGAGGAACATTGGCAAAAGCATCACACTGCCTCTGCGGGTTGCATTCTTCCCACACTACATCCTGGTGCCATCTCTTCACCAGGTAACCAATGCACTTGCAACAAGCCATCCAAATGATGTAAAAAAACATGATTTATTAGACCAAGCCACATTTTTACAGTGCTCCATGGCCCAGGTCTCAGGCCTCGTACACACGATAGTTTAACCAGAGGACAATGGTCTGATGGACCATTTTCATTGGTCAAAACCGATCATGTGTGGGCCCCATAGGTTATTTAACTATTGGTTAAAAAAAATCCAACTTGCTTTAAATTTAACCGATGGATTCCTTCAGACCGTTCTCAAAAGATGGACTGAAAGTGTGTATGTGGCTTAATGCTCACATGCCCATTGTAGGTGGTTTTGGCTGTGGACGCGGGTCAGCATTACAGTTCCATACAAAGCACACTGCAATGCCGTCTTTTTTTTGCTTTCAATACATCAACTTCAAGGATAACACATTTACCTGTTGCCTAATATAGTCCACCGACTTTCAGATGCCATTGTAACAAGATACTCAATGTTATTCACTTAACCTGTCAATGGTCATAAAGTTATGTCTGATCAGTGTATGTTCCTAGTATGATGAGCCCATGTAGGAATTTTTCACTTCATAACACTGTTTCCAATGTCCAAAGTAATTTTTCAGCTAAGAAATAGCCTGGATTTAGTTATTATAGATTGTATTTTTCATAGCTGTCATTATTGTCAGTTGCAAATTGAGCAATTTACATTAGAGAAGCAAAAAGCTTATTTTTTCTTTTTTTTTTATTATTTTGTCTATTACAGCACTTTAGCTGACTTAATATTCGCTATGTGTCTCAGAAAATTCAAATATGCACTACAAGTGGTAGCAATGATAAATGAAAATCTCCCCATGGGGCTCGATGTTCACCTGGGGTAGGTAATTGGTGTAATAAACTATTCTAAATCTTTCAAGTCCAATTCTAATGCACAAAAATTTAAAAGAATAGAGATATGTGAGAAAGCTGTTTCCTAAAAACCCAAACTCCTGTATTTGTAATAAAAAGATTTTGGCATATTAAATTTTTTAGTCAGATGCAGTTAAAGTGTGAATTAACATCCTATATGTTTTCAGATGCAAGTTGCAATTGCAGATTTTAGTAATCTGGTGCAGGAGTTGACACTTTTAACACTTTAACACAAGCCACAGTGGCTTTAAGACTTCAAGACTGGACTTTTTCACCCCTTCCTGCCCATGCCATGTTTTAGTCTTTATGCTGCATACACACAATTATTTTTCGGCATGAAAAAAAACAAAAGGGCCAGATTCAGAGAGCCACTACGCCTGTCTAACTGGTGTTAGACTGGAGTAATTTCAAATTACGCGTGTTTTTTAGCTAGTCGAAAACCTCAAACCATGAATAGACGGCTGTGGGCTTCAATTCGACTGAATTACGTGTTCGTACGCCTTCAGATCTATGCTGCAATAAAATTGCGGCCACTGGGTGGACTTCCCGTCGTTTTCCGCGTCGGGGTATGCAAATGAGCTTTTGCCGGCGATCCCCGAAATCTCTTACGGCACCTTTAGTCATCTTTTATTTGCGTAACACTATACCAGCTTTTTGCTGCTCTAATATTAGACAGCCCATGTTAAGTATGGCCGTCGTTCCCGCGTCGAATTTCTACGTTTTCCGATGTCTTTTATTATTTTTTACGTAAGTCGTCCGGGAATAGGAATGTTCGTAAACGACATTACTCAAACAACGAATGACGTAACGATGTGATTTCGCGCAATGCACGGCGGGAAATTTCTGAACGGAGCATGCGCAGTTCGATCGCCGCGGGGACGCGCTTAATGTAAATGCTTCACGCCCCCTAATCGCGTATTTCGATTACGTGGCGAGAAATAGACTACGCCGCCGTAGCGTACGGGCAAAAATCTACCAGGATTCCATTTAGAGCCTGGTAAAATATGGCAGCGTAGAGTATTTCGATTACGCAGCGCAATATTAAGTGTATGTGAATCTGGCCCAAAGTTTTTCAAAACGTCATTTAACCACTTAAGACCCAGACCAAAATGCAGGTAAAGGACCAGGCCCCTTTTTGCGATTCGGCACTGCGCGGTCGTGCGACATGGCTCCCAAACAAAATTTGCGTCCTTTTCTTCCCACAAATAGAGCTTTCTTTTGGTGGTATTTGATCGCCTCTGCGATTTTTTATTTTTTGCGCTATATACAAAAATAGAGCGACATTTTTGAAAAAAAACAATATTTTTTACTTTTTGTTATAAGAAAAATCAAATAAAGTAAATTTTAGTCAAACATTTAGGCCAAAATTTATTTAGCCACATGTCTTTAGTAAAAAAAAAAATCTCAATAAAAAAAAAAAGCTACCTAGCGGGAACAGCGACACTAATACAGCAATCAGAAAAATGATCGCTTAGTGACGCTGGCAATAGGGAGTGAAAGGGTTAATTAGGGCGGTGATCAAGGGGTTAAAACTTTATAAGGGGGGTACAGGGGCTACCCTGAACCTAACACTAACTGACTGTCACACTGACACTAAATACAGTAATCATACATATATGATTACTGCATTCAGTGACACTGTGACGGTGGGGGGTGATCGCAAGGGGTTAAGTGTGCCTGCGTGTACTGGTGTCAGTGTAGTGTTGTGCAGACTTACTGTGTGATGTGATCTCTCCTCAGCGGCGGTTGAAAATACCGCCGAGAGCAACTTCCCTCTTCCTGTGTTTACACAGGAGGAGGAAGTGACACGGCGGGGAGCGCGCGGATTGGCTGGAAGTGATCCGGAGGGGGCGGACAAAAACGAATAGTACCGGGGGGGGTCCCGATCGGACCCCGACCCACGTCAAGGCAGCAACATATATATACACGTTGATGTGCCTGTCGGTGCCATTCTGCCAACGTAAATGTACATGCGGCGGTCCTTAAGGGGTTAAAATGATCGTGTGGGGGCTTCACATTGTTGTTCATCTTCTGAAAAACGACCAAAAAAAATCCGAGCATGCTGCATTTTTTCACGTTGTTAAATTTATTTTCAGGTTGTAAAAAATGATCGTGTGTGGGCTAAAACGACGTTTTAAACCCACGCATGCTCACAAGCAAGTTATGAGATGGGAGCGCTCGTTCTGGTAAAACTACCATTAATAATAATGGAGTAAGCACATTCATCACGCTGTAACAGACAAAAAATCGCAAATCGTCTTTTACCAATAAGGAATCAGCTAAAGCAGCCCAAAGGTGAATAGAACTTCTCCTTTAGAGTGCCGTCATACGTGTTGTACGTCACCGCGCTTTGTTCACAATTTTTCAAAAACGATGGTGTGTGGGCAACATCGTTTTTTAATGATGAAGTTGGAAAAACGTTGTTTTTTGGACATGCTAAAAAACAATGTTTTTTTTCATGCCGAAAAATGATCGTGTGTACGCGGCATCAGAGTTGTCATACTTTGACAATTACTTAGTCATGTAACACTGTACCCAAGTAAATTTTGTATCATTTTTGAGACAAGTGAAGCTTTATTTTGATGGTATTTAAAGAGGAACTGCAGTCTGCTCACATAATTTGTAATAAAAACATCTTTGCCTTTCTGAAGTTTCCCTCCAACCATTTTGCATATTTTATATATACTGTGATTCTGTACTTGCCAAATATGCTGCAGAAATCTCCCTCCACTGAGTCTGGCTGCAACCATTTTAACTGTGGGCAGCTGAAGCTGCTGCCTGTTCACTTCCTGGATTTACACAGAAACACACCTCCAGCTGTGCAGCTCTTATTGGCCCTCTTATGACCCCCCCCCTTCCTGGCAAACTCTCACGAGAGAGAGAGAGATAGCTGTACATGATGTAATAAGACTAGGCTTTTTAACAGACAAGAAACAGGAAGTGGGCTGTATAAGGTATTTACTAGCAGAAAGAAAAACATTACTATCCAAAGTTTAAACAAAAGGGGCAGAATATTTAATAGATGGAAAGATGAAAAAACTACCGACGTTCAGCTTTAACTACGACAACGTTTTTTTTTTTATGTATATAAAGTAAAAAAGACCTCAGGGCTGCACACAAGTGGTGAGAACAAGCGGATGTACACCCCAGAATGACGTTTTCCCAGCCTGGCCATATATGTACATTGACCAGACAGGAAGCAGTTAAAGAGCAACTGAATTCTGGAAGCTGTGCCCAATTAGGGCAGGTAGAGGGTAAGGGACTAGTCACCAGTATTATCTGTGGTTTCCTGTAGCTGATCTGTAAGCAGGTTGAAATGTTGGTTAGTGAGATAGCTGCTGCCCCACCTGGAAGGGAAACAGTTAACCTGGTTTCCTGCACATTTTTCTGAACTCTGCCTCTCTCCCTGTGCTGATAATAAAAGGGGGTAAGGCTCTGCGCAGTTAGACAGTCTGTTGCATGGGAAAGAAGACACAGACAAGCCACAGCATGTAATCTTCAGTTGCTTACAGAAAAGAGAAGGGGGGGGGCAGTTACACCTCAGAGAGCAAGCTTGCCTGCTGTTACCTTCACTATGTAGGGGGATTGCTGGGACATGCATCCTCCCTTAAGAAACCAGTTCTGGACATCTGCCATGAATGGACTTATATCCTGTGCAGGTATGCTGGCGCAGCTACAAAGCCTAAATTAGGGCTTAGGTTAAGAAGAACTGTTACTGTCATACTCAGGTTACTTATGTAAAAGTGTCAAACTTTTTCCTTGCCTGGTCTAAAGTTACTAAAGTGGTGTAATGCAAGAAACTGGCATACATAGTCTACAGCTTGGGTCAGTTGAAACACCATGGGGTACAAAAGTTAATACGGTACAAAAAAACAGCAAGTAGTTATCAATGGTAACAAAGGTTTAGCAAGCAGCCTGCCATGCAGTGATTACCTGGGATAGGTGGTTCAACTTCCTGTAGCGAGGGAGTCGATGATGGCATTATCTCCCTTAGCAGTCCATCTCACACAGCAACGGGAGCAGGTCAGTGCCACAGAGGTCCTCTGCCTGTGCACAAGTACAGAAGAGGATGAGTTAATGAAGGGCATGCATTGAGTTCTCGCTAGGTGCATGGCAGGGCCCCATTCCATTACTGGGAGCAAGATGGCAGAGTTACGCTGGACAAGTGGAGAGGGCATTGGCTCAGTGTGTACCTCCTAAATTCAACAAGTGATATTAAAGCGGAGTTCCACCAAAAAGTGGAACTTCTGCTTATCCGATTCCTCTCCCCTCTCCAGCACCACATTTGGTACCTTTCAGGGGGGGAGGGGGGGCGGATACTTGTTTTTTACAGGTACCCTGTCCCCACTTCCGGGAGACCGGGCCGTGGCAAATTACGTCAGCAGCTTGGTTCCCCTCCTCCTCCCTCCCCTTCAGCTCTTCGTGCATGCGTAGTAGGGGGCCAAAAGGCTACACTGCCGGGTTCCCATACCCACAATGGCGGCAACAGCACACAACCAGCCGATAGAAACATCAGCGGCGGTGCAAACATCGCTGGACTCCAGGACAGGTAAGTGTCCTAATGTTAAAAGTCACCAGCTACAGTCTTACTTGCCCCCTGGGTCAGCCAATAGTTAGCGGGATTGATTCTGTTACGTCCAGAGTGGGTAAGTATAAAGACTTCTTCTTACAACATTTCGTATGTACTATTCCCTCATACTAAGTATACAAAAGTACTATTCACTGGCCCTCTATTATTAGTACAACCCTGCGCTTTAGGATAAAACCCAAACACTCCAAGTAAAATAAGAGTCTATCCAGATCGAGCACAATATAAACAATAAAAAGCTGCTGCTTGAAATAAAAAAGCAGAAACATAAAACCAGCCCGCACAGAGCTTGTTGATAGTCCTGCAGCAGCGCTGCAAACCCCTGGATTGAATAGAAAGCTGTGTGGGATGACCAGATCAGAAATATCGATCGTATGTGCTCCAATCACCAAAAGACATTCACCACGTGGGGGGATATAGGGTCCCCTTCGGGGGAAACACTCACCAGAAGGTTTCTTTAAAACAGCATTTCAGTATATATCGCCTCACATGTCACCTTTCAGATGGTTAAACAGCATACCACTCTCACTTTTTGATCACCGTTTGAATTTTCACTCTCCAGGTATTGTATCCACGGGTATAAAAGGGAAGGAAACATCCATATAGTGCAATATTGTTTTGAAAACTTGTATTGTCACCCCAAAAACATATATACACCAGTCCCCTTATAAAACATGCGTACCAAACAGAATGAGTAGTCAGGCAAATGTATAATATTGTAGATATTTAGCAACTCTCACGGTTAGATGTGGACCCCTGAAGACCGCTTAGGAGACTTTCCTGTTAATTTAGGAGCGCAGCTTACTTTTTACTTACAGTATGTGTAGCTACTGACTTTCAATTTATAAAGGGGCAGACTAAACTTCCCTTTAGCATCAAGAGAGTTAACTAGAGTTTATTCATCTGTTCAAGCAAAGGTATCCCCTGTGTAAGATAGTGACCCTGTTTAAGGTGTCCAGCGTAGCCCAGAAGAACCCTGCCTGGGGTAGGCCTCCTATAGGACCCACAGTTAGCGCCAAACAAGAAAGGGAACTTGGAGGAAGTGTCACCCTACCACCTACAGATCTTTCACCATTACTGATTTATAATGCCTTGTTCTGTTTTCTTATGTTAGTACCTCCAGCAAGGAGACCAGTTAGCAGCACAGTAGGGCATCACAAAACCTAATTTCTAGAGGCTGATTTACTCAAGGTCTTAAGAATTTTCATACAATTATTTGTCCAGTCACATGAAAAGCTGATTCCTTCTTATTTTATATGCATGATTAAATTAAAGCCTCTTGGAGTAAACACAAAAGTAAACAAGCATAAAAGTACCATCATCCTAAATATCAATAGAATAAATCAAATATAACTGGGACCCCAAAGGTAACCCAGAAATAATTTGGAAAAAAGGGGGGTGGGCGGGTGGACTATAGCGGTACTGCGTACAAGAAGGTACAAGGGAACATGGACTGAGGTTAAAAATTACAATTGTTTATTATAATGAACAAGTAGGACACACGTTATTAGATCATAAAAAACAAACAAACAAAAACAATATTAAAAATGTGACACAGTGCATGCCAAACCAGGTCACCGAGGTGTTAAATCAACCCTAGGCAAGGGGAAGCGGTGAAGAGGGTGTGGTCATGCCCGTTGAATCTCAATCTCGACTAGTTTCGCAACAATAGTTGCTTCATCAGGAGAGGTAGTCTAAAAACATAATACAGTAATTATAATCACAAAATCCATACATATAGGTAAATATGCATGATAGTGTATCACAATATTACTATACAAGTATTGGTTTTATACAGCATAAACATTGGGATTTTAAAGATGCCAAGTGGCTTACCTGCACTGTTTTAAAGGAGACCACCGAAAGCTATGAACCGCAGTTGGAGGGAGGTAGCCTCCCAAGAGCGGGTAGGAAGTAGAGGGAGCCACAATATGGGCTATCCTAAAAAAGCTATGTATAAAGATGGATGTCAAATAAGATTCGTTGCATTGACTACCATAAGGAGGGAAAGGAGGGGGTGGGGATGGTGATAATGGTGAGTGCTCAATAAAAAAAACTAGTCAAAAAGAGTGTAAAATTAAGTGCAAAAAACAACAAGGAAGGAAAAAGGGGGGGGGAGAAGAAGGGAAAAATGAATGAGGGGAGAGGGCAAACAGGTAATTGGGGAAGGGAGAGGGGGAAGGGGGGGGGGGGGAAGGGGGGAAAAAGGGGGGGAGAAATAGGGGGGGAAGGGGGGGGGGGGGAAAAAGGAAGAAAGGAGGGAGAAAAAGGGGGGGGGGGGAGGGGGGAGAGGGGGGGGGGGGGGGGGGGGGAGAGGGGGAGATGGGGAGGGGTGTGAACGGGGCGGGGGGCTGGGGGGGGGAAGAATGGAATAGGAAAACGGGAGGGGGGGGGGAAAGGTGTTGTGAGTTTGTGTGGGTGGTGAGTGAGGGGATTGGAGCAATAAGGATTGGGGATGTGCTCAAGGAAATAAGGTGATGGGGAGGGAGAAAGGGGGGGGGAGGGGGGGGTTCCTACACCTTACATACACCCACTAGCGCTGCGCCACGTCATAGGTGCGCGCCGCGCCATTGATTGGCTCTCGGGACCTCCACTTGCTATTTAATACAGCCCCCTTGGCCTTAACAGACGTGACACACATCGGATCCTGTGGACCATACAGTGTGTTCTACCGACCACTGGTAAGCCCTCTGTTCCCCCTCTAGGCTTGTCCTTCTACTCTTCACTCTGTTATTTCCTTATACCCTTGGGAGATTGTTTGTTACCCTTATATCCATATCCCTTTTCCCTTGTCATTTTACCAGGTTTTCAACTTCATGCACCTAGTGTGGGATCCTTACCAAACGCCCACGCCAGTTATGCCCTACCCTTGATCCATTAATTTGGTTCACAGGTCCTTACTTTTCTAATTTTACACACAGGTAAAAAAAATATATTTTTCCCTTGCACTGCAACTCTCTTTCTGCATTTGGCTTGCAGCCGTATGCAGTCTATATCACTGTGTATTCACCCCCCTTTTTTCCTTCAAACACATCCCCAATCCGTATTGCTCCAATCCCCTCACTTACCACTCACACAAACTCACAACACCATTTTCCCCTCCCTCCCTCCTGTTTCCTATCTCCTCCCCCCTCCCCCCCCTCCCCCCCCTTTTTTCCCCCCCCTCCCCCCCCCCCCCCCACCCCCTTTCTCCTCCCCCTCTCTTCCTCCCCCCTTCTCTCCCCCCCCCCCCCCTCCCCCCCCCTCCCCCCCCCCCCCCTTATCCCCCCCCCCCCCCCCCCCCCCTCCCTCCCCCATCACCATTTTCCTTGAGCACATCCCCAATCCTTATTGCTCCAATCCCCTCACTCACCACCTACACATACTCACAACACCTTTCCCCCCCCCCCCCTCCCGTTTTCCTATCCATTCTTCCTTTCCCCCCCCCCCCCCCCCGTTCCCACCCTCCTCCTCCTCCCCCCCCCCCCTTCCCCCCCTTCCCCCTTCTCCCCCCCCCCCTTTTCCCCCTCTCCCTTTCCCAATTACCTGTTTGCCCTCTCCCCTCATTCATTTTTCCCCTCTCAAACCCCCCCCCCTCAAAACCCCAAATCCCCCCCTCCCCCCCCCCCTTTCTCCCTCCCCCATCACCTTATTTCCTTGAGCACATCCCCAATCCTTATTGCTCCAATCCCCTCACTCACCACCCACACAAACTCACAACACCTTTCCCCCCCCCCCCTCCCGTTTTCCTATCCATTCTTCCTTCCCCCCCCCCCCCGTTCACACCCTCTCCTCCCCCTCCCCTCCCCCTTTTTCTCCCTCCTTCTCCCCTTCCCCCCCCTTTTTCCCCCCCTTCCCCCCCCCCCCTCCCCAATTACCTGTTTGCCCTCTCCCCTCATTCATTTTTCCCTTCCTTCTCCCCCCCCCCTTTTTCCTTCCTTGTTGTTTTTTGCACTTAATTTTACACTCCTTTTGACTAGTTTTTTATTGAGCACTCACCATTATCACCATCCCCACCCCCACCTTTCCCTCCTTATGGTAGTCAATGCAACGAATCTTATTTGACATCCATCTTTATACATAGCTTTTTTAGGATAGCCCATATTGTGGCTCCCTCTACTTCCTACCCGCTCTTGAGAGGCTACCTCCCTCCAACTGCGGTTCATAGCTTTCGGTGGTCTCCTTTAAACAGTGCAGGTAAGCCACTTGGCATCTTTAAAATCCCCAATGTTTATGCTGTATAAAACCAATACTTGTATAGTAATATTGTGATACACTATCATGCATATTTACCTATATGTATGGATTTTGTGATTATAATTACTGTATTATGTTTTTAGACTACCTCTCCTGATGAAGCAACTATTGTTGCGAAACTAGTCGAGATTGAGATTCAACGGGCATGACCACACCCTCTTCACCGCTTCCCCTTGCCTAGGGTTGATTTAACACCTCGGTGACCTGGTTTGGCATGCACTGTGTCACATTTTTAATATTGTTTTTGTTTGTTTTTTATGATCTAATAACGTGTGTCCTACTTGTTCATTATAATAAACAATTGTAATTTTTAACCTCAGTCCATGTTCCCTTGTACCTTCTTGTACGCAGTACCGCTATAGTCCACCCGCCCACCCCCCCTTTTTTCCAAATTATTTCTGGGTTACCTTTGGGGTCCCAGTTATATTTGATTTATTCTATTTATTTCATATGCACATGACTGGTTATTCAAAGTAAAAAAGAACTTTTCACATGGTTGGATAAATAAAATGAATTTCACGCATTTTTTTTGTGTGATAATTCTCAACCCCTTTAGTAAATCAGCACAGTAAACTTCATGAAACTAGCAATCACAGGGAGCCATGTCCTAGGTTCCATATTGCAGATATACGAATATGAGGCTGTAAGCACAAGAGTGCAAGAGTGGCTAGGTACATTCACGTGGAGGAAGTGTATTGCTATTTTTTAAGGAGAAATTCCATGCAAAAGCTTCACTTTTCAGGGTACTACTCAGGCAAACGAAACATTTCCTATAATATAGCAAACCTTCACTATTGAGTTTACGTTTACTTTAACAGCAACCCCTACACATGCCATGTCCTGTCAAGACAATATGGTCTTTAAATTAGCATCAAACTTTTAAACTGCCCTTTGTAGTCAAACTCTCGATATTGGAGGCCCTCACATTTTGTTTATTTATCAAATACCTAATTTTGGATTCTGAAAACAAAATCTTGAATAGTTGTTATGGAACTATAAAGCCCTGAAGGGATACCACTATTCTCAGGTGCAAAGATTATACATTCTGTTCATAAAAATATTCACACAACATTCACCCACATTTTCTGTTAATTAATCGGATGCAACTGAAAAAAAAGTGTGAATACTGGGTGAAAATTGTATGAATCTTGTGTGAAAACGTTTATAAATCCATGAATGTTATTTTTGGCATTTTCAGCAATCATGTAAAGACTGGGAGTCTCAGTATAAAATGTTTCTCTAGAGTTCATGACATATAAGACAATAACACTTGGAAGCCCAAAGCAAAAATGCTAAAGTACATTTGACCCATAGACATTGTTGCTTTTTTTGTTTTGTTATTGCATAAGCTCATGTGTATCTTGGAACAAACACTGTAATGTATGTATGTGCAGCATAGTAAATTTAGCCCCCGAAAACAATGCAGTCTGAAGCCCCAGTGCTCATTTTCAAATATTACATTTTTAAAACCTGGACCTTAGATGTTCTATGTTAACTCTAATTATGGTCATTTATTCAACAGGAAAAAGATAGAGCTTGCATTGTCCGTTTAGTAGTGCAAAAATGTGCCTGTTATTAGAAATAAAATAGCCCCTAATCATGCACAGTTTGATCCCTATGATATAAAAGCAATTTTGGTGCAATCAAGCAACATATCATTGTTGCTTTGTCAGCCTCCACTTACTGCACAAATTACCACTTTTTCAAAAAGTCAAGCACTTATTACAGCTACTGTTATTCAAATTGAAAACACTGCACCCCACTGTGCTCCTGAAGAGCCATGTTCATGCAAAACAGCCTGTGCGCAATATAAAAAAAAAATTGTTTCTATAGAATAAGGATACTAGTAGATGATGTGTAATAACTTGTACAACCAAACCTTACCATCAAAGTGTAATATATACATGATGATGATCTCTCTGGTCCTCATTGAGCACACAAAGTTCACCCTTTTTAACACTTTCAGGTAGAGATGAATGCAGCTGTCATGGGCGTCCGCTCCATAGGGCAAGGGAAGGTGCTTGCCCCCCCCTAGAAACCAGTGCCATGATCCTCGGGAGTAAAACAGCGGGCAGGAAGCAAGGCTGCGGAACACAAATCCAATTAGTGCTGCTCTCCCTCTCTTCTAGCTCCAGCTGACAGAGAGGAGGAGGGGGGCGATTGGAGGAGATATACAATACAGCCAGCCCGCGGCTCTCCTCTCCCTGTCACAGCTCTGCTGCTCTATTTACCAGAGAACTCTGCAGTGGCGCTCTGACAGGGAGAGGAGAGCCGAGGGATGGCTGTACTGTATATCTCCCCCGATCGCCCCCCTCCTCCTCTCTGTCAGCTGGAGCTAGAAGAGAGAGAGAGTGTCTCTAATTGAATGCTTCCTGCTTTCTTCGCCATGATTGGCCACAGCAGAGGGCCAATCAGAAGATTCTGGGGACTGGGAGCATCATGGAAAATGTAGTCCCTTAAGAGTGGCGGCCCCAGCGTGTCCACAGACACCATGCTAAAGCCTCCAGCATGCAAGCACTCTGCTGGGGGGGGTTACAAGAGGAAAAAAGAGAATACTGTGCTCATGCTGGGGGAAGCCAGAGAGAGAGCCACGGTGTGCCCGCACCAACCAGAGAGCCACGCTGTAAACGCACCAACCAGAGAGCCACACTGTACCCGCACAAACCAAAGAGCTATGCTGAACCTGCACCAACCAGAGAGCCACGCTGTACCCGCACCAATCAGAGTGAGTGAACGTCCAGCCAGAGGGATCACTGTTGCGGTTTCACCAGGTCTAGTAAGAGGGCCTGTTGGCCATTATCCATTACTGTTCCTAGGGACTGAACCATTAGGAAGTGTCTAACCTGATATCCTCCCATCTATGCTGGGGGCAATTATTGCAGAAAATGACACCAAATGCTGGGAGTTTTTAGTGCGGAAACTGACACCAGTGCTGAGAGTCATTATTGTGTACATTGGTACAGATGCTAAAGTTTTTATTCTAGAAATCTGCAGCTATGTGGGGGGTTATTGTTGTTGCTACTGACACCAATGCTGGCGATTTTTATTGCGGCAACTGACAGCAAAGCTGGAGATTGTTATTGCAGAAACTGGCACTGATCCTGGTGGTTATTTCCTTGGGGGGGCTCAATTTTTTATGATATTGTTATTCAAAGTTGCTAGTTGCTTGATAGTTGCATCAGGTTTCTCAAACCTTGCATGCCTGCGCTTTATGTGATAATGACTAAGCCCCTCCCCTTCATTACATTGTCAAAAAGGAGCATGGATGACCTTAAAATGATGCCCGCCCATGAAAAAAGTTCAGCTGACGCCCATGGCAGCTTTATTCCTTAAAATGTATCTAAATTAAAGACTTGGCTTTTCACGCAAGCCTTTCCTGCGTAGCCTCTCTCTCCCACCCTTACTGCCACTCTGTGCTGCTTTGGTTCCTGGGTCCTCTTTTCCCAGGAACTCTGCTATGCACGTCGGGACCCTTCGGGGTACAACCGCGCTATATTAGGATACCTCTCAACTCAACTCCAAGAACAAAAATGTAATATATTGCAGCTAATCATTCCTTAGATGTGGAAGCTACATTAGTTTTTTTCTTTAACTTGCCTATAATACTCCTTCATTACTGGGAGTTTTCCACCATGTGATAGTTTATCTGCCAATTACTCTGTCATGCAACACTAAACCCAAATGAATTTATATAATTTCTATAGATAGATTGATATAGATCTATATTGATCTTGATTGATATATAGATCTATATTGATCTTGATTGATATATAGATCTATGTTTCTCTCGATTGATATATAGATCTTTGTTGATCTTGATTGATTGATATAGGTTAGTAGTATTTAATAACCATTTTTTTTTATTTATTTTTTTAAATGAAACAAATAAACATTTTAATCACTTCAAAACAAGGCCAATTCTGACATTTCTCACATACATCTAAAAACCTGCAGTTTTTATTAGAAAATTACTTAGAACACCAGCACATGATATATTTCCTGAAAGCAAAGGCCATGGGGAATAAAGTGGTGGTAATTGCAGCTTTTTTTTATGTCACTGAATATTTAAGCAAAACATTCTTTTACATTAGTGCTTACAATAATTATATCAATGGTGCAATCCTATTTACTGAAGAGCTTCCAGGTTTTATTACCAAAGCTTAATTGAACAAGCTGGGTTGCTGGTCCAGGAGTTCTGGAATTAATACTCTCACTCTGATGTTCACGATGATACCTCAACATGGGTGCGATCACCATTTACGTGTGCATGCAGGACCTACGTGCTCATTTGTATTTGCGCATAAACCATGAAGGGACTGGGACGCTTTGAAAAAAAGTATTTCATTTTTTTTTACATTGTACTTTTTATTTTTTCATCAACTTTAATTGCTATCACAAGGGATGAACAACATCCCTTGTGATAACATGGGCTATTCCAGGTTCTCTGCCCTCCAGAATCCTATCAAACTGAGATATGATTGATCAGTTGCTCTACTAGCCAATAACAACTTATAAAAAACACAGCCAAAACTGCAAGTGGTGAAATACTTTCTGGCAGATTTCTGTCAGGCTCAAATGGTATTTTTTGCACTTCTTCAACAGATATAAAAATATTTTGTTGAATATTTCAGACCAACAGGAATCAAATAACAGCAGTTCATTGTTAGGATTTACATACATTTTAAGAAAAGTTTACAACTGCATGATCTAGTTATTTTGCCTGTAATTTTGTGCCATCAGAGCTCTTGAAACAAACATAATATAAATAACCCATTAAAGTTTGGATGGAAATCTTCCACAGAACTAAAAGTTGCCATATACCGTATTTATCGGTGTATACCGCACACTTTTTCCCCCTTAAAATCAGGGGAAAATCGTGGGTGCGCGATATACGCCGATCCTCGCTTTTTCTGAGCGCGGCCGACAAAGACCGAGCGGAGCCACGTGTACTGCACACTCAGCTAGGCTCGGCCACACTCAGGTCCGCCCACAGCCACGCGAGAGGAGCCGAGAGAAGCCGAGAGGAGCCAAACACACCGGAAATCTGGCCCTGCACAGCTTGACCGAGGCGCCAAATTCAACGCTGCAACCCCCGGCAGACGGAGGCGACGGACACCGACAAGGCTGGACGGACCGGCAGATGGATGCGACGGACACCGATAAGGCTAGACAAACACCGCGCAAGGCCGCAGACGGACGCCAGACAAGGCTGCCGATGGACGCCGGGCAAGACAGCAGACGGACACCGACAAGGCTGGACGGACACCGCGCAAGGCCACCAATGAATGCCGACAGCAGACGGACACCAACAAGGCTGAGCATCCTAAACTTCCCTTCTCAGCTTGGGGTGCACGTTATACGCCAGCGCGCAGTATACCCCGATAAATCCGGTAACCTATAAAACATCTGCTCTGTGTATCAGGTGTTACCTTTTCTCTTGGCACCACAGAAGTCCACATGAGTACTTCTGCCTGTGTGCCCACATATCAACAGGAGGCCAATCAAGCAGGGATCGGAGCCTAAGACCTGAGAGAAAGACACCAGGGGTAGGGCAGTAAGTATTGCAACAAACACAATAATACCACTTTTGCTGTAGGGTGATTGGAGTATCCTCTCACACTCCTCCCCTACACTCCTGACCACTGGAACCATCTGTGTAATGACAAGAGCCTCTATTTCTGCAGTCAGAACTTCACAGTCACGTCACAAGAGCTGGTGAGAGGATGGACTGCCTGTCATTGTCATTTACATACTGACTAGCGGGGACAGAGTTGCTAGAAACAAGACACGTAATACATATCACCTACACAGCAGCACCCATACTGCATCGTTTCCACATCTAGACTGCACCTATATTTTATGCTGGTCTATTAAGGCTGTTAAGTGCACCAATGCTTCTCAAAGAGCCCCAACTATAGCCAGCCGAAGAGTGTCATAAAGGATTGTTCCTTATCTAACCATCCTACTAGCCCTTTCACAATATTCATTTAACAGGTACCTCTGTCCAGTTACCCTAGGTCTAGCATAGCCACTAGTAAGGCACCTCGGCAGTTAAGTCTCCTGAATGAAAATAATTAAGCTACATTACTGCCCAGTACTGTTCTTCAATGACTTTAGTACTGTTTACGCTTATCTGGTGTAAAGTGTCATCTTACGTCTAGTGCTCGCTACTGATTTAATTTTCTGCCAAATTGTGTCATTACTACTGCTAATCACTTCTACAGATTTATTTTGTCACTATCCATACTGTGTGATAATACATTAAGACTTGCCATTACTTACTTGTTTAGTGCTTTGTGTATTCAACCAAGTGTGAGAGAGGCTGAAGTTCTTGAGGAGGTTGAGGCATGGAACAGAGGACCGATTCTAACCAGCGGCCCCTATGGGGGTAGTGCTACACTCCTCTCTGTGTTCTTTGGGGGAAATATTCCTTTATGTTCTGTGATAGAGATACAGCAGGAAGTGAGAGGAAATTCTTTAGACAGTTGTCATCATTCCGTCTCACTGGGTGACCAGCAGCCTGTCAACATTTTTGACAGGTTGAAGTATGTGGTGGCTGAATGCAGCTGAGCTGTACTCATGTTAAGGGCAGTATTCATTTAGGGACGTATGCCCTAAAACATATGATCCTAAACGCTATGCTGCTTAGTACAGCATCCAGCCACTGTGTATTTTAGCCTCTCATAGATTTTGACAGGCTGCTGGCAGCAGGGCTACATACTGAAAACACCTGGAGATACGGCTCATGTGCATGTAGCCTTTAACAGGTGTTACCACTAGGAGATCTATCCTGAACTCTTGTTTCGCTAACCACCATCTAAAATGTGGAAACACAAAGCAGAAACAAGATGAAGTTTTCTTTGAAAATGCAATAGAACAGTTTAAGTAAATAAATATTACTTTTAGAAAATGTTTAACTTAATTTATGAAAAAAGTTTTTTTTGCTTTAACCACTTAAGACCCGGACCAATACGCTGGCAAATGACCCAAGGGGTTTTTGCGATTCGGCACTGCGTCGCTTTAACAGACAATTGCGCGGTCGTGCGACGTGGCTCCCAAACAAAATTTGCGTCCTTTTTTTCCCACAAATAGAGCTTTCTTTTGGTGGTATTTGATCACCTCTGCGGTTTTTATTTTTTGCGCTATAAACAAAAATAGAGCGACAATTTAAAAAAAAATGCAATATTTTTTACTTTTTGCTATAATAAATATCCCCCAAAAATATATAAAAAACTATTTTTTTTCCTCAGTTTAGGCCGATACGTATTCTTCTACATATTTATAGCGTTTACAAAATAAGGGATAGTTTTATTGCATTTTTATTATTTTTTTTTTTTTGTACTACTAATAGCGGCGATCAGCGATTTTTTTCGTGACTGCGACATTATGGCGGACACTTCGGACAATTTTTACACATTTTTGGGACAATTGTCATTTTCACAGCAAAAAATGCATTTAAATTGCATTGTTTACTGTGGAAATGACAGTTGCAGTTTGGGAGTTAACCACAAGGGGGAGCTGTAGGGAATGTGTACCTAATGTGTGTGTTTACTACTGTAGGGGGGTGTGGCTGTAGGTGTGACGTCATCGATCGCGTCCCCCTATTACAGGGATGACGCGATCGATGCTCCGGCCACAGAGAAGCACGGGGAAGCCGTGTGTACACACGGCTCTCCCCGTTCTTCCGCTCCAGGGACGGATCGCCGCACTGCAGCGGCGATCGGGTCCGCGAATCCCGCGGTCCCGGTCCTGGAGCTTCGGACCAGGGCGCGGGCGCGCGCCCGCGGGCGCGCGCCCGCGACCCACAGCTGGGTACTAAAACCAACGTATATATACGTTGATGTGCCCAGCCGTGCCATTCTGCCGACGTAAATCTGCAGGAGGCGGTCCTTAAGTGGTTAAGTTGCTCAAGTTATCTAAACGCAAAAAAAATTACTGTATGAAATACATTTAATGATTTAAATTTGTTTTTGTTTTTTCATTTTTCACCTGCTGATTCTGCCAGTAACACACTTCCTTTCCTAGGGTGACCATGGTCACTCACAGTACTGGATCTCAGGAGGAGCAGAGTTGTCACCCTCAGCTGCTTTTCTGATTTGGAATTTAAGCACCTCCCATTATCCCTTTCTCCAGTACATAGGCATAAAGGGGTGTTTAGTTGCAAGGATAGTGGATTTCTATCTGAATCAACAAGTATTTTCCTGTACTTGCAGAAAACATTCTTGTCTTGAAAAAAGGAAAAACAAACGCACCCACCACATCTAAGGACTGATAAACTGAAATATATTTCATTTTTGGATTTATATATAGTTTAACTGTCAAAAACATAGGAATGTAGCAGCAATTTATACAAACTAAACTTTGATATAATTTCTCAGTGCTAAGCTATGTGTAAAGAACAGGCAAAGACTCAATATTTTTAGAGTATAACATTCTGGGTTAAAAATTTGCTGTTTTCTATTCGAAAGAAAGTAATCTCAGATGTTAATGGTGTGTATTTAGTGATTACAACAGTTGGTCCTTTTAGAACAAAATCAAGTTTTTTTTTAGTAGAACATATTTATAGTTCAACAAAACAATCATTGTAAGGTAAAGAAATTCCCTGTTGGCTGCACAAAGTATTTTTTCAAAAGCAATAGTTCAGCCATTCTATCTTTGGAAGTAAGTAACCAACTAGCTGTCTATGCTCCAATAGAATTAAGAGCCAGTTACTGAAAATGTCTCCAGGATTCAAACAGTAATTATTTTCTATTGGCGTATTACAACACAAACTATACTAAACAAGGCTTTATTTTTAAATTGACGGCAATGGTGAAAGTAAAGAAGCCAAGTTCTTAAATAGGGGCTACCAAATTTGTTTGTCATTTGGGACACAATTCAAGAACTATCCGAAGCCAATTTGCATCTAAAATGGCTACTTTATCTCCACTGCAGTCTCAGGAAAAGCACCCTCTGGATAAATATGTTTTTGATTTTTTAAAGTCATTTAGCCAAGTACCGTAAGCCGGCGTATAACACGCACCCCAAGTTTAGGAGGGAATTTTAAGGAAAAAAACTTTTAGGAGGGAAGTTTAAGGATAAAAAACGTACATTTAAATGCCCATCAGTGCAGCCTTATTAGTGTCCATCTGTAGCCTTGTCCATTGTTGCAGAATGATCAGTGTCCATCTGCAGCCCTGCCCTGCCCAGTGTCCATGCAGCCTTGCCCAGTGTCCATACAGCCTTGCTGAGTGTCCACGCAGCCTTGCCCAATGTCCACGCAGCCTTGCCCAATGTCCACGCAGCCTTGCCCAATGTCCACGCAGCCTTGCCCAATGTCCACGCAGCCTTGCCCAGTGTCCACGCAGCCTTGCCCAGTGTCCACGCAGCCTTGCCCAGTGTCCACGCAGCCTTGCCCAGTGTCCATGCAGCCTTGCCCAGTGTCCTCGCAGCCTTGTCCAGTGTCCTCGCAGCCTTGTCCAGTGTCCTTGCAGCCTTGTCCAGTGTCCTTGCAGCCTTGAACTTTTAAAATTACCGCCACGGCACAGAGATAGACAAAACCGGATGTCCTGTGTACTTGGCTGTACTCGGCTCCTCTCGCAGTCCTGCCCCTTGCCCAGGCTCCTATGATGGACATAACACAGGTCCAATGGCGGGACTGGGCTTGACTGCGAGTGGAGCCGAGCCTAGCCGAGTACACAGTACACTCGGCTATGTGTATTTCGGCGGTGCTTGCTCCGCTTCCCCTCACAGACAGCGGGGATCAGCATATAACACGCACCAAGGATTTCCCCCTGATTTTAAGGGGGGAAAAAGTGTGTGTTATACGCTGATAAATACGGTTCATATTTTCTTCATGACAGTTGGGGCCTGCATTCTAGTGTGCTTAGCCATCGGGTGACATCCAATCTATACAAAGGGTCCTTTGATACGTAAAATAATTATAAAGTCTTGTTTTTTATAAAAATAACGAAAATGTTATACCTACCAGCTCTGTGTAGGGATTTTGCACAGAGCAGCCTGGATCCTCCTCTTCTCGGATCCCTCTTCTGTGCTCCTGACCCCTCCCTCCTCTTGAGTGCCCCCACAGCAAGCAGCTTGCCATGGGAGCACCTGAGCCGAGCCGCGGCTCTGTGTATACATTCAGACATTCGGTTCGGTTCTGTCCCATCTCTATGCTCATTGACTAACTGGCTTTAATTGACAGCAGTGGGAGTCAATGGCACTGCTGTTGTGTCTCAGCCAATCAGAAGGGAGAGTCCCTTCTGATTTTTCTGATCGCTGTATTAGTGTCGCTGTTCCCACTAGGTAGCTAATTTTGATGGGGGAGGATGGGGTGTGGGGAGGGGGGTAAGGGGGAATGGAAGGGGGTGGGTAAGGGAAGGAGGAGTTTAGGTTTGGTTATCTGTCGGGAAAAAAAACATAATGTCTAACGTAAACTTTATTACATATAATTTAAGAGGCCTTTGCTCCCCCAAAAAAAAGACACATGGTTTTAAAAGAAATTGAAAGATACGCTGCAGAAATAGTCTTTCTACAAGAAACACATATAACAGTAGATTCCAGTGTTAGATCTTTTCTGAGGGGAGTCTCCGTAATACCAGGTTGGGACTGCCCGGGAATAGAGTCTAAGGGAGTCGCCATAGGGATAGAGAAAAATATCAGTTTCCAGGTGGAAGAAAGGAAAGTCGACCCAGCAGGTCGTTACCTGTTTTTAAGAGGGGCCCTACAAGGGAAAAAATACACGTTGGCAAATATATATTGCCCCAATAAACACCCCCAAAAATATCTTAGAGGGATTCTAAACGCATTAATGGATTTTAAACAAGGTTATGTAATCCTAGCAGGTGATTTTAACTTTGCATTAGAATATCATCTTGACAGAACGTCTGATGCACAGATTCAAGATTCCAAGCAATTGCGATTATTGAAAAAAAAACTGTTTAATCATCAATTAATAGACCCTTGGAGAATTGCATATCCGAATAAAAGGGATTATACATTCTACTCATCCGTGCCCAATACGTACTCAAGATTAGATTATCTAATGGTAGACCATGGTATATTGTAACATGTAAATAAAACCTCAATAGGTACAATTTCAATCTCAGACCATGCTCCGGTAATGGTTATTATACGATTCAATGAAATAGAACAAAGAAAAGGGACGTGGAATTTGAACGAAGATTTGATAGATGACATAGAAGTTTGCGACATAGTCAAAAAAGAGATTGAGCTATATTTTTCGATAAACAATACACCGGACGTTAGCTTGGTGACATTATGGGAAGCCCACAAAGCATGCATCAGGGCTAAGCTAATTCCCATTAACATGAATCACGCCCCCACTTCAGCAATTTGAATTGCGCGGCCTTACGTCGTGCACTTTACGCTATGCCGCCGCATATTATGGAGCAAGTGCTTTCTAAATAAGGGACTTGCCCATAATATTTGCGGCGGGCGTAGTGTAAAGAGGAAACGCTACTCCGCCGGAAAGATACATTTTTGTATCTGAATCTGGCCCAATAAGTTCGACACAATTAAACAGGAACGTTTGGATTCCACCTAAATTTAGAAAAATGGGCACTGACACACAGGGTATAACGAAAAATGTATTTAAAAAATGGGATACACTATATAAGCGGGAAAAATGGGAATACATTTCCCCATTAGTCCCATTAGCAGGCACAAATTTTTTTCCACCCGGTAATAAGACACGGTAAGAATTTAGGTATCAAAAGATTAGAGGAAATTGTCACACAAGGGAAAATAAGGTTAAGAAAAGATTTCCAAACACAGGAAAGGGGTTCAACAAATTAGCGAATGGGAATATTTTCAATTAAAACACTTTGTGAGATCTTTACCACAGCCAATTAGAGATGACAAAACATTGAATGCAATAGAAAAATTATGTTATAATAACATACTTAGAGACGCAGGGCACACTGACATGCGTTGAAAAGTGGGGACACGACATCGGGAAAAAGCTAGAGGACTCACAAATGATAGGTGCAGTGTTTAGTTATGCTACAGACATCACCACAATTGAGACAAACTATAAGTGTATGGTTCGCTGGCACCTGACCCCTGAAAGAATGAATAAAATACACCCAAATAACTCTGCACTATGCTGGAGGAAATGTAACCAAATTGGAACCACAATGCATGTCTGGTGGGACTGCCCGAGAATACAAGAGTACTGGAAAGAAGTCTTAGAATATATAGAAGAAATTACAGGAGAAAAGATCATACGAAACCCCTTGACCTGTTTGTTCCATGAAACGGATAGGCCAAAAAACGGTATGGATCAATTCTGGTCCCGGTTTTGCTGAATGCAGCAAAGGGCCTAATACCAAAAAACTGGCTACACCCACAGAGGCCATCTATAAAAGAATGGATATGCCGAGTTGATTATATAGCAGAAATGGAATACCTGGGTCGGGGAGATGTGGGAGAGGAGGCGAGAAGCAGACCAGTCTGGGAGCAATGGAGAGCATTTAAAACGACAGAAAGATTCGTACAGGCAATGATAGAATCAGATAGGTGAGAACTAAGTAGCACTTGTGAAATTCAATCTAAAAGTCGACCGACAGAACCGAAGGAAGGTGGGGGGGAGGGGGTTAGGAAATATGGGGGAGATAAAAGATGGAAGATAGGTAACAACCAGGGGGCAGGATTTTTTTTCTTTGAAAAGATGGCCATAATTAAGAAACCCTGTTTAAGAGAGATGCTCTTTTCTTGTTTACGCTGAATGTAAAAAAAAATTATAATAATTAAATAAAATCAAACAAATGTAAAACCACATGTGATGCGAGACCATAGACGAGACGTGAAGGGCGGAGGTACCGTGAGCATGTCTCAAAGTCCTGCTTTCTGGTTGAGTCTGATGTCGGGAAAAATAAATAGATTTTGTTTGGGTACAGCGTTCACGCAATTATCAGTTATTAAAGTGCAGTATCGCAAAAAATGAGAATATGAGATCTATAGCAGTAGTGGTTGACTGTTTTTCAATACATAATTATTGCTAGTTTGGTGAGCAGCCTGGGTATTGTAACATGCCTTGTCCAAAACAGGCAAAAAGTAGAACACACAAAGTAATATAAATATTTGGTACGTGGCAGGAGTGTCTGATAAACTTAGAAGGATCTTTGACAGACAACACACCCCCTTTAAGCCTAGAGACTTACTGGGACATCAGCTTGTATGTTCAGAATACCCATACTATAGCAAAGTAACCCAAACAATTAAAAAATGGCATTTGCCACTTCCCCTGTTTTTGAACAAAAAAATATGAACATTAGTGACCTGCAATATCACTGGAATTGGTGAGCTGCTGCTGTAGGGATTTACTATCTGCTGCTAGAGAGTTCAAGCCTTTTAAGAACTGACCAAACAGTCATTTAGTAGCCTTATTGCTGCCTGAAGGCTTGACTGCTAACTATTCTCAGGTGTAGCAATGGTACAACTGGGCTACAATGCTAGTTGGCTAAAAAAATAGGACAAAAGACTGTCCCTTTACAGTTGAGACTTTTACCAATTGCTTATGCTAAGAGGTACCTCTCAGGGGACATTGGGGTTCATTAACCAAAGCTGGAGAGCGCAAAATCAGGTTTATATCTGCATAGAAACCAATCAGCTTCCAAGTTTTATTGCCAAAGTCCAGGGCCGATCCTAGGCAGGGTGCACGGGGTGCTCCGCACCCAGGCACCTTAAAGGTGGGGGCGCCAAAGCTCCAAAGTGCTCCCCTCTCTCCTCCTTGTCTGTGTCCAGAGGCAGAGCGCATGTAGCGGGTGCTGCGTTTCCCCATCCCACTTGGTCTCTCCGCTGGCAACTGACAAGAGCCCATACGTCCTGCTATCCCCGGAATCCAGTCTGGGTACCACAGCAGAGCCTAGTATCGGAACACGTTCCGGCACTAGGCTCCACTAATTAATTCTGTCTGGTGTGCATAGAGCAGTCTCCTGTCTGCCCTGCCCCCTCTGTGTGTGTGTCGGCTCTTCTCCCATAGGCTGTGTGATGAGAGGCTTTTGGGTTGGCCGGAGCTGCTGCCAATCATCTCGTGCACTCCCAGAAATGCTCTCCGAGTGCCACCCTCCAAGTAACCAAAGATGCCACGTATGCCCCGCCCCCTGTAATGTGCTTCTGCTCCCAGCGTGCCCGAGCTACAGGGATCTATTGGACAAGTACTGATCTATAGGACACCTGCTGTGGGGGGCTCTGATGGGGGACACCTGATGTGGGGGGCTCTGATGGGGACACCTGCTGTAGGGGGCTCTGATGGGGGACATCTGCTGTAGGGGGGCTCTGATGGGGGACACCTGCTGTAGGGGGGCTCTGATGGGGGACACCTGCTGTAGGGGGGCTCTGATGGGGGACACCTGCTGTAGGGGGGCTCTGATGGGGGACACAAATGAAGACTTCTTATGGGAGCATCTCTGTGTTTGAGTCGTAGTCATAGAAACATTTGTAAAGGGGAGGAGTTAGTAAGATAATCACGCCCATGTGGGGGCGCCAGAAATATTTCTTCACCCAGGCGTCTATGACCCTAGGATCGGCCCTGCCAAAACAGAACAAGCTGAGGTTAGAAGCTAATTGGTTTCTATGCAGACGTGAACCTGATTTTGCCCTCTCCATCTTTAGTAAATAAACCACACTGCACCATATCCTACCCATTCTCCTAGAGTGCACTTAGACTAGTTGTAGTAATAATATTCACATTGCAGTTAAAGTGGTTGTAAACCCTTTACAACCACTTTAGCCTACAGGTAAGCCTCGATTAAGGCTTCTGTAGGTGCTTGAAAAATATTTGCAAATCGGCATACAGCAATTTCTCCATGCACTGGAGTTAGAAAGGGCGCACTGTGCCGTTTCTATCTCGGTCATGTGTGGGAGTGAAGTCACGCAACTCTGGCCAGTCACAGTACCGGAGTTTGCGGCCACCGAAAGGAAGAGGGGTGAAGAATGACCTTTTGCTACTAGCGAGGAAGACGGGGATCGCAGGCTTCTCCTGTAGGTAAGTGTCACATAATGGGCTATTATGTGATGCCCATTATGCTTTACCTTTACAGTTAAACAAAGAGGAAGTAAAACCCATCAGGGTTTACTTCCTCTTTAATGCGTATATTCTTATATGCACTGTTTATTGCTGACTTTGCTGA
The DNA here is from genome assembly GCA_029574335.1 of Rana kukunoris. Classification (NCBI taxonomy): domain Eukaryota; kingdom Metazoa; phylum Chordata; class Amphibia; order Anura; family Ranidae; genus Rana; species Rana kukunoris. Next base: position 102,973,328 of record CM056049.1, read on the forward strand.
TTCATGAGCTAATCTCAGTCTTCTAGTACAGCACTCTTTTCTAAGTTACCTTGGCATAATGATTATACCGCCTAACTTTTTGTGTGTTCATTTATGTTTAAGGCCGCGTACACACGATCAAATCTATCTGCTGGAAACGGTCCGACGGACCCTTTCAGCAGACAAATTCGATCGTGTGTACGGGCGGACAGACGGGTTTTTCCATCAGACAGATTTTAAAGCATGCTTTAAAATCTGTCTGCTGGGAACCCGTCTGTCCGACATGTCTGCTGGTTAGTACGCTAACCAGCAGACATATCTGCCCGCGCATGCGTCGATTGAAGTGTTTTACTTCCTGGGGATGGTGACGTGGCGGCGTCAACGTCACCGCGCTGTCTGCCGGCGGGGATTTTGGTTTGATCGTGTGTACACGATCAAACCAATACATCCCAGCAGACAAATCCGATCAAATCGGTCTGTCAGACCGATTTGATCGGATTTATTTGGTCTTGTGTACGCGGCCTAAGCCACCATTTATTCTAATCTGTACCAGAACTTTCTACCGCTAAATGGTCTTGTTCCTATTTTCTGGTGCTAATTCACAGCCAAGTTAGAGGTATCTGTATTCATATTCTTAAACGTGCTTGCAGTAACTTTCATTCAACCAGATGTGTCAGAGAGGCTGAGGTTATTTGTGGAGTCAAGGTGCAGAACAGAGAACCCAAATTATCAAGCGGCTCCTTCAGGGGTGGTGCTTTATGAGAATTTAAAGATAACGTTTATATATACTTAAAGTAAACCTGTTATTTGTCACTTCATGATGTCACTGGTAAAGCTCATGCTATATATTGGTAGCATGGCAGATTAGTATTGGTGAATACACACTATAAGGCCGCGTACACACGATCAAACTTGTCTGCTGAAACTGGTCCGCAGACCAGTTTCAGCGGACATATCCGACCGTGATAGAGCCCTACTAATTTAAAAATTTGCCTTAAAGCATTTGTTACCCCAACATTTCATATTCCTGATATGTGCCTGCTGTACCATATACAGTACTTGTATAAGAAAGTCTCCTGTTCTCTTTGTATTGCTTCCTTTATGTGAAATCCCTGGTGTTCCAGCCAGTCCCTCTGCTTACCTATTAAAAACTGACCACACTAAGCAGCTAGGAACTCACACTTTTCCTGACACCCCCTTGCTGCACAGCCATTCACTGCTGCTTAGGCCGCGTACACACGAACGTTTTCGGTCCGTTTTCATTGGTCCAAACCGATTGTGTGTGGGCCCTACCGGTCAGTTATCCTTCAGTCAAAAAAAAAGAGAACTTGCTTTAAAATTTACCAATGGACGCCTAACCGATAGGTCAAAACCGATCGTTAGTATGCAAAAGCATTGTTAACTGCTTGCCGACCTGCCGCCGTCATTTTACTGCGGCAGGTCGGCTCTCCTGGGTGAGAGCCCATAGCTATACGTCCGCTTTAAAGCGGCCACTAGGGGGCGCGTGCGCGCCACGGGAACCGCGCGCCCCCCCGAGTCCCGCGCACGTGCCCGGCGGGCATGATCGCTGCCGGGCATGCGCTATCGCTCGTTACAGAGCGGGGAATGGGAGCTGTGTGTGTAAACACATAGCTCTCATTCCTGTCAGCGGGGGAAACGCTGATCTCCTGTTCATACAATGTATGAACAGAAGATCAGTGATTTCCCCTAGTGAGGCCACCCCCATACAGTTAGAACACACCCAGGAACACACTTAACCCCCTTCCCTGCCCCCTAGTGTTAACCCCTTTCACTGCCAATGGCATTATTATAGTAATCCAATGCATTTTTATAGCATTGATCGCTAAAAAAATGCCAATGGTCCCAAAAATGTGTCAAAAGTTTCCGAAGTGCCCGCCATAATGTCGCAGTACTGAAAAAAAATGCTGATCGCCGCCATTACTAGTAAAAAAAAAAATTTAAATGCCATAAAACTACGCCCTATTTTGTAAACGCTATAACTTTTGCGCAAACCAATCAAACGCTTATTATGATTTTTTTTTACGAAAAATATGTAGAAGAATACGTATCGGCCTAAACTGAGGAAAAAAATTTTTTTTTATATATTTTGGGGGGATATTTATTATAGCAAAAAGTAAAAAATATTGCATTTTTTTTAAAATTGTCGCTCTATTTTTGTTTATAGTGCAAAAAATAAAAACCGCAGAGGTGATCAAATACCACCAAAAAAAAGCTCTATTTGTGGGGAAAAAAGGACGCCAATTTTGTTTGGGAGCCACGTCGCAGGACCGCGCAATTGCAGTTAAAACTACGCAGTGCCGAATCGCAAAAAGGGGCAAGGTCCTTTACCTGCATTTTGGTCCGGGTCTTAAGTGGTTAACATTGCGTACACCTCATATAGCAGGGGTAACTTTACGCTGGAAAAAGCCTTACGCAAACGACGTAAATAAAAAGTGCGCACGTACGTTCGGAAATCGGCGTATCTCCCTCATTTGCATATTCGACGTGTAAATCAACGGAAGCGCCACCTAGCGGCCAGCGTAAATATGCAACTAAGATACGACGGCGTAAGAGATTTACGCCGCTCGTATCTTAGCAAAATTCCGGCGTATCTTGCTTTCTGAATACAGAAAAAAGATACGCCAGCGCATCCTAGAACTTACACGGCGTATCAACAGATACGCCAACGTAACTTCTTTCAGATTTCGCCCCAAAATGTTTTGCCTTTTTTTTCTATTTTAAACTGAATGGGTAGTTTTATAAGGTGATGATTTACAATCACTTTAACTAATTTTATCATTCACTGGCTCAATGCCGGATACAATTTGCTAATATTTAGAGATCTCCTACTTTAGCTCTGCTTATGTATGAAGTGATGATGCTGAGTCAACCTTCCTTGCCATACATCACAGCATCTGATAATATTAATAGTGCTTATATGCATTCTCCAGAACGAATAGTACTCTTTCCTAGAAACAATCAATGACCGTGAGTCATATTTCAGAGGCTTGTGATTTTATTCATTATGACAAGAGTAATTTATCATCGCTGCCCGCCACTGGTACAATACCAAGTTATGAGTCATATGGGTATTTCTTTCTTTCCTATTTCTACAGCAAAGTCAAATTCCAGCAGAACAAATCAGATATCTGTACAATGTTGTTGTTTTTTTAAAGTGTACATGTCACACATATAAAAATGAGGATTAACCAATGTTACAGAGAAACCAGCCAGGAACTAGTAATATAATGTGGTATGTGACAGACCCAGCCAGGACAGGGGCTTTTGGAGGGGACTGCAGGGTGGCCTCTTATCCGCTGACTATAGGCCCTGGCTTTTAAGGGACCAGTACTTTTTGGGAGGTGTATGCTTGGGGGAGACATGGAGGTGTCTTGTTTCTGATTCAAGTTCATGTCTCCCCAAAACACACAGACTCTGGAAATTTAGGTCTGGGATCCATGTTTAAGGCCTAGATGCCCCATTACCAACAATGACTGCTTTACACTGCGAGACCAATAGCAGATGGTAATATCTAGACATGTGCACAGAAAAAAAAAACGTTTTTTTTTGTTCTGTTTCGTATCGTTCATTTTTTCGTTCGTTTTTCGTAAGACGCCCGTTTTCCTGTTTGTTCCCGTTCGTTATTCGTATGACGCGATTTTTTCGTATTCCGATCGTTTCGTATTTTCGTCACTGTTTTATTTTCGTACATGCGGGACGGTTCGTTATTCTGTTTAATTCATGTTCGTTACTTGTTAGACAATAATTTTCGTGAATTTTCGTCAATGATTTGCAGTATCTTGAAACCCTTTTCTTTTGCTATTTTCAGTTGTATGTTCATATGACATCTATAACAAAAGATTTGCATTCTGTATTTTAAATTCCTTTTTTCTGTTCATATTTTGGATTCAAAATACAGCATGCAAATCTTTTGTTATAGATGTCATATTAACAATAAACATATGACTGAAAACAAACAGAAAAAGGATTGAAACAAAATACAGAATGTAAATCTTTTGTTATAGATGTCATTTTTGTTCTTTTGCCGTTTTCGTTTTTGTCGTTTTTTTTCGTCGGATCATTTTGTGGTTGTTCGTTATGCGGCTCATTCATAATCTCGTAGTTTTCATATTTTGGTGCTTTAATTTTTTTGTATGTACACATTATCCTGCGAGTACGAAAATTAACATTTTTCGTACGAAAATAACATTCGTACGAACGGGAATGCACATATCTAGTAATATCATCAGCTCAAGCTACCTGTCTGGGGTCTCCTGCTATAATGTGTTTATTGTAAGTGGGTCTCTTCCTTAGTGTGTCTCCTAAGTGTCTTTCATCCATTGTTAATTGTGCTAACTAAGTCACCTATTGTTTCTGTCTGATCATTTCTTGCAGAGGTCATTGATATTGTGACCATTGTACCATGTTATCGAACCATTGTGGGATGTTTATGCTTATAATAATGTGTATAGTACTATAGTGGTGGGCTTGGTGAGTCAGGTGACTAGTTGTTTAAGTAACTTAATGTTTACTGTTTATGTTGGCTGTCCCTTAGTTATGATAGTTATATTCCTATACAGTTGCCTTTGCATATGATAATGTGATCAGCCTTACCTGATTGTGTAGTATATAAATGCTGTGTGTGTTTTCAATAAACAGTTCCAGTTCTCGTAAAAGCTATTTTCAGCTAGTCTTTTATGCAATGCAATATTCAGCCATAATATCTGGTTCCTATGTCCAGATTGGAGGAAGCAGTATACTGACGGAAGCACTCAAGTTTGGTGCTTTACGGTTCCGTCACATGGCATAAGGCACAAAGTATCTGAAGGTTTGGCATAGCAGTAGTATGTAGAACCACGTTTGTACTTTATGCTGTGATTATATTAAGATCTCTTTTTAAATCGATAAGTTAGATACTGGTTCAATAAAAAGGAAACATATATTCTGGCCAATGTGGCTTAATAATCCTTCAACTGCTGCAAATTCTGCTCCTTAACCCCTTCCTTTGATGTATTTGAGAGATTATGTTGTCTCACACCCCAAGACCCCCCCCCCCCCCAATTAAGATCGTATTAGGAGATTTCTCTCTTCCTGTTCAGTACTGCAGAGAAGCCTGTGCATACAGCCAAGACAGCTGATTGGAGGAAAGGCGTACACCCCCTCTCCTCATAGGTAGTGTCTTTTAGAGCTGATCATTAATAAGTTCAGGGCTCTGCTAATCTATTTATAGCATCCTCCCTAACACAAACCTTAGGCTGCTTTTATCATATGTGACAGAGAACTTGTCAGGAGTTATCAGGCTGATAACAGACCGGACCATTAGACAGCTACGAGACAGTGCTTTGAAGAGAGATAACAAAACGCTGCAGATATATGTGCCCAGCTCAAATTACATAAATCGGGTCTGTAACGGCTACCCAAGTAGGGAGAGGGTATCAGCCGCTGACGACGTCCTTTTCCCTGGCAAGTTGCTATATAAGTAAGTCCAGTATAAGCCCATCCACGAGATCCAGAGGGAGAGTTAGGTCCAGTTGTAAGAGGCACAGAATAAATCCCATTGCATTCCCTTCCATAAACGAGACAGGCTACGTTTGAAGGGTCCAGTAGACTAACTTTAATGGTACATTTCTTGGTTTATATCTTAGTTACAAACTTGTGAATAATCAAGGAACAATGGAACTCTCCGCCCCCTCCCTCCACAGGGGGGGCCTCAAGTTAGACACACTGTCACCAGGCTAAAGAAGTCACATTCCTTTCTCAAATACAATTCAATCACAGATAATCCCCTCCGTAGCTAAACATTTCGGCTCCGCAAAGCCTGACAGTTCTTCTGAACATAAGTGACATGCTATTTCAATACAACTGGCCGGATACTGCTAATTTGGAATACAATATACAATCTCTTAAGGATAAACACAGGTCTTTCACACACACAATAGATCAATTAACCTTTGGGAATAGAGAGGTGAATTAGCATACTAAAGAGAGGTTTCCAGAGACAGGCTGATTCAGTTCTAATCTACATCTTTACAGACAGAGGATGTTCACACCTCATAATATACCACTGCATGATTATTATAGATGTACAGGCAGAATACATAGTTCCGTTACAGGGTCTACATCCACTTTAAAGTCAGTTACATTTCCAAGTTTCAGAATTCTGTGCTTAACCACTTGCCAACCATCCGCCGTCATTATACAACGGCAGGTCAGCACGATCCCATGAACCGTCGTAGCTATATGTCGGCTACTTTAAGCCGGATAGCGGGCACACGCCCCCTGCACTGCGGGGTTGCCGATGTGCATGGCCGGCGATCGTGGTGGCCGCTGCACACGCATGATCGGGGACACAAGAGCCAGAACAGGGACATGTGTTTGTAAACACACAAATCCCTGTTCTGTGAGGAGAGGAAAGGCAGATCATGAGTTTCTACTAGCCAGGAACAGCAATCTGTCATCTCCGTTAATTTTGTTTGGGTACAGTGTCAAATAGATAAAAATGGCCTGGTCATTGAGCAGCCAAATCTTCCGGTGCTAAAGTGGTTAAAATACACCTGTGCCAAGAATATGGGCATAAAAGTATTTACAAACATTAAAACAACTTTAAAACAAGCCCTCACTGACCTCTGTGACGTAATTCATCAACAAAAGCCATGCACTAGATGAAAAATCGTTAAAAAAATCTGTCATTTGGACAGTTTGTTCATTTATCGTCTAGTTAATGGGCACGTATTGAAAATCGGTTGTGTGGTTTTTGATCCCAAAAATCGAAAGAAAAGTTTGGAAAACTTTGTCCAAATGGACGATAAATTGAAAGATTAATATATTTCTCGCCCCAAACTGTTTTGTACTGGGCTTATGTGACAAAACAAATGAATATGTATTAATTTATGTCAGTTGAACGATTTAGCGATCTAATTTCGGTCATTATGTGATGGCAAAATCATTTGTTCTCACGACTATGTGTTTCAACCAGTGTATGGCTAGCAAAATACTCTAAAGATGGGTTCAGTCATTTTTACTATGGGTGGCATCTCCCATCAAAGAATGCCAAAATTCATCTGTGGGAGAAAGCTTTTTAAAAGAATATGTCAGTAAAGCTTGAGCAAAAGAGGTTTAAATATATGGTCATTTATTCACCAGGGAATAATCCACAGTCCCTACTATAATTATTGTTTGTAAATAAAATTCTTGGTGCTTTAACCTGTACTATATAGCCCCTTTCTTTATCCCCACCCACGTACATGCTCTTTAACCACTAACGGTAGTTCTTTTCTTACACTATTGTCTCTCACTGTAGACTTTTGCTCACTGAGCTCCCAGTGTCTCACTAGACTTCTAGATTCAATAGCCACTGAGTTTCCGGAGCTTTTCCACTTCCATAACTCTGTATCTTCCTCAAGCATTACCCCTGCTTCCCTGCTGGGTCCCTGGCTGGGCACTCACAGATACCCCTCAAGCGTCACCTCTGCTGTCCCTCTGGGTCCCTGGCTTGGCAATTGATGAAGTTTTCCCACTTCGTCAACATCCCCGGCTGATGAGAAGACTGCTCTGGTACTGGCTCCAGCTTACTCACAGTGGTCTCCAGTAACAAGGTGGATGGTCCCTTAGTGGCAACAGCTTCCCCTCCAACCACAACTGGTTCCCCCATCTGGTTAAACCCTTTACTCTCAGTTGGACTCCAATCCTGCAGTCCCAACCCTGCGCTGCTTCTCCTGCTTCTGGATAGGCCCTCAGGCAGCCTACCAGCCAGATGTTCCCAGGATAGGCCTCGGGATTCCAGGCCTAGCAGCCCAGGGCAGAATAACATGCATCCACCCAGACAGCCGTTCAGGTGGCACAGAACCTCCAAAAACTCCACCAAATAAATAGGCTCACCCAGCAGGCCGAGGGGCTAAAGAAACCCTCCACCAATTGGCTGAGACACCCCATCCATTCATAACCTGACCTAGCCCTAGTCTATCTAATGTCACCAGCATAATGCTACCTAGCGACAGAAGAGATAAGGTGCAGCAAGTCCAGAACTAGAGAGGAATCAGTAGATCTACTAACAATTAACCTGGCAAACTAAATATAGTAGAAACCCTGCCTAAACACCAGGGTGCTATATATATATATATATATATATATATATATATATATATATATATATATATAGTACCTTGAAAAAGTATTCACACCCCTTGAAATGTTTTACATTTTGTCATGTTACAACCAAAAGCGTACATTTTATTGGGATTTTATGTGATAGCCCAACACAAAGTGGAACATAATTGTGAAGTGGAAGCAAAATGATAAATGATTTTCAAATTGTTTTACAAAGCAATATGTGAAAAGTGTGACATGCATTTGTATTCAGCCCCCCTGAGTCAATACTTTGTAGAACCACCTTTCACTGCAATTACAGCTGCACGACTTTTGGGGTTGTCTCTACCAGCTTTCCACATCTGGAAAGTAAATGTTTTCCCATTCTTCTTTACAAAATAGCTCAAGCTCTGTCAGATTGGATGAAGAGTCCCTAGTGCTCTTGAAGCGGCCGATGTACAGCTACGATTGCTCGCCCAGGGGAGCCAACCTGCCGTAGTATAACTGCAGCGGCTGGCCCTCAAGTAGTTAAGAAAATCTGTGCTAAAGAGATGTAGATGCTTTCATTGCAGGTCCCTGATAAGTAGATTTAGGACTTTTTGGGCCATTGACCTGGAATAGATAAGCAGATCAGGGGTTTCCCTCCAGTCTGCATGTTTTTTTGTTTTTTTTTTGGGGGGGGGGGGGGGTCACTGATTAGGAGTCATTAGTGCAAGAAAAGCAGTTTTCTTTGAAGGAGATTATCATTGGCAGCCCACATAAATCTCTCATTACAGGTTTCCTTTAAAGTAGCTGAAAATGTGTTTGAAGATTTCCTTTATTTGCGACCTCTTTGGCTTCTGTGGTGTTTACAAGAGAAGACATATCCTTTTCATAAAATAGATAGCCATCTTTCAATAAAGAGAAACGTGTTTACAGAAAATATTGAATCAATAGTTCTCAGTACCATACTGGATGAAAAATAAAATATTGCAGAATACTTGCAAAAGCTGTTGCTAAGCAATGCTTTCAAGTAGAGTTGAGTGAATAATAATCAAAATTAGCTCTACGAGCAGTTTTAACAAGAAAAATTATCGTATACACCATCGCTACTCATTGCCCGTATGTCTGTATATTGTGGTAGCGGGAACACCTGGTGAGCGCAGTTGTCTTTTACTTCCGCCCATAGCTGGAGTGGTTGGTATAAGAGGAGGGGTTGCTGTGCCGTACAGGCAATCCCATGATTAAGTCAATGTGATGAAACATGTCGGGGTGTGGCTGTACGGCAACCATCTGGGCGAACGTGTGATGTGCAAAGCTGATCCAAGAAGCAGAGATGCAGGGCTGAGTAGAGAGTGGGGGTGAGACTATTTGCATACCTCGGGTCCACTGTGAACGAATACACTGGTTTGGGCACTTACTGAAGGCTTTGCTATGATATTTGCTGCTCGTTTTTAAGAGATTTATGTGAGTGGAATGGTTGAAGTTTACACAGTTTTTTATTAAAACTGATTTTACGGTATCACACTATTAGTGCATTCTTTATCATTTACATGCGGAGCAATCTGGCAGTTACACGTTTGAAATTTGTCTGTGAGGTTTTGTTCACGTTTACATGCTGAGCACGAGGGTGTAAGGCATATTGAGCTGGTGAGTGTTGTATCTAACAGGAGAGGAATCACTGTCACTTGGGTGTGGTGGAAGATTAGAAGATAATTTGTACACCATCAACGATTAAACTTTTATTTATGTACTTGCTTTAATTTATATATATACAATTTTTTGTTTATATATTCACATATGTCACAGGGTGATTTTTTTTAAATCATTATCACTTTGGTCACATTTGAATAGTCTGTGAAAACAGACATTCCAGACATTTCTATTGTTACAGCGCTACTTAAATAGATTTTTTTTCCACACTATATAGTTTGTAGAGTTTTAAAAATTACCAGAACACATTTGTTGTCGGACAATTTGAGCGCGCGACCATCCAACATTTGTTGTTGGAAATTTTCGACAAGAATTGTCCAATGGAGACATACAGACGGTCAGATTATCCGACAAAACACATCAATTGGACAATTGTTGCCGAAATATTCGATCATGTGTACAGGCTTATAAAACTGACATCCATCCCATTTTGCTCTGATTCAGCAGGGGATCAATTCAAGAATCCCCTACTGAATGGAGCTGACAAAGCCCATGTGAAAGGACCCTTAGGAGCCATTGCTTCTGGGAGTGTTATGGTTCTCTTCCTGAAACATGTTTGCACATGCTGTTAAATACAGATGAAATATTTGCTTTTCTACCTGGGAGTACAAACTTTTTGGCAGCATAACATTGAGCTAAAACACCATAATGCACAGAAAATAATTTTTGGGGGTCTTTCATATGGGTGTTCAGAATTGCGTGTCAGTTTTTCAAGTAAATCTGGATGGAAGCTCTTATGCCGCGTACACACAACCTGATTTTTTATTTTTTTTTCACATCAGTCATAACCCGGGTATCGCCCCGTTGGTCCAGCTCACGTAAAATTCTGCCCTTCGCTTTTCTCCGTGGTCTTCGCATCATTTGTGGTTTCTCTTTGCCATCTTGATTTTTCTATTCTTTTTTTTTTTCTACTTTCCTTTATTTTTATTAATTATTTGTATTCTCTCAAAGGAATTTCATATGTATAAAAACGAAATAGTGGGTTTTTTCCCCCTCCCGCCCCCCCCCCCCTCCTCCCCCAACCATCTCGGGATTCCACATCCCCTTCTTACTAGGTATCTCGCTGATTTTAGGACCTATTGCCCCCTTGTTTGACTCACATTACTCGTAGATTTTCAGCAAAAATCCAAGTTTTTTTTAACTCTTCCCTCTTATATGTTTCTTCCACCGAGTCGATCCACTCCCAGACCTGGGGGCTTTCGGGTTCCCTCCATTTTTTGGGGATCAACCGTTTAGCTGCATTCAGGAGGTGCAGTGTCAAGGTTCTTTTATATTCTTTTATGTTTTCTACTCCCCCGTGGAAGAGGACCACCCATGGATCTTATGCTATCTCTTTTTTTGTTATGTCCTTGATCATTATCAACATTTTTTTCCAATAGCTTTTGATCTTAGGACAATTCCACCATAGGTGGGCCATTGTACCGCTGGTTGGACATCCCCTCCAACAGTCTGCCGACTGTCCTTCTCTGTATTTGCTGATTTTATCTGGGGTATTGTACCACCCCGTGATACACTTGAAATTCATCTCAGCCGTTCTCACATCGATTGCTGATGAATGAGTCAGGATTATAATTTTATCTACTGTTGTTTTTCCCTTATTTGTTTCTAGTTCCCTTCCCCATTTGTGAATATACGGGGGCATCCCCAGCTCCTCCGCCTTCATCAAGAACTTGTACATTTTGGAGATGTTTGCCCTTGAGCTGTCGGTTACACACATTTGTTCTAATGGTGTGTATTCCTTCTGTTCCCGTAGAGGTCCCGGGAGATTCCCGATGAAGGAAGAGAGCTGTAGGTAACGCCACTCGTCTAACACTGTGAATTCTGTCTTAGGCGGCGTACACACGAGGGGATATGTCCGCTGAAAACGGTCTGATGGACCGTTTCAGCAGACATCTCCGCTCGTGTGTATGGGCTAGCGGACAGATTTCTCCACCCGACAGATTTCAAAGCAAGCTTTGAAATCTATCCAGTGGAATCTGTCCGCCCGACATGTCTGCTGGTTAGTACACTTACCAGCAGACATGTCGGCCCCCACCGCCGCCGCGCCGCTGCCGAATGGATTCGGCGCATGCGCGGAAGTGTTTTACTTCCTGGTGCGGTGACGTGGCGGTGACGCGGCGGCGTCAACGTCACCGCGCCATCCGGCGGCGGGGAATTTGATCCGATGGTGTGTACACGCCATCGGATCAAACTCCCGATTGGACATATCCGATGGAAATGGTCCGCGGACCGTTTTCATCGGATATGTCCGATCGTCTGTACGCCGCCTTAGACCTAATCTCGTGAGATTTCATACATTTTCCCTTTTGAATAAGATCTTACCTGCGTTCTATTTTTAATCCAGTTCCCCCCCACCCCTTTTGTTCCTGTTGCAAAAAAAATGTTATCTTTTAAGTCTATGAGTGGGGAATTGTATTCTAATCTTAAGTGTTTGTGGGCTCTATCCCATATCCGTAGTGCCGTACGTGTGATAACATGTGTGGTTTTATGTAAGGTTCTAAATTGTGGTGGGTTCCAAATTATTCTTCCTAATTGTGCCCTTGCAAGTGCGCATTCAATGTTAATCCATCTTTTGTCATGATTTTCTTTGGCCCACTCTATTACCCGAGAAATAACCGAGGCGTTGTAATACTTTCTGATGTCCGGCACCGCCAAACCTCCCTGTTTTTTACTCTGTTTTAACACGTGGAAGGAAATCCTATGTTTTTTTTTATTCCAGATATAGTTCATTAACAAGGAGTTAAGTATGGAAAAATACGATTGTGGTAGGGCTACTGGGGCCATTTGAAATTTATATAGAATTTTCGGAACTAATATCATTTTTACTACATTTATTCTTCCAAACCAGGAGATTAGCTGATTGTTAATTTTTTTAATTTCACATTTTATTTCATCTAAGAGGGGATATAATTTAGCCTGTACAGTTTCTTTAAAGAGTTGGCAAGTTTTATCCCCAGGTACTTTATCTCTTTCTGCCAGACAAACTTGTACTCCTTTTTGAGGGATCGTTCTTCCTCCTTATTAATATTTAGTATTTCTGTCTTCGATATATTCATCTTAAAGTTAGAGATCTCGCTATACTGCTTAATATCGGCCATTAGGTTGGGAAGTGTAGACCTCGGGTTGCTCACAAAAAATAATATATCGTCGGCGAACGCAGATAATTTGTGCTCATCTTCTCCTACTTTTACTCCCTTGATATTGGGATTATTTCGGACCGTTGCAAGAAGGGGTTCTAGGGATAGGACAAAGAGGAGCAGAGATAGGGTGCATCCCTGCCTGGTCCCGTTCCTCATCTCGAAAGATGTTGACAAGGACCCGTTGATTTTAACCCTTGCACAGGGATGATGGTACAGTGTTTTAATCCTCCCCATCGTCTTCGCACCTATGCCTATGTTTTCTAGTGTTTGCATCATGAGCCCCCAGTCTACCCTGTCAAACGCTTTTTCCGTGTCAACTGACAGGTATAGACCGGGGGACCCATTTTCTTTAATCTGCTGAAGGATGAGGAGTGCTCTGACCCCATTGTCATTGCTCTCCCTTCCGGGTATGAAGCCTACCTGGTCTGGGTGGACCATGGCAGTCATCATTCCCTTCATACGTTCTGCCATAATCTTGGCAAACAGTTTGGGGCTATATTTAATAGGGAGATTGATCTGAAGCCTGAGCAGAGCGTATTGTCTTTCCCCTCCTTTCCTATAACTGTAATATTTGCTGTCGCGGTCTCCCTGCTTAGATTGTAGTCTATCCCAAGCCCGTTGTAGTATTGACAGAGTCTTGGTATTAAAATTGTTCCAAACTTTTGTAGGTACCTTGTCGTGAAACCATCGGGTCCGGGGCTTTTCCCTTTGGCGGAGTTTTTTAAGGCCCCCCTTATTTCCTCCTCGGTTATAGGTTCTAAGGCCCCCCTTATTTCCTCCTCGGTTATAGGTTCATCTAAGTTTTCGGCGACATCGTTATTTTGGGTAGGTTAGCTTTTCTTAAAAGTTCTTATTTTGGCCTCTTTCTCTCCAGGGTTCCAATTCTTTTGTTTCACGGTGTAAAGACTCTCATAATAGCTTCTAAATACTTCTGCTATTTCGTTTGTTGCATGTACTAAGTCCCCGTTCTTTTTTCAGATTTTTTCAATAAAATTTTCTTTTTTTGTACCATTCTAGCTAGGGTTTTACTGGGTTTATTCCCCCACATATATCGCTCTCTCTCAATACTATTTAGTATGTTCTTTGTTTCTTGTTCTATGAATGCTCTATACTCATCTCTTTTTAGAGTTCGTTTATGCAATGTTTCTATTTTTTGACCCTTTGTTTTATGGTCTTGTTCTAGCTTAAGGATTTCTTTCATTTTTGATTTTAATTTCTTTGTTTTTTCTTTCTTTTTCCTAGCCCCCTCCATAATAAATATTCCCCTTATATAAGCTTTATGAGCATCCCAAAGTGAGGCCCTAGAGATTCCCTCCGTGTCGTTCTCCCGAATGTAGTGCTCCAGTTCCTTCTGTACTCTTCCTGCTATCTCCTCATCTCCCAGTAGACTCATCTAATCTCCACTCAGGTGGGTTTGTTTTCAGGGTGGGCAGGCTGATTTTTAAAGTTATGGGGGCATGATCGGAGATCGTCGTAACCTCTATTCCTGTATCAATTACCCTCTCGAGTAGTCTATGGTCAATAAGGGTATAGTCTATTCTCGAGTACGTCCCGTGCACAGGGGAGTAGAATGTATAGTTCCGGCTTTTGGGGTGTTGGATTCGCCATATGTCTACTATTTGATTATGAAACATTCTTTGTCTTAATATTTTCAACTGGCTATTCCTAGTCCCCTGTGCCAGGGACGTACTATCGAGGGCAGGGTCCATGCATAAATTGAGGTCCCCCATTAACACCACGTATCCCGCCTCAACATTTTTAAGTTTTATTAATATTTTGTTTACGTAATTAACGGGGTTAGCGTTAGGGGCATATATATTGGCTAATGTGTATTCAACACCTCCCAATTTCCCTTTCAGAAATATGAACCTTCCTTCTGGGTCTGTCAATCTATCCTCTACTACAAAACGCATATTTTTTGCGAATCCTATTGCTACTCCTCGGGCCCGCTTTGTTATTGTATCTCCGTAGTACCACATGGGATGTCCATGGGAGTACAATCTAATATTGGATTCTAATGTCAGGTGGGTCTCCTGAAGGAAGACCACGTCAGCCTTATGGTATTTCAATTCCCTGAGGATTTTATGTCTCTTGACCGGTGAATTTAGGCCTTTTACATTATATGATATAGATTTAATCTCTGTCATCTAACTGTATGTACCATTCCTTCTCCCACCTATCTTACTTGGGGGTGTGCTTAAAAGATGGAAATCTGGTTTGTGTGGAATCCCCGAGATGGTCCCCCGCTCCCCTTCCTTACCCTCCCTTCCTCCCTTTCCCTCCCTATCCCCCTTTCCTCCCTTACCCTCCCTATCCCCCCTTCTGCCCACCCTTCTCATCCCTCTCTATCCCCCCTTCTGCCCACCCTTCTCATCCCTTGGTCTATTATAGACCTGGGAGCCGCCATTGGTAACCTCCACTATCGGCCCCCGGCTGCCCGCCCACCCACCTCCCATCAGCACCCTCCCCCGCCCCAGTCCCCCCTGCCTGTCATCTAGACTGATTTTAGTTGTTGTACGCTACCCAGTCCGGCAGATCAGTAGCTTTTATGTCCAGTTTTTGACAGAACCTCTCTAGTTCTTCCAGATGTCTTAGACACGCGGTTACTCCCCCCTTTAAACCAATGAGCCATGTGGGAAAACCCCATTGATACTTTACATTCTGCTCACGCATTAAGTCCAGTAGGGGTTTCAGATGTCTTCTCCTTGTTAATGTTTCTTTTGATAGGTCGGCAAAGATTTGGATCTCGTTTTCTTTATATCTGATGGGGGGCGTCCCCCTCAATCTTCTCCAAATCTCAGCTTTATCTACATAATTCCGGAACCGTACTATGACATCTCTTGGTTCCCTTCTCTCTATCTGTTTGGGGTTTCCCAATTGATGTACCCGATCTATTTTAAGGGGCTTTGCTTCTACCAGTTTATCCAGCAGGGGATTAAATAGTGTATTCATAATCTCACTTAGATCTTCTCCTTTCTCTTCCACTTACGCGCGGATTCTCAGGTTCTGTCGTCTGTTACGATTTTCCTGATCTTCTAGCCGGTATGCTAACATTCTTTGATTATCTGACATCATTTGTACTTGTATTTTTCATTTATTCAGTTCTTGGTCTTGTTCTTCCATTCTTTTTTCAGTCTCCTCGACTCTTTCGAGTAATCCTCCAAGGTCTGTTCTTATCCTGCTAATTTCGGTTCTTATGACGTTTTCCATCCTCAACAACATCTCATTCATCTCTGCCTTCGATGGCGGTTGTGTATCCTGTCCTGGTTCTTCTGTTCTACTGTGGTCGTGTTCACTTTCTATGGTCGTCTCTCCTTTGGAGTGGTCTGAGGGAACTTCTCCTATTTTACTTCCATTCTTCTTTTTATCTGTTTTCTTAAGTACCCCAGGGCTTTTGGGGTTGCCCTCATGGGTCATATACTGCTGTATTGAGCTAGTCCCAGCATTGTTTTTAGGTTCCTTTGCAGCTACACCTCGCGTTGACCTGTTCATCTTGTTTTTGTTTTTATTTGTCGGTCTGATTCTCTTCCCCAGTTTGAGAGTATTGACGTAGCTTCGTGTTTTTTTTTTTTGTTTTTTTTAATCAATTTCTTATTTGATGCACTTTTTATTCTTGATTAATTAGTTTCTTATTTGATGTAATCCCTCTTCCCACCTTGGCTCTGGTCTTTGGGGGGTTACCACAATCTTGGCCGGGGAGGCAATAACAAACTTCCCGGTGCAAATGGACAGGATATACTTCTGCTTCTTATTGAAATATAGTTGGGGAAATTAATTAGCTTATTTCCTACAGGTCTTCCCACTTTGGTCCAATAATTTGGGCCGCAGAGATTTGCTATACTATCGGGGATACTCCCTGTATGATAATATTTCTCCGTTGTGATCAGGTGATATGGGAACACGGTCCCCCAGACCATATGCTATGGTGATATGAAGACTCGCAGCTTCACTGCAAACAGGTATTTTATTAACTTATGTTGTCGTTTGTTCGATATTATTTAGTATTATAAAACACTACCAGTCCTGCATTTAGCAAATTAAAATCCCCAACTCGTCCCGACTCGTTCTATAGGCCAGACCTGTATATATTAGAGCCGTATCATATCCGTACAATTCCTAAGACTGGGCTATAAGACTGATTTGTGTAGCTGAGAACCTGCCTTTATACTGCTCGTATAAGGCGCAGTTAGCAATAGAGAAGCATAGAGTCCACTTTAATGTTCCTGATATCGCGTCTCCTAGTTAATCCTAAGATGCTTCTACAGGTTCCACAAAAATATTCTCAGTCTGTCCTTTTAAGTGCCTTCTTAAAAAGAGCGTTAGCTGGTGTATGTATCTATAGAATATGCACATATTAGCCAGCAACAAGTATCAAGCTGATGTCATTACTAGCAGTTCATAGGCAATTGTCTAAGCTCCACATAGGTTGCACTCCATATCCGTACACTCCATATCCGTACAGTTCCAAAGACAGGGACGTGGGGCTGGTTTATATAGCTTCAAAAATTGCCCTTACATTGCCCGTATGACGGACATCCAGCAATCGAGGAGAATAAAATCCTCTTTAATACTCCTGATATCGCGTCCACTAATTATCCCTAGGACGCTTCTGTAGGTTCAGTGTTACATTTAAGCTCAGATATTCCCAGTCTGTCCTTACAGGTATCTTATCTCAAAAGAAGGCTAGTTGGTGTGAATATCTATGGACTCTGTGCCCAGTAGACAGCAACACATATCAAGCTGAAGACCTTATTAGCAGTTCATATGCACATATTTAAACTCTATTTAGGTTGCATTAGAGAGGGTAGCAGTGTGATCAGGGGGGGGGGGGTCGGGAAGGACCCGACAAGACTTGGCTCCACTGAGCGCCTCACCAGACCCTAGGCGATCCTCAGATCCACTGCATGTCCGCGAGGCCGTTCGGTTCTCTGGGAGGTCCCAGTGATCTCGCTCGGTCCCCCGCTGATTCCCGTGGGTCTGCCTGCGCAGCTGCTTCTGGATGTGTAGGCCCGTCACGGATGGTACACGCTGGCTTGGTCTTGTCAGATGGTGAGCGGGGATACACTCTTCACGGCTCCCGCGGCGCCTCAGCTTCTCATGCTTTGCTCTGACGTATGCTCATTCGTACCGCTTGATCGGCACGCTAAAGAGCCGCCGCCGGATTCGTAAGAGCATCAATGCCGCTGGCAGCCATGGAGCATTCCGGTGCCTCCCTCACGCACGTCACGTCCTCATCAGCTGTGCGGAACGGCCGATGCCACGATCTGATTTCTGATGGAATAAAATCCACCGGATTTTTTCATTGCAATTCCAATAAAGCTAACTTTCATCAGTCTTGCATACACACTATCAGACTAAATTCCAACCGTGCCAAAACGCAGTGACGTAAAACACTACAAGGAGCCGAAAAAAAAGCTTCTGAGCATGCATGGATTTTTCTCCGATGGAGTTCCACACAGGCAATCGGAATTTACTATTGTTTTTCTCGTCATCGGAAAAATTTAAAACGTGTTCTATTTTTTTACACCGATGGAAAAAAGTCCAATGGGGCCCACACACGATCGGTTTCTCCGATGATAAAAGTCCATTTGACTTTTTTCATTGGAAAAAACGATCGTGTGTACACGACATAAGTTTAGTCTGAGTTTATGGGTAGCCAGATGTAAACAAAATGTGCATCAGTTTACTTTTAATTACCTCCACCTGTGTCCAAAATGGAAAAGGTTCCAGTTTTTCAGACGTAAACATGGTAGATTTTAGTTAAAATGATGCCAATGGATGCATGTCCAATTACATGTGTTCGCCCGTCGACCTAACATGGATCTGTTAATCTAAATTTTTGAGATAAGTAAATAATTAAATGAACACGTGTGTCACTAAAGAGGAATCTGTCCCCTTCTGCTCCGATTTAGCACGGGGTGATAAAAACAAATGTTGTCCATGTGAATAGGGCCTTAATAAACACAAATAGAAAATCAGATTGCACTTTTTACCAAAATGCATAGTAGGCCTCAAACTACTTCCTATGTATAAATGGACGTAGATCCTACATTCAGATGTCATAGTACCAACATCCTATCATTGTAGATACATTTTCTGGTTCAATAATTGTTTATTGAAGTTTTACAAGAGTACAACATCACATAACGTAAAAACAAAAAGGAAATATGCGGTACAATTAAGGCTGGGTAGCCCTAACACAAAGTATAGGGGTATAAATCAAAGGTGCAATGCCCTGCGGTTAGGCCTCAGAGTAATATATCCATGTTGTATAGGATTTTAGGAATCTGTCATGCTTATCTTCCAATATGGCCGTCTATTTCCCATTAACCATTATGCCATGTCCGCATTTAACTTTCTAGAAATTAAAGTGTTATTAAAGGAAAAAAAATATTCATTTCAAATAACAAACATGTTATACTTACCTCCACTGTGCAGTTTGTTTTGCACAGAGTGGCCCCGATCCACGTCTTCTGGGGTCCCTTGGCGGCTGTCTCTGGTCCTCCCCACAAGTACTGACCACAGTCAGGCGAGAGAGCTCGCATGGTGGTGAGTAATTGCGGGCGCACTCCCGTGATACAGCGAGCGGCCATAGCCACTCACTGTATCACTTGGCCCCGCCCCTCGGCGCGCCGCATCACTGGATGGATGTGATTGACAGCAGCGCCAGCCAATGGCTGCGCTGCTCTCAATCCATCCGCTCTAGCCAATCAGTGGCCAGGCTGAGCGGCAAAGAAGATCTCAGGACCGCGCGCAGGACTTTCGAGGGGTCAGGTAAGTATAACGGGGGCTCGGGGGGGTCGGCAGCGTCAGATGTTTTTTCCCCCTAATGCATAGATTGCATTAAGGTGAAAAAAAAAAACATTTCTTTACAACTCCTTTAAGAGCACAAGATTTCCAGGAGTGGCCAATAGTTTGTTTAGTAGCAGTAAAGATAAAGGCAATATGTTTGGCCTGTTTGCGTACCACCTGATTCTGTGTTTATTCAATGCAGATTCATTTTCAAGATGTAACAAAAGGAAAGACTCTACCAATACCTTTACATCATAAAACATCAGCCAATAAAAATATATATATTTTTTTTCTTTAGAAATTGTTAAATTCTCACATATTTTTTATAAATCCACTGAAAATTCCACCTTTGGTGGAGAAAGGGGTGGAATCTGAATAGGAGAGGCAGCTGGCTTTCAGCTGCTGCAGGAGGAAAAAAACGCCGATCGGTTCTAGTAAATGCTGCCCTTGCCACCCGTACTGTCCAGGTGTGACAGGGAGGACATCACCTGGAGCATGGGAAGCCTTATTCCAGTCATGATTCAAAACCCGGACTGTCCGGGTCAATCCCAGACAGGCGGCAACCCTACTTCTACTACTTCAAGTGCTCTGTTTTCCTTCATTTGTCTAATATTTTATATCTATAATGACTTATCTATATCTATAATGACTTACTATTGCAATATTATATTCTTTTATGAAAGATGTGTGCGTAGGAGTGAGCGCTTTATCACACTTGCCTTGGTAACCACAATACCTAGTCCCTGAAAAATATTACAGTAATACAATTTTAAATCTTGGTGCAGATACTTTAGCATAGCAAGCCAGTACTAAACTTCTATAAACCGATTAAATCTGAAAATTCTGATAAATTCTGCTTACTGTGGTTCCCTTTTTTTTTTTTTTACCACAGATAAGGATTATTGTATATCTACTGAAACCTGCTGCACTGTCACAGCTGTTTTCATGCCCACTACCATGGGTTATTAAACAAAGTTAAAAGGATAGCTGCAGTCCAGTGATAGTTCATAGGAACGTCACATGTAAAACCCCATAATAAATTGTATTCCCTCTGGTTTGTTACTATTTGCTGTTTCTTCCTTGATGCTAAGAAATATTATATCTATGTACACAGGTGGCACCATCACAGTTGTGGTCTTGCACGAGATTAATGTTATAATTGTGTTTTAGCTTCAGAAAAATATACTTTTATGCTTATTTAACTGCGGCATAACAATGTCAAGTACATTTTAAACTGCATTTTTGTATACATTTTCTATTTGGATCATGAAAAAATATATATCTTAGGCTCTAATATTTGGCAATTTATGTTTAGATATGCCTTCCCTCTTTTCTTTACAGCCCTAGTGGTGTTGAATCTACAACTTTTTTTGTGTGTGTTTTGTTTTCTCCCAAAGTTGATTCATCTGTGTGACAAGATCTTGTGTAGATATCCTGTGTAACAGATTCAGACCACTGAGGCGGCGTACACACGACCGAGGTTCTCGCTGGAAACCAGCGAGAACCTCGCTGGAAGCTGCATTCCAGCGAGGACCTCGGCCGTGTGTACACTCTCGGCGAGCTTCCCGTCGGGAAGGGTCGCCGATTTCGACGGCCGGCAGAGAACCTTGACGGGCGGAACGATGTGTTCTGCCCGTCGAGGTTTTCTGCCATGTGTACACGGCCTTAGAGTTTCCTGGAGGCATCTGATTTGCATATTTGAAAGGCGCATTTTTTTACTCTGTAGTGCACCTCAATGACCAAATACTGTAGTTAAAAAAGAACTGTGTTCAGAAAGCTGTGCCCAAGTAAAGGCAGGTACATATCAAAAGAATAATCACCAGTTTTCCTTGTTTCTTTACCCCATTGCTGGCTTACTTGCCTTAAAGCGGAGTTCCAGTCCCCCAAACATTTTTTATTTTAAAGACTGCTCTGTAATTGTCAAAACATATAAATTAACACTTCTAACACGTTATATTTATTGTGCAGGCAGGTTCCATTTTGGCTGTGGGCATCTAAAGCCCTCTTGTGTTAATTTCCTGGACTTCTGTACATGCACAGTAATGCCTCAGCAAGACCGTCCTTCTTACTGACCTGTTGCCATAGCAATGTCGGCGTCGGCCTGTTGTAGCAGGTGCTGTCAAGTGCCCTCCGCTGCCCCCCCAATCCATCCACCCATCCCCCCATCAGTGAAATGGTGACAGGGCGGGCTGCAGCTCAGAACAACTCGGAAAGAGGCGAGCTTTTAGAAACGGCGTCGGCCTGTTGTAGCAGGTGCTAACAGGGGGGCCTCCGCTGCCCCCCCATCCATCCATCCATCCCCCCATCAGTGAAATTGTGACAGGGCGGGCTGCAGCCCAGCAGAACTATATATATATATATATATATATATCCCTATATATCCCTGTGCCCCCCTTCCCCTTGTGTGAAGAGTAAGAGAGAGGAGAAGAGCTGCGCACGGCTGCGTCTATCCCCCCCCCCCTTACTTCCTCTTCACACAGCATTCAGGCAGCAGGAGCCATTGGCTCTTGCAGCTGTCAATCAGATGCAATGAAGAGGAAGTGGGGGATGGGTCCAAGTCCCGCTTTGTAAGGCTTGATTCACACCTATGCATTTTTAGTGCTTTTTGCAGATTTGCACTACAGCCCATTTAACATGGTTTTCTATTGAACTAGTACTGTAGAGCAAATCTGCAAAATACAACAAGCACTAAAAATGCATAGATGTGAGTCAAGCCTAAGTCTATGGAGCGTGGCTCCATAGACACACAGGTTGGGAGCGCACATATCACATTTCTCCCCATAGCAAGCGGCTGGCTATGGTGGACATAAAAAAGAAGCCAAGATTGCCACTGGGGACCCCAGAAGAAGAAGACTGGGGCCACTCTGTGCAATACCACTGCACAGAGCAGGTAAGTATAACATGTTTGTTATTTTAATTTTAAAAAAAGTATCTGACTTTAGTAACACTAAAAAAATGTAACTGTAACAAATCTTCACTTTTGAGTTCAGTTCCACTTTCCCAGATAGCAATGATACCTTGCCACAAATTTGTGGCAGTGTTGAATTGGAAGTCTTGTTAACTTGCTGCACATTTTCACTGCCAAGTTGTACTCATAAAGCATTTGCATGGCAAGTCTCTAGCAACAGCAAAGTTGCAGTGGTGAGTCTACAGCAAGAGCTCTGCAAGTCACAGTGACCCCTGTGGTGGGATGACTATTGCACAGCATAACTGAACCAGAACTTGTTTGCAAAGAACGTTGATCTGGAGTCATGCAATGCGTTCTTGCTGTAATTGTGCAACAAACTTGTGAAGCCTGACAAGTAAAGCAAAAGCTTAGCAATTCATTTTCAAACTTGCAAAAAAACAGCCAACAAGAGGCCAGAAAACACTCGCCCTTCATCAGGGTTTTGGTTTAAATAAGAAACTTGTTAATACGGGAAACTGACTGCTGGGGAAGGAGTCAGAAGATCGACCCCCCCACTACCTGAGAACCCAACACCAGGTACCACACCTGATGCCTGGCTGAAATGTACCTTGCTCTAGATCTTGGTTACCCATAGCAACTGCGTTACTCCTTCTATTTTTCTTGCCTTTTTGTAGTGGCTATACCTCATACCCTGTACGTGCTTTACTAACCCAAGTTCTTTTGATACACCAGAACCAACATGCACCCCTTTAAATAAACTTAAGACTAGGCTTTGAACAGTTGATGCAACTTTACTTAAAATTCTCTCAACATTACAGTCCATGGGGAACATTATCATAAGAAGAACTGTAACATCCCTGATATGCAATTACAGTTTAAAACAATTGGTTTTAAACTATAGAGGTCTCTCAGGTACAACCACCAGTTCTCTCTCAGAGTAAACAGAGAGTTTGGAGTTAATTCATCACAACCTCTAATGAACAACCAACTGAAAGACTGTAGATGCTTATCCCCTCATAAGCAACTAACTGAGAGGGAAACAGGGTAGTATCTCAGATACAGACAAGGTAATAATGCCAATCTACAAACACAAACTACAGGTAAAGCAGGTAGTATATGTTACTTGCGGTTCTGCTGAGTGTAGTAGTTACAGATGATGTAGGAGATATCTGGAAGTCCCAAGCAGATGGAAGCTATTTGTGTATAGCAAGGATCAGCAGCAATCAAGGTGACAGCAGGTGTCCAACAAACAGGAACCAAAGATTAGTCCGGGTCACAAGCCGTGGGTCAAGGGCTGGAGACGGTAGAGGAAGTCCGAAGGTACAGGCCGGGGTCAAAGGACAGGAGATAGCAGCAATCCAAAGTACAGAGCAGAAGGTCAAAAGCCGGGGTCAGTCAAGGAGCTGAAGATATATGCAGGTAGCTTTAACTCAGACAGGGAGATCAATAACAAAATGAACTGACACCTCCCTCATAGTGAGGCAGGGCTTTATACACTGGCTAAATGGGTAAGCTGCGTCAGCTGAAGCAAGAAAATCAGGTGTAGAATGTAACGGGATTCAGCTAATGGTGAACAGTATATTCAGCACCACCATAGCTGGAAAGCAACCAGAATTCCCCAATTGAGCAGTGGCTCAGAGGTAAGGTGTTGGGATAGCAATGGAGAGTTCCTGGGTTCAATTCCACCCTGAGGCGCGACCACGCCTCGCTGTCTGTTTGACATGATAGTGATCGTGACAAGAACCTTATCAATCCCTAGCTAGTTTTCCAGGCATACCTCTAAACAGTAGTAGTCCATTGCTGGCTTTTTCCAAGTCTTAGCTGATCTCTGGATCTCCGGTGCCCCTGACGGACAGCAAGGCCCATGAGTTCTTTTCCACAGTACCCACACAGCATGTCCTGTTTGGTGCATCCCAAAAGAAGCCTGAACCCAGCTGTCCTCCATATTAATAATACTGGTGGGTAGACTGAATCCAAAAAGCCCAGAAACAGTAGCACACACAATACCTCTTCCCCCTCAGCATGGGCCAGCAACTAACTAAAACCACACTTCTGCAAGCAACCTGCCTACATGCATGTTTGTTTTCTAACAATCACAACCTGACAATATTTCTAACCCCTTATCACTAACCAAAACTTAAAAATAAAGGGCCAGATTCAGATACAAAAATGTATCTTTACAGCGGTGTAGCGTTTCCTCTTTACACTACGCCGCCACAAATATTATGGGCAAGTGCCTTATTCAGAAAGCACTTGCTCCATAATATGCGGCGGCGTAGCGCAAAGTGCAGGACGTAAGGCCGCGCAATTCAAATTTCTGAAGTGAGGGCGTGATTCATGTAAATGAATCATGACCCCACGTAATTGACTTTTTTTTGGACGTTCCCAGTGCGCATGCGCGAAATCACGTGGCTTTTTTCTCAATGTAAACGACGTGACCGTAACTAACGTCGAGCCCCATTCCCGAACGATTTACACAAACGACGTAACAGACATTCAATTCGACACAGTCCCAACGTCCATACTTAACATTGGCTGTGCCTGCCATAGCAGGGGTAACCTTATGCCGCTATAACGCAAACGACATAAACTACGACGCACTGTCGCAAGTACGCTCGTGAATCTGCGTAAGAAGCTCATTTGCATAATTTACGTGAAGTGCCACCTAGTGGCCAGCGTAAATATGCAACTTAAGATACGACGGTGTAAGCGAATTACGCCGCTTGTAACTTAGGAGAAAGCCGGCGTATCTTCTTTTCTGAATAGCAAAAAAAGATAAGCTGACTATTCTTAGTATTTACACAGCGTATCTATAGATACGCTGGCGTAAATGCTTTCTGAATCTGGCCCAAAATGTTCTGCCTTTAGATACATTTTAAATTGGTGCTTAATTGTCAAGTTAAAGTATTTTAAAAAAATCCACTTGGAGGTTCTCACAAAATGATAATCTCTAACCGAAAATTTTGAAAAACGTATTAGACAACAAGGTTCTTCGACTAAAGTGTGCTTAAAGTGGATGTCCGCCCAAAAAAAATTATTAAAAGCCAGCAGCTACAAATACTGCAGCTGCTGACTTTTAATATTAGGACACTTACCTGTCCTGGAGTCCAGCACCGTCCACAGCAGAGGTAGAGCGATCACTCGTCACTCTACTGCTCCCCCCTCCATCCAGGGTGAGTGAACCAGGAAGTGAAGCGCTCCGGCTTCACTGCCCGGTTCCCTCTGGCGCATGCGCAAGTCGCGCTACGCCCGCCGATTGGCTCCCGCTGTGTGCTGGGAGCCGAGTGTTCCCAGCACACAACGGGGGGGGGGCGACGGGATGTGATGACATGCCCATATTTTGCCCGAGAATGCTGGGCCAGAAGTGGGTGCAAATACCTGTCTTTAGACAGGTATCTGCACCCCCCTCCCCCCTGAAAGGTGTCAAATGTGACACTGGAGAGGGGGAGGGTTCCGTTCAGCACAAGTTCACTTTAGGGTGGAGCTCCGCTTTAAGGTGCTTACATGAGAAGAATATTGTTCTGCTTCCACAATCTAAGCACTGAAACTGTTATCTCTATAACTGATCAAGTTGTGGTGAGATAGCTTAATTTACAGTCTAGTGGCTTGGCAGAAAGTGACTCCATCCCAATAACATCCTGCAGATTGTAGAAAGCTTTAATCCAAAGATTTGTGCAGATCATTACAGATGGACATCAGTTCAAATAATCATAGTGTGTCTAGCTCCAGCAGAATACAGCACATGTGATGAATGGAGAATAAAGCATGAAGAAGGGTGGGACAAACTACAGCACATAACTATGGAGTGAGGAAAGGGCCAAATCAGTCAAAGGCAAACAAACAATACACGTATTACATGATAAATGTTTTCATTGTTTTACACTACTACCATGAACTTCACTTCATAAATTAACAATTCTCAGAGTGGCTTTTTAAAAGCTTTCCTTCATATGGTCATAGCCACAAGAAATCCAGTATGACAACAAATCAATTTCATTGGAACTCCGGCTCGGCCTGTTCAATATATTTTTAGATTTTACGCTGTCAAACCTACAAAACAGAGAGCGTTGTATTGATCCAAATAACACCATTAAATTTGATTTGCTTCTTTTGGATTTTAATGAAAGAAAGAGGTTCATCAAATTTGCATCTCTCTGCATGTTTGTTTCTGGGTAATTACAGAAAAAAATTATGCGCATCCACACCAGCTGTCAACAGTGTATGTTTTGCTGTTGGTTATTTTTAAAATGTACAATTTGCAAAAAGGCAAGAAGTGGAAAAATGCTGGCACGTTTACTTTTTATTGAGTGTTTGAAAATAGAAATGTAAAACTGTAATGGGAAGATGCCACACATCCTTTAGGGAGCTCCCTTTATTTCCAGCCAGTAACTGATTTCAAACATCGAAGAATGTTTTTGTAAACTATTATATGTACAAGAGTAAGACCTGGTTCACACAGCCAAGGCACGACTTCAGGGGCGACTCTGCAAGTCGTCCTGAGGACGACTTCAGAGGCGACATGCAAAATGACTTCTGTACAGAAGTCAATGCAGGTCGCCCCGACCCGCCCCCGAAGTCGTACAGGAACCTCTTTCTAAGTCGGAGCAACTTGTGTCGCTCCTATTAGAACGGTTCCATTGCATTCAATGGGACGCGATTTGACAAGCGGCTGAGGCACCTGAGGAGTCGCCCCTGTGTGAACCGGCTCTAAAGATTTTACTGAATTAAAATTCTTTGTAGTTGTTCTAGGTACTGTTTTGTTGCATCTCTTTGTTATACTATGAAAACCTGTAGTAGAGAGGGACTAACATTTCTGTTTTTTGCTATTTTCCATTGGGGAGACATAACAGGAAAAGAGAGGAAAACTCTCTAAAGTGTGGGAAATCACCCTATTAAACAGGTGTCCCCGTTAAATGATTTACCCTCACCTCTTGTTCTAGTGAGAACTGTAACATTATGGATTTTCTACTACTCTGGGCCAGATTCACAAAAGAATCTACAGATACATCGGCGTAATTAGAATTTCCCGCCGGCGTATCATTGTTTTCTATCCAGAAAACATGATACGTCGGATTTACGCTAAGATCCGACTGGGGTAAGTCACTTACACCGTCGGATCTTAAATCTTAAATGTGATTTCTCATTTGACTATGCAAATGAGCAAATGAGCAAATGAGCCTGATACGCCGATTCCCAAACGTTTTGGCGCCGCCTCGTCGTCGTTTACGTTGTTTTCGTAAGCGTAAACTTACCCCTGCTATATGAGGTGTACGTTTACGAAGGTCCGTCCGTCGTATGCCATGTTAAGTATGGTGTCGGGACAGCGTCGTCTTTTTCCGCCTGCGAATAAGGCTTTACGTAAATGATGCTCACGTCAGCTTCATTGACGTTTTCTGACGTGAGCTGGAGCATGCGCACTGGGCTATTTTTACGGCTGGAGCATGCGCAGTTCGATCGGTGCGGGGGCGCGCTTAATTTAAATACAAACCGCCCCCTTTGAATTACACGACCTTACGCCGGGCCATTTACACAAATTACGGAGCAAGTGCTTTGAGAATACAGCACTTGCTCCAGTAAGTTGCGGCGGCGTAGTGTAAATGGCTTACGCTACGCCGCCGCGGATTCTACGAAAATCTGTCCCTCTGTGTTTTAGTGACTATGACAGACCCATATGGGATAGAGGCTTTTGGAGGAGACTAGGGGCAAGGTGAGCACCGACTTGAGTCACCTAGGCTTGTCTGGTTGACTAGTAGTGTTGAGCGGAATACGCCATATTCGATTTTGCGATATTTCACGAATATATAGAAGAATATTCGTGAAATATTCGCTAATATCGAATATTCGTGATATTTTATCAAAAAAACAATATTGCGAAATTTCGCTAATGCGAATGCGAAATTTCGCTAATGCGAATGCGAAATTTCGCTAATGCGAATGCGAAATTGATTGTGAAATTCTCGTCAACACGCGAAAACGGAGATCATTTCCTGGATTACTAAACTAATATGCACTAAACTTTGAAAGGTCAGGAAAGAGTAGCACCCCCTCGAATGGATGCTGTAGCGGTGGTCCCCCTCTAGCAGCCATCAGCAGATGTTCCTTTACATGGAAGAAATGAATCCTCATGAGTATGTCTCTCGGGACCGAAGCAGCTAAGTGAGAGGGCTTGGCTATACGGTGTATCCTATCTATTATAAGGTCCCTAGGTGAGGCATCCGGGAGTAGCACATGGAGAAGTTCTTTGGCGTATTTTGGAAGGTCAGCCGGTGGTATAGTCTCCGGGACCCCCCTAAGTTTCTGGTTATTTCTCCTGGAACGGTCCTCTAAATCGGCCAGCTTGGCTCTCACCCATTTCTGCTCAGACTGCAAGTCCTCATAGGAATCCACCAATTCATTTACTGTGTTAGTGCACTCTCCCATGCTGTTTTCCAGGTGTGTGACCCTGTCTTCTACCACATGCAGCTCTGTAGTGATTTTAGAAAAAATTGGACGATAGATCCGTCATCAGGGAGGTCTGGAGAGAGAGGAGCATGTCTTTTAGTGTGGTATCCACCACTGGTTGGCCCGATGTAGGAAAGGAGGCCATGGAGGAGTGCAAGGCCTGGTTCGCCGGGAGTAGGCCGCAAGCCGGGGCCTCGATTTGCGGAGGCGCGCGCGGCGCGTCACGATCGGTGCGCAACCGCGCTTTCGCGGGGCTTCCCGTGATCGGGTTTTCATCCGTTTTGGGTGTAGGGGGTGAGGTAGGGCAGCAGGGGGTCTGTTCGCTCAAAAGGGGCCCTGTAGTGTCCGAGTCTGATCCGAGCACCGCGCCGCCGTCGGCGCCATTTTGCGGCTGACTGACCTGTGCATTGTAGTGAAAGAAGGCGGTCAGCTTCTGCGGGTGGCGATCCGTTTTTCTTTTGCCTGTCATGTCTCCACCGGGTCAGCCTGGGTCTCAGCAAGCAGCAGTGAAGGAGTTTGACCAAGGATTCGGGCTCCTATCGCTCCGGTTCTCTCCCTGGCAGAAGAGCTCAGATTCTAAGCAGCCATCTCCATTGCTGGCAGACCACACCCCCCACTAATATGCACTAAACACTAACTCTACTTACACAAACTTATATGACTAAACTAAAGCTAATTTTTTTTTTTTTATATACACAAAACACAGAAGGGCAGAGAAAGTATTTGCGAATATTCGTAATACGAATATTCGCATTGCGAATATTCGGCAACATAAAAGGATCGCCTCAGCTACTCGGCCCAGGGTCTCTAATCATACCAGCAATGCTTTTAGGCCTCGTACACACGAGGGGATATGTCCGCTGAAAACGGTCCGATGGACCGTTTCAGCAGACATCTCCGCTCGTGTGTATGGGCTAGCGGACAGATTTCTCCACCCGACAGATTTCAAAGCATGCTTTGAAATCTATTCGGTGGAATCTGTCCGCCCGACATGTCTGCTGGTTAGTACACTTACCAGCAGACATGTCGTCCCCCACCGCCGCCGCGCCGCCGCTGAATGGATTCGGCGCATGCGCGGAAGTGTTTAACTTCCTGGTGCGGTGACGTGGCGGCGTCAACGTCACCGCCGCGTCACCGCCGCGTCACCGCGCCGTCCGGCGGGGAATTTGATCCGATGGTGTGTACACGCCATCGGATCAAACTCCCGATCGGACATATCCGATGAAAATGGTCCGCGGACGTCGATGGAGATCACTAGGATGTGATCTGTTTTAAAAATAAATTTGAAAAAATATCACCGCGATATTCGATTTATTCGCGAATACTCGAATATGCAATATTCGTTACGAATATTCGCAATGCGAATATTCGTGAGCAACACTATTGACTAGCTGTTAATTAGCTTACTGTTTAATTAATATCACTGTTAGTTGTTAGCCTTTAATTGGATTGCTACTAAGGTTGCATTGTCATGCTAATATCCCTGTCACGGAGACCCTAATTCCCCTGATTGCCCTACAAGTGTTCTTCACAGTAAGAGCTGTAAAAATGTGGAATAGACTCACTGCAGAGGTGATTCTGGCCAGCTCAGTAGATTGCTTTAAAAAGGTCTGGATTATTTCATGAATGTACCTAATATAACTGGGTACTGACATTTATTGGTAAATTAAAAATTCAATTGCCTCTTGGGGGATCAGGAAGGATTTTTTTCCCCTGCTATAGAAGATTGGATCATGCTTTGCTGGGGTTTTTCGCCTTCCTCTGGATCAACTGTGGGTACAGGATTGTGTATACGGGATTGTATTTATTTATTTTTGGTTGAGATAGATGGACTTGTGTCTTTTTTCAACCTGACTTACTATGTAACTATGTGTACAATGTTTGGGGTAAAGGGCTGGTATTAGCTCTCGGTCTGCTGGAAGGGTTTGGAGGGCAGGAAGGCACTGTTTGGCGGAAGTACCCAAGCGGAGTGCCAGGTGGTCCATCACAGTGGCACACTTCAGTTGAGTAAAACACACATTGCTTTATTGAAAAATTATTCAAATAAAATGGCAAATCCAGTCCCTTCACCAACACTTGCTAAAATAAAAAGACAATGTTGTCTTGTTAACAATAAGTAGCTGCACACTTGTGATGGAAGTACTAAAATTCCTACTTTGTGTTAAGCTAATTCTTTTATTAGAATCACTGAAATGTTTTTCTCTTCTTATATTCTTTTATATTCTTATATTGTTTTTATTTTCTTTATCTATATATGCATGTGCGAAAAATATATATCACAATAAGTGTTTATTTTCCTTAAGAGTTATGTCAGATATAATGTTTTAAAAGTTACAACTGCAATGGAGGACAAAAGACTATTATCAAGAACAGATGTGTTCAAACTCCCTCCTTCTAGCCCACTCCATCGAATGAGGAATGTTGCCCCTGTAAGATTCAATCGGAATCCCTGTCTGACACAAGGGGACTTTTATGCCACATGACAAGAAGGATGTGTGTGCATGCCCAAAAATGGACTTGTAAGAAGAGACCACCCTTTATGTGAACTGACCTATGAGGGCTACATGCCAAGATCAGACGTCACAGGGGGGAGTGTAAAATGGGAATAAACTATATAGACTGACCAATGTGAATGCATAAATTTGTGATGTCATATTGTTAATAAAGGGAGCCTCACTGGCTCCCCCTCTTCCTCATTGCACGTTAATCCAAGCAGAAACAGTCTAATTTCTTGCTTCTCGTAATCTGGCCGGCAGGTAGACTAGCTCTTCGCCCTGAGAAATTGTGTCAGGCCTTCAACCTATGGCTACCACACTCACTCATCCAAACCACCATTTAATCACAGGGGAATGGTGGTTTGCTATTAACAAGTGTTGGTGAAGGGACTGGATTTTCCATTTTATTTTAATAATTTTTCAATAAAGCAATGTATGTTCTATTTAATTGAAGTGTGTCACTTAGTGACTATCTTCTAAAGTTTATCTTTCCTTTGGGAGTTATTTACGAAAGATAAATCCACTTTGCACTACAAGTGCACTTTTGCTGCAGATCTGAGAGGAAGATTTGAATTTAGGGGAAGCTCTGCCGATTTGATCATCAAATTATGTGCAAGCTAAAATGCCGTTTTTTCTTTTGCTTGCATGTCCCCCTTAGATCTACAGTGACTGCACTTTCAAGTGCACTTTAAAGTGCAATTGCAGTGCACTTGTAGTGCAAAGTGGATTTTCCTTTGGTAAATAACCCTCTTTGTGTTATGTCTGTTTGAGTCATGTGGCCTGCACTTGATACAATCTAAGTATCATAGGTGAGCATTAATTTACCCAGGGCTCATGCTAGGTAATAATGTTCCTATCAGGCATTTGTACTATGTGCGGTTAAACCAAGGTTCAAAATCTATTGTATTTACAGTGACAAATGTGTTTAGGACAAGTAGAGAGGACGGTAGGACAGGCAGAATTACAGTCGTTGAACCAAGTAGTGGAGCACGCAGAAGTAGGTCAGAATATAAGCAAGGAGATCAGGATAAGCAGGTAGAGGAATCTGGGTCATTCAACGGAAAGTCCAAGATCAGAATGCAGGAACACAGGGGAGCTCACGATAATCCAGCAACTCAGGGATCTCGCTCATCTGTGTACGCCTGTTAGCGCTGTCAGGCATCTGCATGCGCCAATGCGCTTGGAGGTTTGTCTGGTTAAGCCATGATGCGTATTTGTGACATTGCCAGTTCTATAGCCATTTCCTTGACACATATCCTACTCTAAACCAAACAAAAAAAGTATTGGCTATTGCAGTGCAACCCCCTAAGGGGCCGCTGGTGAATGTGGTTGTCTCCCACCCAGCACAGCCAGGCCACACAAATATACAGTCACTCAGATATAAAAGGCAGTCCTTGTAGCTTTGTTTCATTTTTTTATTAGGGGAATTTAACTTGGATGGGGAAGGGTGCATATGGGATGCCCATTTGATCAATGAAACTCTGTAGGAACTTGAACTATATACACTCCAGTATATACATTCTCTCCTCTTTTAGCTCCAGCACACACTTGCTTGCATACTATCAGTTCCAGGACCAGCTAGCACCGGCTTTAGCTGAATCTGAAAGAATGCCCTTTGCAGGCAGGGACCGCAGGCTCCTATGGTGTAGCAAAAATAAAAGTCTTTGGTGCTAGCTGTCCTATGTGTGGCTACTGCTTCCAGTACCATCTCTTCAGACACTTACAGCCCCCCTGGCTGCAGCTGCCCCTTTCCACTACCCGTGCCACCACAGTCCTCCTGACTGGCTCTGCACCCATCCCAGACTGCTCCATCCCAGTCCACTCAGGCGTGCCTCCCAGTCCTCCTGACTGTGTGACATTCAACAGCCCTCTTGGATGTTCCTGTTTCTCCTGGAGATTTGCCTGGA
Organism: Rana kukunoris; assembly: GCA_029574335.1. Lineage (NCBI taxonomy): Eukaryota > Metazoa > Chordata > Amphibia > Anura > Ranidae > Rana > Rana kukunoris. The sequence continues at coordinate 103,006,767 of CM056049.1, forward strand.
AGTGTTCTCCTGTTGTCTTCTCCTTGCCTGGGCATGACACCTCCATTTGTCCTGAGTAGGGTCCTGTCCGCACCCGAGTCCAGGCTCAAGGCCCCCCAGACTGGGGAGCTCCCTCAAAGGACATGACAGCCTAACACTCAATCTCCAGTTTCTACCTGAGCTCCATAATGCCCCAGCTGGGCTGACCCAGAGTATTTAAGGGGGCCTGCCCCATGTCAACTCTTCTGTCAGGGCCCTCAGAATACTCCAAGCAACTCCACCTTCCTTCCCCTCCCATTCAACTAGAAGGTCCCAGTACATTCGAGAAGTAGGGGTGAGGTCTCAGTGATGTTGCCTGTGAGTCATGCAGCTCTCCTTAAATCTCTATCCAACCCAGGAAAAACACAGACACATTTGTCTGCCAGCCAAGCATGCACAAATTTACTTACTCTAAGTAAAAAAAACTATCTAAACTCCTAGCACACTAGAGGGTGTTACACTATAAATTGTACTACACATACATTTTGAAGAAGGATTCTGTGATTATATGATTGTTGCAAGTGTGCCCATCAATTGCCGCTACTGTGCATTGGAGCATAAAGAAAAACTTTACTATTGGCGAAATTGTCCTTTAATACTTCTCCCTCTTCCCTCAGTATAAATCTCATAGCTAATACTTACCTTAAGCTCCATAGAGGAGGACTTCTCTTTATGGTGTTGCCTAACACACAGCCTTTGCAGAAATAGGTTATTGCAGGCGCCACACTAGTGCAGCAGGCCCAGAATTTGGCCAAGACACTGGTGGGCAATAGTTTGGACTGCCGTAATGGTGGGCAGATCTCTGAAGCTAAGTATTTAGCAAATGGGATATACTGAGAGGAAAATTTTTAAAGGTAAACTTTACAAACAGTGACTTTCCTTAAAGTTATGCCGCGTACACACCATCACTTTATGTGATGAAAAAAAACGTTTTTTTTTGTGAAGTAAAAAACAACGTTTTTGAAACTTCAATTTTCAAAAACGATGTTGCCTACACACCATCATTTTTTCACAATGCTCTAGCAAAGCGCGGTTACGTTCACCACTCTTTTCCATTGAAGCTCGCTTCATAACTAGCTTCTGGGCATGCGCGGGTTGAAAAACGTTGTTTTAAACGTCGTTTTTTGCTACACACAGTGATTTTTTGTGAAACAAAAACGACACAAAAAATTGAAGCATGCTTCAATTTTTTTTGTCGTTTTTCACAAGACATAAAACTAAGTTTTCCCCCACACACTGTCATTTAAATTGACGTTTTTAAAAACTTTGTTTTTTTCCATCACATAAAGTGATGGTGTGTACGCGGCATTAGACTATGGACTTTATGCACTGATTACTGTGTAAATGTCACTGGTAGGAAAGGGGGTTAACACTAGGGGAAATCAAGGAGTTAAATTTGTTCTCTCATGAGTGTTTCTTTTTGTGGGAGGAGACATATAGCTGTTTCTGTTTCAATCGCTGCCGGTGTGCCCATCAATTGTGCCCCTGTGCCCATCAATTGCTGCCAGTGTGCTCATCAATTGCCACAACTGTGCCCATCAATTGCTGCCAGTATGCCCATCAATTGCTGTCACTGTGCCCATCAATTGCTGCCAGTGTGCCCATCATTTGCCACTACTGTGCCCATCAATTGCTGCAAGTGTGCTCATCAACTGCCACTACTGTGTCCATCAATTGCTGCCAATATGCCCATCAATTGCTGACACTGTGCCCATCAATTGCTGCCAGTGTGCTCATCAATTGCCACTACTGTGCCAATCAATTGCTGCCAGGGTGCTCATCAATTGTCGCTACTTTGCCCATCAATTGCTGCCAGTGTGCCCATCATTTGCTGCCAGTGTGCCCATCAATTGCTGTTACTGTGCCCATCAATTGCTGCCAGTGTGCTCATCAATTGCCACCAACGTATTTGCCATATGCAAATACGTTGGTGTGCATATTATAGTCACAGGTTCACTTTAAGGCTTTAATAATATTTATATTAATAATTTTTTGGAGCAAGACATAATCAAAAAGAACATTTTAATTTTCTTTCTCAGAGACCCCCTTTAAATGTTTAAAATGCGAATACCCTCCTGTTGTCTTCTTTGCACAATTTATATCTACTAATGCAAAGTGATAGGTCTGTTTAAAAACAGTGGTTGTCTAGATGTGGCATTTAAATATCAAACCAGACCCAATGAGGAACCAGATCCAGGAGGAGATCCCACAGTTGGATACAGTGGGGAAAATGCGGTATCTAGGAATAATAATTGCACAGGATCTTAATAAATACATAGAGAATAATTTGGAACCATTATTAATTAAATTCAAAAACAAAATGGGTATCTGGCGGCACCTCCCATTGTCGGTGGCAGGGAGGTGCAACCTGATTAAAATGATATGGATGCCACAACTACTCTATGGGGCTGATTTACTAATGACTCTGCGCTGCGCCGGTACATGCCTTAATTAGTGCGCTGGATGAAGCCCTAATTAGGCGCATGAACCGGCGTTGCACAGCAGCGCGATGCAATTGATAAGTAAAGCCGCCGCCGAACTCCCTGTATAAGTCTATGGGGGGAAATCTTAATAGTGAATTTTAAAGGCTAATCTGCAAGTTTTCTCCTAAAAAGTGTTTGGGGACCTCAGTCCTGCCCCAGGGGACATGTACCAATGCTTTTTTTATTATTTAAAACAGCCGTTTTTTCGGGAGCAGTGATTTTAATAATGCTAAAAGTGCAATAATAAAAGTGTAATTTTCCTTTAAATTTCGTACTATGGGGGGCTCTAATGTCAGCATGTGAAAAAGCGCATGTTTCCCGTGGTTAGAAATGTCTCTGCACAAAATGTCATTTTTCAAAGTAAAAAAGCCATTTAAAACTGACTCGCGGCTATAATGAATTGTCGGCTCCCGGCAATTGCAGGAGAATTCATTCATTAAAAAAAGGGAAAAAAAAAGCGTGGGGGTCCCCCCAAATTCAATAACCAGACCCTTTAGGTCTGGTATGGATATTAAGGGGAACCCCGCCGTCAATTTAAAAAAAAAATGACGTGGGGTTCCCCCCAAATATCCATAACCAGACCCTTCGGGTCTGGTGTGGAATTTAAGGGGAACTCCACTCCAAATTAAAAAAAAAATGGCGTGGAGTCCCCCCTAAAATCCACACCAGACCCCTTATCCGAGCACGTTGACCTGGCCGGCCGCAGAAAAGAGGGGGGGACAGAGCGCGGCCCCCCCCCCTCTCCTGAACCGCACCAGGCCACATGCCCTCAACATTGGGAGGGTGTTTTGGGATGCCCCCCAAAACACCTTGTCCCCATGTTGATGAGGACAAGGGTCTCTTCCCCACAACCCTTGCCCGGTGGTTGTGGGGGTCTGCGGGCAGGAGGCTTATCAAAATCTGGAAGACCCCTTTAACAAAGGGGCCCCCCAGATCCCGGCCCCCCCCCTGTGTGAAATGGTAATGGGGTACCTTGTACCTCTACCATTTCACGAGTAAAAAAAATGTAAAGGGTTAAAAACGACAAGAGCCGGTTTTGGACAAGTCCTTTATTATCTTCTTTCTTCTTCTTTTCTTCGGGTTTCTTCTTCCTCCTCCTTCTTCTTCCTCTGCTTCTGTCTTGGGTCTTCTATTCCCGCATCTTGCCCGGCGTGTTCTTCCATCTTCTGTTCCTCCCGCTGTTCTTCTCGTCCGCATCTTCTTCTCCTTCTTGGTTTTCGCCGGAGGCGCCGCTTCCAATTGAAATCCCCGCTGTCTGCCGGACCACGCCCCCCCTCTGACGCCACGGGCAAGCTCTTAGGAGTGTGCTGCAAGTGCGTCAGAGGGGGGCGTGGTCACAAGTGAGAGGGCGGGCAAATCAATTTGAAGCTCCTGCGCGGCTTTTTCTTTGCCAGAGTCGCCGCTTCCAATTGAATTGCCCGCTTTCTGGAACATGTGACCACGCCCCCCTCTGACGCACAGGCACCACACGGGGACTTTCCTAAGAGCTTGCCCGTGGCGTCAGAGGGGGGGGCGTGGTCCGGCAGACAGCGGGGATTTCAATTGGAAGCGGCCGCTCCGGCGAAGAAGAAGAAGGAGAAGAAGATGCGGACGAGAAGGACAGCGGAAGAAGATGGAAGAACACGCCGGGCAAGATGCGGGAATAGAAGACCCAAGACAGAAGCAGAGGAAGAAGAAGAAGAAGAAGAAGGAAGAAACCCGAAGGAAAGAAGAAAAGAAGATAATAAAGGACTTGTCAAAAACCGGCTCTTGTCTTTTTTTACACTGACACTTTTTTTTACTCGTGAAATGGTAGAGGTACAAGGTACCCCATTACCATTTCACACAGGGGGGGGGCCGGGATCTGGGGGGCCCCTTTGTTAAAGGGGTCTTCTAGATTTCGATAAGCCTCCTGCCCGCAGACCCCCACAACCACCGGGCAAGGGTTGTGGGGAAGAGACCCTTGTCCTCATCAACATGGGGACAAGGTGTTTTGGGGGGCACCCCAAAACACCCTCCCAATGTTGAGGGCATGTGGCCTGGTGCGGTTCAGGAGAGGGGGGGGGCCGCGCTCTGTCCCCCCCTCTTTTCTGCGGCCGGCCAGGTCAACGTGCTCGGATAAGGGGTCTGGTGTGGATTTTAGGGGGGACTCCACGCCATTTTTTTTTACATTTGGGGTGGAGTTCCCCTTAAATTCCACACCAGACCCGAAGGGTCTGGTTATGGATATTTGGGGGGAACCCCACGTCATTTTTTTTTTAAATTGACGGCGGGGTTCCCCTTAATATCCATATCAGACCTGAAGGGCCTGTAATGGAATTTGGGGGGACCCCCACGTCATTTGAATAATTATTTTAAATTTCGTACCATGGGGGGGGGGGGAATGTCAGCAGGTGAATAAAGTGCACTTTTCCTGTGGTTAGAAATATGTCTTTGCACAAAATGACATTCTGAAAAAAAAAAAAAAGCCATTTAAAACTGACTCGCGGCTATAATGAATTGTCGGCTCCTGGAAATTGCAGGAGAATTCATTCATAAAAAAAACGAAAAAATAAAGCGTGGGGGTCCCCCCAAATTCAATAACCAGACCCTTTAGGTCTGGTATGGATATTAAGGGGAACCCCGCCGTCAATTTAAAAAAAAAATGACGTGGGGTTCCCCCCAAATATCCATAACCAGACCCTTCGGGTCTGGTGTGGAATTTAAGGGGAACTCCACTCCAAATTTAAAAAAAAAATGGCGTGGAGTCCCCCCTAAAATCCACACCAGACCCCTTATCCGAGCACGTTGACCTGGCCGGCCGCAGAAAAGAGGGGGGACAGAGCGCGGCCCCCCCCTCTCCTGAACCGCACCAGGCCACATGCCCTCAACATTGGGAGGGTGTTTTGGGGTGCCCCCCAAAACACCTTGTCCCCATGTTGATGAGGACAAGGGTCTCTTCCCCACAACCCTTGCCCGGTGGTTGTGGGGGTCTGCGGGCAGGAGGCTTATCGAAATCTGGAAGACCCCTTTAACAAAGGGGCCCCCCAGATCCCGGCCCCCCCCCTGTGTGAAATGGTAATGGGGTACCTTGTACCTCTACCATTTCACGAGTAAAAAAAATGTAAAGGGTTAAAAACGACAAGAGCCGGTTTTTGACAAGTCCTTTATTATCTTCTTTCTTCTTTCCTTCGGGTTTCTTCTTCTTCTTCTTCTTCTTCTTCCTCTGCTTCTGTCTTGGGTCTTCTATTCCCGCATCTTGCCCGGCATGTTCTTCCATCTTCTTTTCCTCCCGCTGTCCTTCTCGTCCGCATCTTCTTCTCCTTCTTCTTCTTCGCCGGAGCGGCCGCTTCCAATTGAAATCCCCGCTGTCTGCCGGACCACGCCCCCCCTCTGACGCCACGGGCAAGCTCTTAGGAAAGTCCCCGTGTGGTGCCTGTGCGTCAGAGGGGGGCGTGGTCACATGTTCCAGAAAGCGGGCAATTCAATTGGAAGCGGCGACTCTGGCAAAGAAAAAGCCGCGCACAAGCTTCAAATTGAATTGCCCGCCCTCTGACATGTGACCACGCCCCCCTCTGACGCACTGGCAGCACACTCCTAAGAGCTTGCCCGTGGCGTCAGAGGGGGGGGGCGTGGTCCGGCAGACAGCGGGGATTTCAATTGGAAGCGGCGCCTCCGGCGAAGAAGAAGAAGGAGAAGAAGATGCGGACGAGAAGGACAGCGGAAGGAGAAGAAGATGGAAGAACACGCCGGGCAAGATGCGGGAATAGAAGACCCAAGACAGAAGCAGAGGAAGAAGAAGGAGGAGGAAGAAGAAACCCGAAGGAAAGAAGAAAAGAAGATAATAAAGGACTTGTCAAAAACCGGCTCTTGTCTTTTTTTACACTGACACTTTTTTTTACTCGTGAAATGGTAGAGGTACAAGGTACCCCATTACCATTTCACACAGGGGGGGGGCCGGGATCTGGGGGGCCCCTTTGTTAAAGGGGTCTTCCAGATTTCGATAAGCCTCCTGCCCGCAGACCCCCACAACCACCGGGCAAGGGTTGTGGGGAAGAGACCCTTGTCCTCATCAACATGGGGACAAGGTGTTTTGGGGGGCACCCCAAAACACCCTCCCAATGTTGAGGGCATGTGGCCTGGTGCGGTTCAGGAGAGGGGGGGGGCCGCGCTCTGTCCCCCCCTCTTTTCTGCGGCCGGCCAGGTCAACGTGCTCGGATAAGGGGTCTGGTGTGGATTTTAGGGGTGACTCCACGTCATTTTTTTTTTAATTTGGGGTGGAGTTCCCCTTAAATTCCACACCAGACCCGAAGGGTCTGGTTATGGATATTTGGGGGGAACCCCACGTCATTTTTTTTTAAAATTGACGGCGGGGTTCCCCTTAATATCCATACCAGACCTAAAGGGTCTGGTTATTGAATTTGGGGGGACCCCCACGCTTTTTTATTGGTGTTTTTAAAGAATGAATTCTCCTGCAATTGCCGGGAGCTGACAATTCATTATAGCCGCGAGTCAGTTTTAAATGGCTTTTTTCCTTCAGAATGTCATTTTTCACATGCTGACATTACACCCAGGGCTGCCATCAGGGGGGTACAGGCAGTACACCTGCAGGGCCGCCATTAGGGGGGTACAGGGATTACACCGCCCGGGGGTCCCCAGGGGCCCCCAGGGGCCCGGATGGGAACCACCCTAAAACAAAAAAAACATTTTTTTTTATTTTTATTTTTTTAAGGGCTCCGAAGGTCCCCAGGGGCCCGGAGGCCACTAAGGGCCCCAGATGGCAAGCCCTTTTTTTAAAATAAAATATATATATTTAAAAAAAAATATATATTTTTTTTATATATTTGTTTGTTTGTTTTTTATGAAAGGGCCCAGAGGTCCCCAGGGCCCTGGAAGGCTACCCCCTTGTTTTTTTAATTTTTTTCGATAAATGTTATATTTAAAAAAAATATATATATGTATTTTCTCTCTTTTTTATTTTTATTTTATAAAGAGCACAGAGGTCCCCAGGGCCCCGGATGGCTACCCCCCTTTTTTATATATATTTTTCTTTATTTCTTATTTCTGTCAAAATTTTTGTAAAGGGCCCCCCCGCTCCTCAATTTGCGGCAACACCCCCCCCCCCCAATTTCTGCGGCAGCACCCCCCCCCCCCGGCTTCCAGGCCCTCTGAATTTCATTCCTGTAAGGGGCCCGGGGGCGGAGGGCAGCTGGAGGCCCCCCCCCCCAGATGGTAACCCCCCCTTTTTTTTTTGTATATATATTTGTTAGTTTTTTGTAGGATTTTTTATTAAAGGGCCAATTTTTGGAATTTAATATTTTTTAGCAGTCTGGAGGTCCCCAGGGGCCCAGAGGCCCCCAGGGCCCCGGGTGGCAACCCCCCATATTTTTTGTTATTAAAGGGCCAATGTTTTGTTTTAGGGGTCTGGAGGTCCCCAGTGGCCCGGAGATCCCCAGGGCTCCAGATGACAACCCCCCACCTTTAAAAAAAAAAACAAAAAAAAAAAAATTATATATTTTTTGGTTATTTTTTAAACATATATATATATATAATATAATTATGAAAGCTCCCAGAGGGCCCCAGATGACAACCTTTTTGCTTCTAAAAATGTTATAAACATTTTGTTTGTTACTTTTTACTTTAATTTCTTTTTTAAAGTGTATTTTGTGCGTGAAGTCGAGAGAGAGGAGCTGGACTTGCAATCGCCATCCTTCTCCATGCCCCCGGTGGCAATGGTGGGTGTGAGGGGGGCCTCCCACTCACCCGCTACACTTGGGAGCCCGATGGGACAGAGGGACTCCCCCTATGAGGGAGTGTAGCCCACCCAGCCAGCCCTGTAGGTCCTTCGCCTCCCTTTATTTTAGGAGACCTCATGGCCAAAGTGCGTGCAAGTGTGGTGTTTTTTTTTTGGGGGGGGGTGGGCATACTAAGCACAGGCGTACCTTGCATAGCACACCCATCGGGAGCCGGGCTGACACCACCAAACTCAATTCACATGTAGCCGAGACCGGGATCCGAACCCTTGGCTGCAGAGGTGAACGGTTTGTCAGCACAGTGCCATTCACGTTGAGCCACCACAGCTCCCACCCAATGTTATTTTTTTTTTAGATTTTTGGTAGTTATTTTTTATTAAAGGGCCCAGAGCTCCCAAGGCAACCCCCTTTTTTATTATTTTATATATATAGATATATATATATAGATATTGTAATTTATTTTTCATTAAAGAGCCCAGAAGTTTATTTTTATTAAAGGGCCCAGTGGTCCCCAGGGCCCCCGGATGGCTACCACCCTTTTTAATATATATTTTTCTATATGTATTTTTTAGTAAAGGAACCCCCCGCTTATCAAATTGCGGCAGCCCCCCCCCCCTTCTTAATATCAGGCGGCACCCCCCCCCCTATTCTCTGCTCCAGGGGGCCCATGCCTGAAGCTGTGTAAGGGGCCCCATAATTCCTGATGGCGGCCCTAATTGCCTCCCCCCCCCCCATGGTACGAAATTTCAAGGAATTTTTCACTTTTATTGTTGCACTTTAACCACTTCCATACCGCGCCTATTCTGGCACTTCTCTCCTTCATGTAACAATTATATTTTCTTCCTTGAAACTTACTCAGGACCCCCAAACATTATATATATTTTATTAACAAACACCCTAGGGAATAAAGTGGCGGCCATTTTTTCGGACACATTTCCAACAGTATTTGTGCCAAAAATTTTCAAACGTTTTTTTTTTTTTTTTGGCTTTCAAAAAAAAAACCTGTTTCATGAATGACAAAATAAGAAAGCAGTAAAGCTAGCCCAATTTTTAGGGATAAGGTAAAAGATGATGTTACACCGAGTAAATAGATACCTAACTTGTCACGCTTTCATATTGCGCACACTCATTGAATGGCGCTAAACTTCGTTATTAAAAATCTCCATAGGCGACGCTTGACTTTTTTTCTCAGGTTACCACTTTTGAGTTACAGAGGAGGTCTAGTGCTAAAATTATTTCTCTCACTCTAACTAACGCACGCTATGATACCTCACATGTGGGGTTTGAAGGATGTTTACATATGTGGGTGGGACTTGCATGCGTGTTCGCTTCTGAGTGAGAGCTACTAGGGACAGGAGCATTTAAATTCCTCTTTTATTTTATTTTTTAACTTAATATTTTAATTTTTGCACTTGTTTGTCCCTTTGTTTGTATTATTTTTCACTTTTCTTCCTATTACAAGGAATGTAAACATCCCTTGTAATAGGACTAGTGTGTGACAGGTCCTCTTTATAGAGAAAGGCGTGGTCAATTAGACCCCACATCTGTCCTCCAGGCTGGAAAGCATGGAATTGGTAAAAAAAAAAACATCTCATGCTTTCAGCTGCGATCATGTTCGTTCAGCACAGTAGCGTAGTGTGTAGCATGTTCACCTAGCAGCAAAAGGGTTGCTGGTTCGAATCCCGCCCGTGACACTATCTGCCTGGAGTTTGCATGTTCTCCCTGTGTGGGTTTCCTCCCACAATCTAAAAACATGCTGTAAATTGGATCCTGTCTAAATAAGCCCTAATATGCAGTAGGATATTTAGGTTTTGTGCTGCCCTAGGCCTGACCAAATTTTGGCACCCCCCTAATAGAAAAATGACCCACCCTTCCTGTCAAGGCCACACCCTGTTTTTTTATGACCCACCCAGGAATTTTCAGGGGACACACACAAGTTCTGTGGGGGGGGACCCTTAATTTGCCTAGTTTTTCGATCACTTCCTGTTTGGCTATGGGGCAGGAAGTGAAGGCCAATCTCCCCAAACGGACAGGGATAATACAAAATAAACTGACAGAGCTTCTAACCCCCCCCCCAACTCTATCCAAAATGAAAGAAATCCAAAAAATAAAAGTGATGATTATTGTTGCAGTTTAACCCCAAATTTCAGATCATTTTATTGAGAGGCTTAAGAAAATATAACCATGCCAATAGGCCAGGATCCAGCGTTGCTAATATGTATGAATGTGTGTTAGGGACCCCCACAAACACCACCCAATGTTAAATCAACTATTTTCTTGTTTGTTTTGGGGATGCCTGCACCCCTGATAGGGTAAAGACACCTCACAAATGTTGTCACTTTCTACTTAATTCATTCACTTCCTGCCACACAGCCAAACAGGAAGTGAGGGAAACACCTGAGTAATGTTTTGTTGGGGACACACAGATCAATATAAATAGTTTCCCATTTTGGAAATGGCATTTTGCTGTGTACACCCCAAATTAGTAGGAATCTTGGACTTTGGGGTCCATTTACTAAAGGCAAATCCACTTTGCACTACAAGTGGACAAGCAAGGAAGAAAACTCAAAACTTGGCGGGATTGGAAGTAAAAACCATCAGTGCTTCCCTTCTGATTTTCATTGCCTACGCTTCTACTGCAGAGCGGCTTTGCCTTTACTAAACCCCCAAATAACTAATCATTTGGGGTGTACACTGCAGTGCAATTTGCTTAATGGTGACACTAGTTAGATTGACCTGTGCCCCGAAGAAAAGACCATTGGTAGGGTTTTAACCTCACTTCCTGTTCAGCTGTGTGACAGGAAGTGAAGCCAATTTTAGGAAAAGGGACACAAAGCCCAACCTAAAAACACTAGCAGGGGTTCTAACACTCAATTGGCTTCCCTCAAACAACCCACAATTAGAATAGGATTGTCTTGTGCTAGTTTCAAGCACAGCGCTGTAAATCAGCACTTCAAGCCTGTCCAAAAAAAAAACACCACCCCCCCCCCCCCCCTCCAACAGGCCCTGTTTGCAGCTTTTCCTACATCTTGCACATGTGCTTTAAAAAGTCAGTCTGGACATCAGTTCTAGGAAACAATACTTACCGCTTTGTCCTTCCTTTTCTGGTGACTAAACATTTCATGCATACACACCAGGAAAGAGCTTAGAGACAAATCACACTTGATGGTTTAGGCCCAAACTAGTTCAGCTGCAGCGGTTGAAATCCATAGCATGAAAAAAATATCACAAAACAAACTTCAAAATTTGAAAGTAATTTTATTGGTCCACAAAACAAGGAAAGCAAAACAAAAAATTACAAATAAACACACCAAAAATATATAAAAACACCTAAAAACAAAAAAGACCAACGTTTATTTCACAGTCATTGGAAAATAAATCATGCTTTTGAAATAACAGGATAGACCCACAGGATTAAAACATTAGTCATTAACATCTTGAGAAACATTTAGCAAAATTATGTAGCAGAGAAAACATCAAAAAATACAAAACTTGCTCCAAAACATCTCTGTTTCGCTCCGCCATTACTTCCAGCCAGCAAATCTGCCCCCTCTGAGGGGCAGCTGACACGTGCAGTATCCACGCTTTTTATAACATGTGTGCTAATGAACCAATTGGAAACACATGAAGAAATGTCAGCCTCTAGTTTTTGTGCACTTGTAACTGCTTACACCTGTTAAGGATGTCCTTAAATTACTAAGCCAAAAAAACAGCTTTCTGAGCATGCTCAGAAAGATGCAAGTCATTTTCAGGATGAAACTTCCAACTTCTTTTACTAAGTGTTCGAGCATGCCCAGTTCACTCGAAATGCAGTACCAGAATCAAATCTGCAATGGCGGATGAAAGCATTAGAGGTGTTTAATTTTTTTTTGGTCCCCCTGAAGTGATGCTTTACAAGCTGAACGGGAGGTCTTATAGAATTTTTACGTAACAAACCTAAATAGTAATAATTTAAACGCCCCTGTCCCTAGTAGCTCGCAGTCAGAAGCGAACAAGCAGCATTTTTATTGTTTCCGGTTACCAGTTTAGATTTACAGATGAGGTCTAGTGCTAAAAATATTCCTCTTGCTGTTACGCACGCTATGATACCTCACATGTGTGGTTTGAAGAATGTTTCCATATGTGGGCGGGCCTTAAATGTGTAAGCCCCGCCCACATATTGAACCCCCGTTCAAACCCACATGTGAGGTATCATAGCGTACGTTAGAGCGAGAGCAATACTTTTAGCACTAGACCTCCTCTGTAAATCTAAACTGGTAACCTGAAACACATAAAAAAGCGTTGCCTATGGGTATTTTCAAGTACTGAAGTTTGGCCCCATTCCATGAGTGTGTGCAATATTAAAGTGTAACATGTTGGGTATCTATTTACTCGGTGTAACATCATCTTTCACATTATGGCCATAAATTGGGCTAACTTTAGTGTATTCTTAATTTGTAACCACTTGAGCCCCAGAGCATATTACTGGTCACTGACGGGGCCATTTTTTGCATTTCAACACTGCGTCATTTTGACTGACAATTGCGTGGTTGTGCGACGTGGCCCCCAAACAAATTTGGCGTCCTCATCCTCCCCCCCCCCCCCTAAAAAAAATTTATTTATTTTTTTGTTGGTGGTATTTGATCACCTCTGCGTTTTTTCTTATTTTTGCTTGACCCAAAAATATAGCGACAATTTGGTAACTAAAAAAACATCTTTTTTACTGTTTGCTATAATAAATCTCCCCCAAAATATATTCAAAAAATGTTTGCCCTCAGTTTAGGCCGATAAGTATTCTTGGACATATTTTTGGTTGCAAAAAATCACAATAAGCGTTTGATTGGTTTGGGCAAAAGTTCTAAGTAGGGGTTGGTCTTATGGGTTTTTTTGGACTCATTTTTTGTTTTACTAGTAATGGTGGCTATCATTGTTTTTTCTGGCTACTGCGACATTGTGGCGGACACATTTTTGTGAGATTTGGCATTTTTGTAGCGAGCAATGGTATAGAAATGCATTGCTTACTATAAAAATGACACTGGCAGGGAAGGGGTTAACACTAGGGGCGCGGAAGGGGTTGAATATGTTACCTGGGTGTGTTCTAACTGTAAAGGGGGTGGGACTGTGTAGGGGAAATGACAGATCGCTGTTCATACATTGTAGGGACAGACGAGCAGGCATTCCCCCTGACAGGACCGGGATAAAGGGGAACTCCACCCCAAATTAGAAAAAAAAACGGCGTGGGGGTCCCCCTTCAGGTGCACAACAGGCTCTTAGATTTGATCTGGAACATAAGGGGTTAAACCCACGCCAAAAAACGGCGTGGGGTTCCCCCTCAGATCCAGACCAAACCCTTCTCCCAGGCACGCAGTCTGGCCGGACAGGAATGGGGGTGGGGACGAGCGAGCGCCCCCCCCCCCTCCTGAGCCGTACCAGACCACATGCCCTCGACATGGGGGAGTGTGTGCTGTGGGGGAGGGGGGCACTGCCCCCCCACCCCAAAGCACTCTTGTCCCCATGTCGATAGGGACAAGAGCCTCTTCCCGACAACCCTGGCCGTTGGTTGTCGGGGTATGCGGGCGGGGGGCTTATCAGAATCTGAGAGACCCCTATATTAAGGGGGCCCCCAGATTCTGGCCCCCCACCCTATGTGAATGAGTATGGGGTACATCGTACCCCTACCCATTCACCGGGTGGAAAAGTGTAAACACAAAAAAAAACACACAGAAAAAAATAATTTATTAGTCAGCTCCGGGGGTCTTCTGCCGGGACCCCCCACCACCAGCCCATTGGGCCCCGGGCTTCGCCGTCTTCTGCCGGGGGGGGACACCCACCGATGCTCTCCGCCATGTCCAGCCAGGCCCCCACCCCAAAATAAGCTCTTTCAGATCCGGGGGGGGCCGGCCGAAAAAAGCAGAGAACAACGGGGGCGGAGCCCCTCGGTCTTCCAGACGTTTTCTGCCGGGGGGGCACCTACCCCCCCCGGTCTTCGCCGCCGCCTTCCGCCGGGGGGGTACACCTACCCCCCCCGGTCTTCGCCGACGCCTTCCGCCGGGGAGAGAGACACCCACCGATGCTCTCCGCCATGTTCGGCCAGGCCCCCTACCCCAAATCAAGCTCTTTTACATCCGGGGGGGGCCGGCGGAAATGGCGGAGAACAACGGGGGCGTCGCCACTCCTCGGTCTTCTAGCCGTTTTCTGCCAGGGGGGGAAACACCCACCCATGCTCTCCGCCATGCTCGACTGTGCCCCCACCCCAAAATGAAGCTCTTTTACATCCGGGGGGGGCTGGCCGAAAACAGCGGAGAACAACGGGGGTGTCGCCCCACCTCGGGCTCCTCCGCTTCTGCCTGGCTCCTCCCGAGGCCAGGGCTTCTTTCGCCGTCTTCCGCCGGAGGGCGCCACTCTCCGGGCTTCTCGTCGTTGTCTTCCGCCGCGGGGGCCAGGCCTTCTTCTTTGCCGCCCCCTTCGAATTTTTCGGCCTGGACGGGGGTCGCACATCCCATCCAGGACTTGGACGTGGCGGGCTTCTCGTCGCTGTTTTCTGCCGCTGCCCCCTTCACCACGAAGCTCCGTGCTTGTTTGATGAGGGCAGCGGGCTTCCGTCGTCTTCTACCAGGGCGAGGGTCGTACATCCCACCCCGGATTTCTTCGCCGGCTTCTGCCCTGGCTCCTCCCAGGGCCAGGGCTTCTTTTGCCGTCTTCCGCCGGAGGGCACCACTCTCCGGGCTTCTCGTCGTTGTCTTCCGCCGCGGGGGCCAGGCCTTCTTCTTTGCCGCCCCCTTCGAATTTTTCGGCCTGGACGGGGGTCGCACATCCCATCCAGGACTTGGACGTGGCGGGCTTCTCGTCGCTCTCTTCTGCCGCTGCCCATCGGAAGCCCGTGCCCTCATCAAACAAGCAGCTTCGTGGTAAGCGGCAGAAGAGAGCACGAGAAGCCCACGTCCGCCCTATGCCGAAAAATATAGTGGCGCCCTCCGGCGGAAGACGGCAAAAGAAGCCCTGGCCCTCCGGGGTGGGATGTACGACCCTGCCCCGGTAGAAGACGACGGAAGCCCGCTGCCCTCATCAAACAAGCCGCGTGGTGAAGGGGGCAGCGGCAGAAAACAGCAGAGCCCGCCAGGTCCATTGCGACCCCCGTCAGCGCCGGACCAGGTGAATGGGTAGGGGTCGTACCCCATACTCATTCCATAGGTGTCGAAATCTGGGGGCCACCTTATTAAATCGATTCTGATTGGCTCCCGGAACCCCGACAACCAATGGCTAGGGTTGTCGGGAAGAGGCTCTTGCGATCGACATGGGGCAAGAGTGTGGGGGGGGCAGCGCCCCCCTACCCCAAAGCACACACTCCCCCATGTCGAGGGCATGTGGTCTGGTACGGCTCAGGAGGGGGGGGGGCGCTCGCTCGTCCCCACCCCCATTCCTGTCCGGCCAGACTGCATGCCTGGGATGAGGGCTTGGTACGGATCTGGGGGGGAACCCCACGCCGATTTTGGCGTGGGTTAACCCCTCACGTTCCGGACCAAGCCGAAGAGCCTATTGTGCCCCTGGGGGGGAAGCCGCGCCGGTTTCAAATTTGAAATTTGGCGCGGAGTTCCCCTTTAGTGTCGGCGCAGCCCGAGAACAGCTCGGAGCTTGCCGTGCGCCGCTCCAGGCAGTGCAAACACTGCTACGCCGCTTGGTATTTACCAAGATTTTCCCGGCGTACTGAAGAGGCGCACGCAAAGCCCCGATTTATCCCTCTGCGCATGCCCAGTATGCAAATGAACCTTACGAGGTTCTAGCGTACTTTGCAAGCGCACGGGGATCGGGTACCAAAAGTCACTTTCCCTTTCAAATCGGCCCGCCACACACGTTCAAACACATGTCACTACACTTCCCCTGCATCACCCCCCTCCCTCCCCTCATAAACTCCCGCCCGAATCCCCGATGTTTACATTACTAAATGCCGCACGCCAGCTCTGTACTGGCGTGCTGTGCGCCCTCTCCTGGGCGCATTAGGCACTTTAGTAAATGAGGAAACACGCTGCACTGGCAGCGTGTTTCTTTTGTAAATCTCAAAAACAGGTTTACTCCTGCTTGTGCACCATGAGTCTTGGCGCACAGGCTTGGTAAATCAGCCCCTATGTATTACATAATGCTCCTATATGGATACACAAAAAATGGTTTAAGAAGATAGATGCCCTGTTTAGGGAATTAATTTAGAAAGGGGGACTAGCTAGAATAGGACTGCAGTCTCTGCAGCTGCCAATGAGGGAGGGGGGAATGGCAGTACCACACCCACGCTGCTACTTTCTGGCAGCACAATTGCAACAATATTAGAGTTAAAATGGAACCAGGAGAAGATATAAATGGAAGTTTAATGATCCAAGGGGCCCCCCATGAAACAATTTTGGACGGTTAAGATGGTATCTAAAGTGTGAAAGGCCATAACGATAGTGGGAGGGCAGGCGGGAGTGACAGAGGACGCACCGATGTGGAATAACAGGAACCTACAAGAGCTTGAAACAGTGGGAGAAATTAAAGAATGGGCAGAAAACGGGATAACACGATTGGCTCAGTTATATGAGGGAAGGACTTTAAAAACTTTTGCCACCCTGAGAGAGGAATATGAAATTCCCAATTGCACGTTCTATAGGTATCTCCAAGTTAGGCACGCGTTAAACGTTCAGTTCAATGGAGCGGGACCAAAGTGGATTAGGCCACGAGTCTCTCAAAAAATAAGAGGAGGGATAGAGAAGAGAGGGTTTATTTCTGAAATCTACCCAAGTATATGCGAGGAGTATATTGAGGGATCGGCGCAGCTCAAAAGTAGACAGAAATGGGAGGAAGATCTGGGAATTATAACGGACGGCCAATGGAGGAAGGTGCTGGAGAGAGGGCATATGGTCACAGTCTCGCCAGCCCAGAAAATATCATTTTTAAAGATGATACACAGGGCATATTATACCGCAAAAAAACGATTTAGATTTGGTTGGAGAACGGATGCAGGATGCCCCAGATGCCAGGACGCGGGGGACTTAATTCATATGCTATGGAGATGTCCTAAACTATTTAGGTATTGGCTAGAGATCACCAAAATTATTAACAAGACATATGGAACTAGGTTGGAGATGGACCCTAGAACGTGTATATTGGGAATATGGGAAGAAAGGGTAGGGTCGACGAGTATTACAAAAGCAGTGGTAAGGTGCCTCTTTCAGGCAAGAAATCTAATAGCCCAAAGATAGCAAGCAGTAAACCCCCCAACAATAAGAGAGTGGACTAACGTTGTGACTGAAACAGTATGGAAAGAGAAAACAGTATACATTAAGAGAGGAAATATTAAGGAATTTGATAAAATATGGAAACCGTGGTTACTTAGTATAGGATATTCGGAATGAAAAGTTGTGGAAATAAATAGGAGAGTAAGGGCTGGCAGTGGGAGGGGGGTGGCAGGGAGTGAAGGGAAAATAATTGATTAAACAGGGGTTAAGTCTAAGGCCGCGTACACACGAGGGGATATGTCCGCTGAAAACGGTCCGATGGACCGTTTCAGCAGACATCTCCGCTCGTGTGTATGGGCTAGCGGACAGATTTCTCCACCCGACAGATCTATCCGGTGGGAATCTGTCCGCCCGACATGTCTGCTGGTTAGTACACTTACCAGCAGACATGTCGGCTCCCACCACCGCCGCGCCGCTGCCGAATGGATTCGGCGCATGCGCGGAAGTGTTTTACTTCCTGGTGCGGTGACGTGGCGGTGACGCGGCGGCGTCAACGTCACCGCCGTGTCACCACTACGTCACCGCGCCGTCCGGCGGCGGGGAATTTGATCCGATGGTGTGTACACGCCATCGGATCAAACTCCCGATCGGACATATCCGATGGAAATGGTCCGCGGACCGTTTTCATCGGATATATCCGATCGTGTGTATGGGGCCTAAGATTATGACATGCGGGGAATGTAAAATGTTTTGCAAAAAGTATATTTTGTATGTAATCTGTTTTTAAATATGAAAGATAACGAAATAAAGAGAATTTAATAATAAAAAAAAAATATCAAACCATAACCAAAAAAGAAAAACAGTACATTTTCTTGAAGTCAGCTGGCTATGCTACATTGCCTGGACAGCTGTTAAAGCTATGCTTGAATTTCATTTCTAGAGTATTTATATTCTAGGGACATTAACTATGTCGGTGAGGCGGACCATGAGAAGACTAGATTTCAAGGTTATCGGCAGCCCAGTTGAGAAGCTAAATAATTCACTATGAAAGAAAACATTAAACACAGCATGATGTGGGTGTTCTAATGCCTGAAACATCTTGATGGGCTTAATAGTCTACATTTCACAAGATCATATTAGTGACATCTTCAGCAACGACCTTTTAGGGAACATCAAAGACTATGTAAGCCTTACTTTCTCTTATTTCCGATAAACGCTATTCGTGTGTTGGAGATAAAAGGGAATACAGTGGAAATATATTCAAACTCTATTTTATGCACCAGCACTGGTTAACATAATAAATCTATCTGTTGTACTATGAAGTCTCACCAACTGCTTCTTATATGTGAAATTATATTACAGACTTGAGATGTGGCAGAAGCTGTCAAAGTGCAGATAAGGCCAAATCAGCTCTAAGCTGACACATCCTCACTTAATCTCCC
This sequence comes from Rana kukunoris, assembly GCA_029574335.1. Classification (NCBI taxonomy): domain Eukaryota; kingdom Metazoa; phylum Chordata; class Amphibia; order Anura; family Ranidae; genus Rana; species Rana kukunoris. The sequence continues at coordinate 103,025,603 of CM056049.1, forward strand.
TCCCCCCCCCCCCCCAAAAAACTGGGATGCCTCTCCTTGATGTCTGTGAACATCTATCTATAAATACACTGGGCTCATCCCTGAGCTTCATTACTGAGCTAGGGATCTGCCGTCTCTATTTAGCAAATAAATGAGCGGAGAGTTTATTATTACAAAATGTGAGCAGAAACAGATGCTGGCTAATGTGTGTTCCATGGTTCCACAATTGATGAACCTGGCAACAACAAGGGATTGTAAAATAAAAACGCTCTGTTCACAGTCCAGTAAGTGATGAGGACCAATGTGATGAACCTTCCAACAAAGGCAAACAAAAAAAACCTCTGCTCTCAGTACCCTTAGGGGTTCGCCTACTCTTGCTTTGACTTTAACACACATTGAAGCACCTACCATTTCAAAAAAATGTGTTTTTGATTCTTTGGTGATGCTTCTGCAATGCTTCCGTGATGCTTTTTTAAAGATTTAATGAAGCTTGGCAAATGCCTTGTGTGTGCTGAATTTCTATTTGTTTTAATGGGGCCCAGTGGAACTCAGGCTCAGTGCTACCCCCACTCAGTAGTTCCCCAGCTCATTTGTACCCCTGTTCAGCAGATTCCCAGCTTATTAGTACCCTCCTTCAGCAGTTCTCTATCTTATCATTAGCCTCATGCAGCAGATCCCCCTACTCAGTAGTATCCCCAGCTCTGTTGATGTCCCACTCAGTTGTTACCCCTAACATTGCTGATCCCCCACTCATTAGTAACCCCCAGCTCTGCTGATTCCCAAATCAGAAGTAATCCCCGGCTCTGGTGATCCTCTGGTTTGTTGATCCTCCTCTCTCTCCTGTCCCTGCTCACCTGTATATTGCTCTCATGCTATTTACCACATGTAACATCTGTTAGTTTTTGCTGCACTGGTCCCACTGCTCTGCTGATCCCCCACTCAGTAGTAACCCCCAGCTCTGGCCATCTTATGGTTTGCTGATCCTCCTCTCTCTCCAGTCCCCTGCTCACCTTTACCCATGTTTCACACCACGTGTGCTGTCTGCTCTGCTCCAGTCCAGACCCCGCTCACCTTCCTGCTGCTCCACACTTCACTCCAGATGTAACATCTGCACCAGACACTTCCATAGTTTATACACATGAACCAGAAGTGACTGTGAATTACATCTAGTTCTCTTGTTCGTTTTCCACTGCATCCTGGGATATTTCATACTTGCAATAACTCCAAAACAAAGCTAATGCTGAATAAATGCCTCTCAAAAGCTTCAGGGGCTGTAACCGAACATTGTCATAGACTATAGAGATTTTAGAGATGCTCTGAAGCACCAAGAAGACGACATGGCTTACATTTTTTTTTGAAGAAAAGCAAAACAAAGCAAACACAATGTGTAAACAGGACTGTAAGCTAACCATTTTATTTGGTTACAGGTGCTTTGACTGGTATACAGAGTGCTTTGAAAAAGCATTTGGGTTTTAGGTTGACGCCACAAATGTCTTATATACTGTATCTCCAGGTAAGATCTTCCTGATAGCTTCACCCTCCAGTTTGAGCTATTCTATTTGTGGCATGAGTGGCTAACACAGAAATTTAAACTGTACTGACACACAAATAAGGCCCCTCTGTCATTCAGTTTTCTTAAAAACAAAACACTGACAAGGCGCTCCTAGAGTGACATGTGGATGCTGTCTATGTGAGTAGTGCAACCAAAAACACAGAGCAGAATTTCCAAAAACACAGACTTACTTTATTCCACAATTGGTTAAAAACCAACACTGAATTAAAGCGATGGCTACCGGTAACCTTTGGGCATCCAGGATATACTGGGGGACCAGGATGAAAGTGAGGTTTAAACATTTCAAATTTCATCTGGGAAACTAAACCACCTAGATGCGCGCACTACATCCTTACTAGACACCACAAAAAAGGTGGTATTGGCCTTCCTCACGTACAAACCTACTATTATGCTTCTGTTTTAGACCAGCTGTACTACTGGTGGCACCCGAACCCCAATAAGACCTGGTCGATCATAGAATCATCCTTCTATAAGCCCAACACTTTACGTGACATACTACTGATCACTTCAGCTGGGCTTCCACCTCCCACAGCGAACAGTCCCCCGTCTATTGTGGCTTCATTAACAGTCTGGAAAAAAAGTCACCCATGAGCAACACAAAACGCACCCGTCTCACGTATTACCTATCCCTATTAGAGCACTAATGGTGCATCTGCAAGATCTTAACCTGCAGAACTGGCAGAAACGAAAAATTAGTAACTTGTCAGACCTCTACAACACAGTCACTCTAAAAACCCTAACAGAGCTCCAAAATGACTATTGCCTTCCTCAATCTAAAACCTTCACATACACTAGGATTTTGCACCTCCTTCGTAAATCTAAAGACCCCGCTGTGGCTACAATACCAGAACCAATTCATAATTTCTACACTCATGCAACATACCCGAAACACGGCATATCAACTATGTACTCTGCACTTAGCGACAACCGGCCCTACTCCCAACTTACATCCCTCTCGAAATGGACGGATAAACTTAACATTACTGTCTCCCCCAACATGTGGATGCGTGCCTTTAAACACACCTACATTGCCTCCCACTGCTCCAATCACTGGGAATCGTACCAGAAGACGCTACACAGGTGGTACCTCACACACTACCGTCTGTCCAAATTCTTTCTAGGACATCCCTCTACCTGTTGGAGGTCCTGTGGTAGTGCTGGAACCATAGCACACATTTTATGGTTTTGTAGAACCATTAGCTCATTCTGGAAACAAATATTTACTCTAGTCTCCTCCATATCACAGATCCCGACCACACCCGATCCCTCGCTAGCATTGTTACACCTAGGGTTAGAAAAATTCCCCCCCAGATCACGTGTAGTCATAGTGCACCTGCTACTTGCAGCAAAACAGAACATCACTAAACTCTGGAAAACGTCTGACTCCCCATCCGTCTCTAACACAATCGCAGATTTAAACCTCCAATGTGAAATGGAAAGACTAGTCGCTAGAAAGAACCTGCACATGGAAAAGTTCCTATATAAGTGGTCACCCTGGCTCGCACATTCCAAGTGCACTGTAATTGCCGGATGACTTATTTCTTTTTTTAACTTTTAAAATTATGTTTTATTGAGTAAGAAACGGTGGCATGTATACAGAAGTCGGCACAGCAATTACAGCAACAATGGTTATAAAAGAAGCAAGTAGAAATAACATAACATTGTACAGTACAAGTTAGAGTACATCAGGGGTCAGGCTCCACAGTGCATTCAGTAGTGATACCGTATAGCGACATTGTAAACAGAGTAGGAGGCTCAAATTTCCACATATCCCTAAAGTGATGTAGGTTATTTGGTTCAAAAATATATCTTCAGGTATACAAGGACAATATTGCAAGTACAGCAGCAGTGTCTACAACAGAGGGATAAAGAAAAGAGGAAGAAAGGGGAGGCAGATACAAGCAATAATAAAATAATACACTACAGAACTCGGTATAGTACAGTGAGAGTCAGGCCCCACGGTACATCCAGAGGTGGTATCGTACAGTGACATTGTAGATAGTATGGAGGGGTCAAAGTGTCCTGCAATTCCCCGGATTAACATAAGTATTCACATGGGCAGGTACCAGAGATCATGATGAGGGGACACTCCATGTCCACTTCATTAATGTGCATGTTTCAGGGTCATCTAGCCATCTATCCCAGACTTTGTTAAATTTCTCCAGACAACCTCTATTTATGTACAAGAATTTTTTATACGGTAACGTTCCGTTTATCTCTCTTTTCCACTCTGTCCATTTAGGTGGAATGGGCCTTATCCATCTCCTCGCAATAATCTTTCTGGCCAAAAACAGTGACTCCTGTAAAAAGGTTTTGGTATGCCTATCCACTAGGGTAGGGAAGACTCCAAGGAGACACTGTTTGGGGTCCAGAGTGACTGGGGAGCCCATGTCATCATGCAGGAAATTAACAATCTGGGCCCAGTAGCCCTGTAGTACAGGACAAGACCATAAGAGGTGAAAAAAGGTGCCCGTTTCCGTTCTACACATTGGGCATAAGGTTGGCTGTTCCCTGTTGTATCTAGCTACTCTAACCGGAGTCAGGTATGATCTGTGAAGAATGTAGACCTGGGTGAGTCTATCTGAGAGCTTCGGGGATACCTCTTTGCATGAGTCCATAGCCTCCTCCTATTCTTCAGTATCCATTGGGCCCACCTCCCTCTCCCACCGGGGCTTAAGAGCGTAGGCCACCCTACCAAATCCAGGGGCGGACAACAGAGAGTAAAATTAAGAGATAAGGCCCTTTGGGTCCAGACTTCTAGCTATTGCAATGATAGGATTGGGGGTGGGTGGTAGGGTTGTCTGTGAAAACTGTGCCCGGAAAGCATGACGCACCTGTAGGAATCTAAAGTACATGTGGTCAGGGAGTGAGAATTCCTCTCGGAGGTTGTTATACGTTTTAAGTTCACCATTCTGCACCAATTGTTGAAGATACAATAGGCCCCGTGAGCCCCAACCCCCGGGGTCCGGAACCGTACAAAATTCTGACAGATGTTTATTATGCCATAGCGGAGAGTAGTCATTATAAATGGGTATGCCTATCTTGGTGGACGCCAGGTCCCACACCCGTCTGTAGTGGTGCAAAAGGGGCCTAACCTCCCCACCCATTGCTGTGGTACCTGTCCCCACCGTTATCGCATACAATGGGTCACCAGTACACTGTGTCCATCTTGGACATATCAAGGTCCTGAATCGGTCACTATCAGTCTTATCAAGGTGAAAGAGGTGGGAGAGCTGGGCTGCAATGTAGTAGTGGTTGAAATCAGGCAGGGCCAGTCCCCCCATATCCGTCGGGTTCTTGAGTGATCTCCAAGCCAATTTATGTATGTTCTTACCCCATACAAAAGGTCTAAGAAGGGCCTCTAGTGATTTAAAATATCTAAGCGGGAGGTACGAGGGGGAATGACATAGGGCATACAAAATTTTAGGTAATAGGACCATTTTTATGAGACTTACCCTCCCCATACACCTAACGGCAGGCGGACCCATGTGCTTAATTTGGTTCTGATTGTGGAGAAGAGCAGGTCAATGTTAAGGGTGGTATAGTCAGAATGGTTTTTGATCCTCTCCACCCTCTGTAGCAGCAGGCCAGCCTGGGACTCCTGTGGGGGAAAACTGTCCAGTGGCAGAATCTGGGATTTGTCCCAGTTAATCTTCAGTCCGGAAAAAATGCCAAATCGTTCTATGGTATTGAGGGCTTTAGTGAGTGATGGACCAGAGTCCGCCAAATATAGCAACGCGTCGTCCGCATACAGACTGATTTTTTCATCAAGGGAGTCCACTCTGAATCCCTTAATCTCGGAGTCTGCTCGGATAGCCATGGCCAGGGGTTCCGCCGCCAGGGCATACAAGAGTGGGGAAAGTGGACACCCCTGCCTTGTGCCTCTGCTGAGGGCAAAGGCCTCCGAGGGCCATCCATTAGCAACCACCCGGGCCGAAGGGGCTTGATATAGGAGTCGTGTTCATTTAATACAATTTGGCCCAAAGCCATAGCATCCGAGACAGCTCCAGAGGTAGTCCCATTCTACTGAGTCAAACGCTTTGGCGGTGTCGAGTGACACCACCACTCGCGTACCCACTTCTTCGTGTTCTGCCTGCAGATTCATAAACAACCTACGAAGGTTAAAAGAGGTGTTACGGCCCGGCATAAACCCGGCCTGGTCTGGGTGGATGAGGGACAGTATGACCTGATTAAGGCGCATGGACAGAACTTTAGCTAGAATTTTTACATCCACCTGTAATAGTGAGATGGGGCGGTAGGACTCAGGGAGTCCTGGGTCTTTCCCTGGTTTGGGAATCAAAACTATCGTTGCCTCTCTCATGGAGGGTGGAAGTGTTTGAGTCTGGAAAAGGTCATTGTAAAGTACCAGGAGTCTGGAGGTGAGCATCTCTCCATAGTGTGAATAAAATTCTATCGGTAACCCGTCAGACCCAGGGGTTTTGGAGCGGGCAAAGCCCGCCAAAGCAGCCCCTATCGCTTCTACAGTAATGGGGGATTCTAGGAGATCCACCTGGTCGGTCTTTAATTGAGGGAAAACTATCATCTCCAGAAAACTATTCATAGGTTCCCTATTCATCGGGGCCGTAGACTTGTACAAATCTGAGAAAAAAATCCCTAAATCTAGAGCTTACTATTTGCGGGTCCGACACTTTCACCCCCCCGGATCTCGTAGGGTTATAACAACTGGCGGCCTGTATTCACAGTGAACCAGGTATGCTAACATTTTGCCCGTTTTTTTTTCCCAATTCAAACAGTTTTTGTCTGGAGAAGAATAATTTCTGCCTAGCCTTTGCATAATGAATTTGATCCACCACTCTGGAACGCTGTTTCAGCACCGCCGCAGCCGCATCCGCATCCGATGGAGCGGCTGTGTAGGCACGTTCAGCAGCAGACAGTTCTGCGGTCGCTAAATCAAGCGCCGCCAAGGAGTCAGCCTTAATACGGTTAATGCGGGCTATGAGACGTGTTCGGACATGTACCTTAAATGTCTCCCAGACCACAGAGGGGGACGCAGAGCTGTCATTATCTTCAAAGAAGACCCTCTATTCATCTGTGAGATTGTCCTCCTCTGGGAGGAGGGACAACCAAAAAGGATTTAATCTCCATGCCCGAGGGGGCCCGTCCCGGGGTACGCTCAGGGTGATCATGTATGGGCAGTGGTCCGATAGTAATCTGGGGCCAAAGGTCGCATCCAAAAGTCGCGACCGGAGACCACCAGAAAGGAGGATATAGTCAAGTCTGGAAAGCGTACCATGTGTGGATGAGTGGCAAGAGTATGCCCTGGCCAGGGGAAACCTAAATCTCCAGGAGTCAGTCAGATGGAGGGTGTCAACTAATTTAGAGAATTTGGATGCTGTCGGTGGACGGGTAAGGGATTGGGAGGGGGACCATCTGTCAAGTGTGTCATCCATCGTAGCATTAAAGTCGCCCAACCACACCGCCTGTATCGAGGGATGTTGTGCCATGAAGGCAAGGCCATCGGTCAGAGCGGACAGAGTAAATGGGGGTATGTAGAAGGCCAAAATAAGAAAGGGTTCTCCAAATAGCCTGACTGAGAGGAAAACATAGCGACCCTGTGGGTCCGTGCGAACCTCTTCAAGAGAAAAGTGCACGGACTTGGCAATGAGCACCGACACCCCCCTGGAGTGGGAAGTGTGGGTTGAGTAATAGGACCATCCCACCCAAGGGCGACGGAGCGCCATCTGCAACCTCCCCTCCACATGAGTTTCTACAAGCACCAGTATATCAGCCCGCTGTTTTTTAACCACTTTAGCCCCGGACCATATTGCTGTCCAAAGACCAGAGCACTTTTTGCGATTCGGCACTGCGTCGCTTTAACTGACAATTGCGTGGTCGTGCGACGTGACTCCCAAACAAAATTGGCGTCCTTTTTTTCCCACAAATAGAGCTTTCTTTTGGTGGTATTTGATCATCTCTGCGGTTTTTATTTTTTGCGCTATAAACAAAAACAGAGCGACTATTTTGAAAAAAATGCAATATTTTTTACTTTTTTCTATAATAAATATCCCCCAAAAATATATAAAAAAAAATATTTTTTCCTCAGTTTAGGCCGTATGTATGTATATGTATTCTTCTACATATTTTTCGTAAAAAAAATCGCAATTGGCGTTTATTGATTGGTTTGCGCAACAGTTATAGCGTTTACAAAATAGGGGGTAGTTTTATGGCATTTTTATTATTTTTTTTTTTACTAGTAATGGCGGCGATCAGCATTTTTTTCGTTACTGCGATATTATGGCGGACACTTCGGACACTTTTGACACATTTTTGGAACCATTTTTTTAGCGATCAATGCTATAAAAATGCATTGGATTACTATAAAAATGCCATTGGCAGTGAAGGGGTTAACACTAGGGGGCGGGGAAGGGGTTAAGTGTGTTCCTATTTGTGTTCTAACTGTATGGGGGGGTGGACTTACTAGGGGGAATCACTGATCTTCTGTTCATACATTGTATGAACAGAAAATCAGCGTTTCCCCCGCTGACAGGAACGAGCGCTGTGTGTTTTCACACACAGCTCCCGTTTCTCCGCTCTGTAACGAGCGATCGCGTGTGCCCGGCGGCGATCGTGCCCGCCGGGCACACGCACGGGACTCGGGGGCGAGCGGGGGGCGCGCGGGCCGCCGGCGGCACGCACGCGCCCCCTAGTGGCTGCGAAAGGCGCGACGTAGAGCTACGGGCTCTCGCGCAGCAGTGCCGACCTGCCGCCGTATTACTGCGGCGGCTGGTCGGCAAGTGGTTAAGGAATGCCAGGACAGCCGTACGCTTCACCTTATTGTGCAGCCCCCTGACATTCCATGTCAAAAACTTCACAGACGCCATGGACCTATAATACAACAATGAGGCTGACCCAATCAGAGGGGTAGACATTTCCCGCCATATCAGGAGCCCAACCCCCGCAGTATACAGGTATAATAATATCGATAGAAGGAGGATACACATTAACCAGTGGAACCATACATTGCCATTTCTGCATTGCAGTTTGTATACCATACATGCCAATATGCACAAACATTTACAACCTTCCCCTCCCCCTCCCCCCTCCCCGCCCTGCATCTCCCAAACATGATGCGGGCATGAACCCAAAACTGAACAAACATCCCCATCCCGTGGTAAAAAATGACACAAGAAATAAGAAAAGAAGAAAAAAAAAGAAAAAAATGAATATGCGGAAGTAGGCAGCCTCCAGCACCAGGACCAAAGGGCCTGGACCAACCCAGCAGTTAGTACAAATATAAAAAAAAATTGAAGAGTGTACATCCTAAAAGGAAACAGGCATCTGGGGTCAGGATTTGATCAACTCGGGCAGTTCCTTTGCCATCACCCGCATATAAGTCCAGAGACCGGGATGGGCATGGGGGGTATCCACGCTGTACCGTGCATGCAGCTGGTAGGCTCCAGGCTCCCGCTATGAGTGTAGCACACAGTATACATGGGCCCTGTGAAGGGCCTTATAGGTAGTGTCATAAACAAAATATATAACGTTTCTCAGGCTCCAAATCAACCCAGTGCAATCGAACCCAAGGACAGGCCATGCCTCGCCTAGCTTCAGATGGCGGGCAGCACAGGAAAAGCATAGAAAAGGACCCACAGGGAACTAGTGGGGTTCAGGAGAGTCCATTTGACTAACGGGGCATATGGCGGTCGAGACAGTGGCATAAATAGGCAGTATATCAGTGAGGACACAGTCTGTGCAGGCTAAAGGGGTTACGGTTATGTACTCACAAACATCTCAGTCCCCGCCACCTGGGGGGGAGCGACGTTCCAGCCAGGCAATCGCGTCTTCTGGAATTTCAAAAAAAGAGGCTCTCCCATCATGTTCCACCCGGAGCCTGGCAGGAAAAAGCATGGCATATTTGTAGTTGAGGATCCTCAGCCGGCGTTTAACTTCCATAAAGTTGCCACGGCGGCGCTGTACCTCTGCCGAGAAGTCCGGGAACACAGCCACCTTGACGTTCTCGTAGTCTATGTTCCCCCGCAACCTGGCCATACGGAGGGCAGCATCCCGGTCCTTAAAGTGGAGCATTTTAGCTATGAACGTGCGTGGTGGGGCTCCCTGCGGCGGTGGCTTGGCCGGCATGCGGTGAGCACGTTCCACTGAGAGCATGGGGGTGAAGGCCTCCCTCCCATAGGCCTTGATAAGCATCTGCTCCAGGAACGCAGTGGAGTCTTTTCCTTCAGCACCCTCCGGGAGGCCGATCAGACGAATGTTACATCTCCGGAGTCTGTTCTCCATTTCGTCTTGTTTGGCAAACAGCTGCTGTATCTGATGCTGCATGTGTTCGGTGTCTGACTGTAATGGCGGCAAGGCGTCCTCCACCACGCTGAGGCGGTTCTCCGCGGTCTTCACCCGGTCCCGGATGGCATTCACGTCCTGCCGAAGGAGGGAGATGTCAACCTTAACCTCCTCTATCTGTGTGGCCAAAGTGGTGCGACACAGGTTGATGGCTTCAAGCAGTTTGGCAGTGTCTCCCGCCGACCGCGTCTCCCCCGCTAGGGCTGCTTCGCCATCTTCCACCGACTCCCCCGAATCATGGCGATATTGTGCCAGCTTCGCCTGGGTGGATTTCTGAGATTTAGGTGGCGACATGATGGTCCGGCTCTGAGGGATCCAGCTAGGTATGTTTGGTGGGTTGATTCCGAGCGTGAAAGGCAGGATGATAGGGATAGCAGGATCAACGGTCAGAGCTCTGGAAAACACGTCCTACTCCATGCACCCTCAGGCCACGCCCCCGGATGACTTATTTCTATCGTGCTTAACTCCCGTTCCCATGTCCTTCCATTTATCTGTTGTTTTTTTTTACTCTCTGCCCATCCCTAGAATGGTGCACAGGACATATGTCCGCCTAGCTGGTGCTTCCTCTCCATTCCCATCTCCCTTCCCTGATTCCTCACCGTCTGGACTTGAACATGTCTTATGCATTTGATGACTTATCTTTGTTTGTTTACTCTGTAAGACAGACTATGTTTCGTTTATATTGTATTCTTCTTTATTGATTCTATGTACTCCAGTCGGAACTTCTGACATGTTGTAACGAATATATCTCTTGTTCACTTTATTGAAAACGTTAATAAAGAAATATTTATGGAAAGTGAGGTTTAAGTGATCCGTATTGGGGCAAACCCTCCGGCCACAGCAAGAAACACTGGAAAACACCAGGAGTTCAAGTCGATTGTCAGGATAACATTTTTCGGGGTACTCCCTTTGTCAAATCCTCGTAGGCAACTGGCAAACCAATGTTTATACAGTATATACACTTCTACCCCCACCAATAACAGCTAACATGGCATATCCCTTACCCCAAAAGGAAGCCTGGTCAGCTGTTGATGGGGAATGTAATTTAACCCTTATTGGGCCACAGAAACAAATTTGGTACAAATACCTATGTGTGTTGCCCTAGCCTTGCAGCTTCATTGAAATATACATAAGAAATATATATCAAATAGTTATATATAAAAGCGGAGAGTTTAGTGGGGCTTTATATGAGGAAATGACACAGTCAATTACCTCCATCCCTGTTATTTGTTTAAAGGAAGTGTGAAGAAGAGCGGAACTTTAAATGAAGTGTGTGCAGGAAAAGCTTGAAATGGTAAAGGATGATTAAAGTAGATTATGATCATTTAATATTTTCATATAATGTATCGTACATAACTATATTACATTATCGAAGAAGATCATAATTTTACAGTATTCAATACTTATATAAATAGATTCAAATTCATGTCAACAAAAAGACAAAAATGATAAGGTTAAAATACATAAACTTTTATGGAAAGCTTAAAGCAGTTCAGAACAAAAATCGGGATATACAGATATAAAATGCAATATGGGGTATTGTGGTAATATATAGTTGGAGCATGACGTTGTTAGCTCTACGCATTTTGCGACTTTAAGTCGCTCATCAGGAGCAAAGATGCATTGTGTTTCTGTAAAGACAAAAGCTCAATTTAGGCTGGTTCAGGGCATCAGACATTCTGGGAACTGTGAACAATCAAAGTCCCAGTTGGCACTTACCGGGGTATTCCCATGTAGCTGGCATGGAAGTCGAGCCCAAACGGACCCCAATAGGTATAGATCCTGCCAGGGACTGAGGCAGGGTGCTGAACGGCAGACGACTCCCCACACATAGAGGCGCACACCCAGGATGGACAGGCATCAGGTAGGAAATAATATATGAACTTAGGTCAAGATAATGACTGCAGGTGAAAAGAGAGTGAAGTGCAAATTACTGGACAATGATGCCGCGTACACACGGTCGTTTTTTGTGATGAAATAAAACGACGTTTTAAAAAACATCATTTAAAATTATCGTGTGTGGGCAAAACGTTGTTTTATGTCTTCTGAAAAACGACCAAAAAAAAAATTCGAACATGCTTCAATTTTTTATATCGTTTTTCAGAATGTCGTCTTTTGTTTTACAAAAAATTATCGTGTGTGGGCAAAAACGACGTTTAAAACAACGTTTTTAAACCCACGCATGCTCAGAAGCAAGTTATGAGACAGGAGCTTCAAAGGAACAGAGTGCTGTCGAACGTGGTGTACATAACCACGCTTTGCAAGAGCATTTTCAGAAAATGATGGTGTGTAGGCAACGTAGTTTTTTTCGTGAGATAAAACTACGTTTTTTACATCACAAAAAGTGATCGTGTGTACGCGGCATGAGTGTTTGAAAGGAAAAAAAAAAGAGAAATAAAGAGAGAGAAAAAGAGAAGAGGGAAAAAGGTGGATAAAAGGAGAAGGAAATAGTGTAAAGCTGAGTGCGTGTCAGTGAGAAAAATGAATGTGGAAAATGAGGGGAAAAAAGGGGATTACCTGTAGTCAATAATGATGCGTGTATGCTGTGAAGTGCAATGATCCGAATGCCTGAAATGGCATCAGGCAGAAAGTAATATATGGACTTGGGTCAAGATAATGAGAAGAAAGTGAAGTGCAAATTGCTGGACAATTAGTGTGTGAAAGGAATAAGGGAAAAAAAAGGGGAAAGAATTGATGTAAAGCTGAGTGCGTGTCAGTGAAGAAAAATAATGTGGAAAATTAGGAAAAAGTTACCTGTAGAGTCAATAATGATGCGTGTATGCTATGAAGTGCAATGAGCCAAATGCCTGAAACACTATATATACATATATAGGCGCCGCCGTCCGAAACACCCCGCCTACTTCACTCACGTGAGGAAATGGGGAGGAGAGGCGCCCGACCCCAAAGCGGTAATTTGCACTTCACTCTCTTTTCACCTGCAGTAATTATCTTGACCTAAGTCCAGATATTATTTCCTACCTGATGCCTCTGCATCCTGGGTGTGTGCCTCTATGTGTGGGGAGCCATCTGCCGTTCAGCACCCTGCCTCAGTCCCTGGCAGGATCTACACCTATTGGGGTCCATTTGGGCTTGACTTCCATGCCAGCTACATGGTAATACCCTGGTAAGTACCAACTGTGACTTTGATTGTTCACAGTCCCCAGAATTTCTGATGCCCTGAACCAGCCTAAATTGTGCTTTTGTCTTTACAGAAACACAATGCATCTTTGCTCCTGATGAGCGACGTAAAGTCGCGAAACGCGTAGAGATAACAACGTCATGCTCCAACTATATATAACCAGAATACCCAATATTGCATTTTATGTCTGTATATCCCGATTTTTGTTCTGAACTGCTTTAAGCTTGCCATAAAAGTCTATGTATTTTAACCTTATAATTTTTGTCTTTTTGTTGACATGAATTTGAATCTATCTATATAAGTATTGAATATTGTAAAATTATGATATTCTTCGATAATGTAATATAGTTATGTACGATACATTATATGAAAGTATTAAATGATCATAATCTACTTTAATCATCCTTTACCACTTCAAGCTTTTCCCGCACACACTTCATTTAAAGTCCCGCTCTCCTTCGCTCTTCCTTTACTCTTCCTTTAAACAGTTATATATAAAGTTCACCATCAAACCATAATAATAATAATAATAACAACAAAACAATAACAATAAATTATACATAAAACTTACATTTAAAACCATACCCTAATAGGGAAAAAAGGGGAAGGGGGAAAGGAAACAACAAGGAGAAAATACTAAAGGTAGGGAATAAACAGAAAAAATAAAAACACATATCAGGATTTATTAAAATCGTGTACCACGATGGTCCATATCAGGCTCAATACATAGGATCACTATTAAATTGTACTCTGAATCTCTGGATCCTCATTGAGGCCATTTGGAGTTAGAGTATTTTACTTTTTGATCCAAACGGTCTCACATTTGCACAATAACGAGAACTTTTCGTTGGCAGTTCTTTAAAAAGTGTGCGCTCTTCTGAAGGTAATACGTGGCATGTCAGAGATGACTGATGCCAGTTTGAGATCCATTTTTAGAATTTGCCAGTATTTCCCAAACACCTTTTTAATGTCCCGATAATCCCCATTGAATGTCATGATGAAACGTAATATTAGATTCAAGAGACTTCGTTTTTCTGATTTGTTTTTTTTGGAGAGGTATTAAAAAATTATATTGGGGGGGGCGTGGTTTGCCTTGGAAGAAGATGGCTGCATAGCTCCTGAGCTCCGACAGACAACGGCCAAATTTCTGCTCCTACCACGGGACACTCACCTCACATTCGCCCGTAAAGTATGGGAACTTCATCCAGAAGCTCTTCGGCAACCAGATCTCGCTCTCCGCGAGATACGGACAGTCGCCCAACCCAGACTATCCCGGACATCTTCCGCTCCCAGAGATCTAACATGGCGGCCTCGTCCCCTTCCTCCATCCCCTCACCAGCAGCTCCAGGGATCGTTCTCTCCCCCGCCTTCCTCCCACTACCTCCACCGGGAACCCAGGTGCCGCAAACTCCCCAGCAGCCGAGCCTAACGGACCTTCACAATGTGGCGGCGGATATTAAATCCACACTGTTCACGGCCATCTCTGACCTCACGCAAGAGATTCGCGCCATTACAGGCCGCATCCATGAGGTGGAAAATACCACGGCCCGGCACAACACGGCTCTCAAGAGAGTCGACCGCAAGCTGGATGTCCACACCATGCAACTCCGTGACATCCAAAGACATCTCGAAGACTTGGACAACAGAGGACGCCGCCGTAACTTGCGAATTAGAGGCCTACCTGAAACGGTGGACCCGGACCACATTCTCCCGGCCGTCACGGAGCTCCTCAATGGTGTCCTTGACAAACCCCCTCAGACGCAGATCCCCATGGAACGGATCCACCGAGCCCTGAGACCCCGTGGTAAGGACACAGATCCCCCCAGGGACGTAGTCTGCTGCCTGATAGACTTCCACACTAAAGAGGAGGTCCTCCGTAAGGCCCGTACGAAGGCTCAATTGATGCATGACGGCCATACTATCCAAATTTATCAGGACCTGTCAGCCATCACCCTCCGCAATCGCAGAGACCTCCGCCCTCTGCTGGATGTGTTGCGCACTAGAGGGATTCAATACCGTTGGAAGTTCCCGTTCGCGCTTTCTGCCTCCCATAATGGCCGATCTGCCCTGCTGCGCGTCCCGGAGGAACTGGACGAGTTCTGCAAAACTTTAGATATCCCCTTTGTGGATCTCCCACACTGGTACGCGGACTTTGATGTCGGTGATCTGCTCCGCCACCTAGATAGAGAAGAGCCAATGGAGGCCCAAGCTTCACGTTTTCGGCGGAGACGTTCACCCTCTACCGTCAGACCAAGCCCGGTCCGGATGCCTGACCACCCGCCTCCCAACATTCAGGCAGCCCCACCACACCGCAGAGCACGTCGCGACCACTGAACTCTTCTTACCGGCTTACTCCCAGGAATAGACGGTAAACCCCTCGCAGGGACTATGCTGTTGTGCCTCTCATTCCGCTTCTATCCCCCGGACCTATCGGAAGAGATACGACGCTACCACTGAGTCTACATCAGGTATCCTCTGCATGCCCTTCTCTGACATTTAAAACCTGCTCATATCCTGACCCTTCTGCAGCGAAAGAGGAACATGCCATCCCTCTCAAGAACGGCTGGAGACTTGCAATGTTCTGATGGCACCCTCTGGGGGGGGGGGTTTATATATATTTTTTTCTTTTTTTTTAAATTATTTTTATTATTTTTTCCTTCATTTTTCCCTTTTTTTTTTTTTTTTTTTTTCTTCTTCTCTTTCTCTTTTTCCCTATGCAGCGATTTAGACTTTGTTTTGGTATACTTGTGTATCGCGGGTCTACCACTCTTCTCACTAGGGACATGATACGCTCCTGCCGAGTTTGTGGAACCCCCCCTCATCAGTGCCTCTATAGGTGAGCTCGGGATTCATATGATGCCATAATGCTGATTTGCCTTAAATATTGTTTGATAACTGTTCCTCTTTCCTGCCTCCACACCCCTCTACTTCACACATCTATCCCTACTCTCTCGTTCCTCTTACTCTCCTATACTCCTCATCTTGATTTACTGCAAAATCTCACATACTCCAGGCGCCCCCATGTGGCCCAACTTATAACTGACAGCCCGCACCTATCCACCGTACTTTTCCTGTCTTCCCCAACCCCATTCTCTCTATCCCCTTCAGCAGGATCCCTACACCTGGAAACCTCCACATTCTATACGTACCCACTTGAGAGCAAGGAACTCCTGACACATTCACACACCACAAACCCTGCTGCCTTTAGGCTATCATACACCCTACACCCTCCTATACCTAACCCTAGATTTCCCCCTTCTTTTCTTCCTCACTCTTCCTTCTCCTCCCTACTTATTGCTTTTCCTTTGGCGACACATAGTCCCTTCCCCCTCTTTCCCTCTCTCTTGGGCATCACAACTGCTCTCGCTCTACTCCTGGGTTGTTTATAAGTCGTTTCTAATGTTACACCGGTTTGAAGACAGTTACAATATGTTTTAGATTTGCAAAGGTTTTGTTTGTCAGTATACCTCACTAACCTTCTGTCCCTTACCAGCAACATACCCCCAACCCCGAGATCCCACCGTGCTAATTACTAAGATCATACTCCCCACCCTGATTTCCTTTGTTCTCTGAAATGTCGAAACCTTTCACCTCATCATCATACACTAAACCTTCCTGGTCCCTTTACTACGCTATCATCAACCCCTAAACGGCCAAATGTCTGTCGATCCTCCTGATTCCATCCTCACAAGACAAACCTCCTCCCACACAGTGGTCCTCCGCAAACTCATTCACTGTCATTCCTACTATCCCTACCACGCCACTGACAGTTTCCGGACGTACCGCACCCGCGAGTACATATAACTTCGGATAGGTGGCAGGTTTCCACCTGTCTCCGGAACCTACCTGACACCCCACCCCCCCCCCTGCTGTCAGTCAAGCACACTCCCTCCACCCAAGGGCAGCTCGCCCCCACCTTACTTTTAATTAGGTTACATATCATCCTATTATCCCAATCCCTTTATTACCTCAATACCCCTATTCTCACCACAGCTCTCGGATCAGCCCCACAATACGGTTTACTGCATCTACTCCACCTGCAATGATGAACACCCCCACAACCACTAATAAGACCCTTGTCAAGCTAACTTCACTCAACATTCGTGGTCTAAACACCCCTGAACGCCGTTCCCAGCTCCTCCACACGTTACACCGCAACAAAGTTGACCTGGCCTTCCTTCAAGAAACACACTTCCGCACTGACGCCACTCCCAAACTTCACAACTATCGTTACCCATCCGCATTCCATGCTACTAACTCTGCATCTAAATCGAAGGGAATCTCGATCCTTGTGGCCAGACACTGCCCCTTTCAACACACTGACACGCTGGCAGACACAGAAGGCCGGTATATTTTTATTAAAGGGACATTATATGGCCGCACAGTGACGTTAGCCAACATCTACGCCCCTAATTCCCATCAGGTTGCCTTTTTTCGGAAAGTCACGACCTCCCTGATTGCCTTCCAGAAAGGTATGCTCATCTTTGGGGGAGACTTTAACGTCCCTCTCCATCCACTCCAAGACACTTCTACAGGGACTTCCTCCCTCACATACGCAGCTCTCAGATCTATTAAGGCCCAACTCCAGACTCTCTCATTACATGACACCTGGCGTACCCTCCACCCTGACGGTAAAGACTTCACCCACTTTTCTGCACCCCACAACAGATATTCCAGGATTGACTATCTCTTTTTATCCCAACATGACCTCCCCCTCCTTCACTGCTCCTCCATCGATCCCATGTTCCTCTCAGACCACCACCCCGTCTCCATCTCCTTAGTTTTCCCGGAAAAACGCTCTCACTCAAGACTATGGACATTAGACCACTCTCTACTCACAGACCCGACCATCACCCGAGACACCGAGACCACTATCCAACAATTTTTTTCAGAAAATAAGCCCACTGACACCTCCCCGCTTATAAACTGGGAAGCACACAAATGTGTTGTACGGGGAAAGCTAATAGCCGCTGCAGCTAAGCGTCACAGAGAAAGACAAAAACATCTCCTAGACCTTACTACCCGGATTCAACGCCTAGAAAAATCACACAAACTCTCCCAAGCCCTCGTCACCCTCCAGACCCTCACACAATTACGGCAGGAATTACTAGACCTTCTGGGAACAGAACTTAAACGTAAATTCATACTTTCCCAAAAGACTTTTTATGAATATGGTAATAAGGCAGGTAAACTACTGGCTAGAGCCTTACAAGCCAAAAAAGCCTCCACGACAATTCACTCCCTGACCGACTCAACAGGTCGCAAACTAAACTCCACCCCTGACATAGCTGAACAGTTTGTTCAGTACTACACTAAGCTCTACAACATAACTCCCACTGGATCCACCCCTGACTCTCAATCTCCCTCCAGACAACAAGCAATCAAAGACTTTTTATCCAGATACTGCCCTGCACCCATCCCTCCTGATAAGTCTCAGAAACTAGATGCCCCACTAACTGTAGAGGAGGCAAAAATGGCACTAAAACAAATGAAACCTGGAAAGAGCCCCGGCCCGGACGGATTGACGGTTGGATACTATAAGACCTATGCAGACCTCCTAACTCCCCTTTTCATTTCGACCTTCAATTCATTCAGTGATCCTATCACTCCCCCTAGAGACATGCTCATGGCGCATGTTGCGGTCATACCTAAACCGGGGAAAGACACATCTGAGGTCTCAAACTACAGACCTATCTCCCTGTTGAATGTAGACATCAAATGGTATGCAAAAATACTTGCCAATAGACTTCTCCCCTTTCTGCCCCGAATTGTTAACTTGGACCAGGTGGGTTTTGTCCCCGGCAGAGAAGCAAGGGACAACACCCTCAAGGCCATTTCTGTTCACCATTGGCTCACATCACACCACAAACAAGGCTTTTTCCTCTCACTTGACGCAGAGAAGGCGTTCGATAGAGTGGCCTGGGACTACATGTCAGAAACCCTGCGTTTCCTTGGCCTTCCCCCGCGCATGCTTCATTTTATCCTTACACTATACACGAACCCCACTGCCAGGGTCCGGGTCAATGGCCACCTATCGAGCGCCTTCTCCATCTCAAACGGGACCCGACAAGGATGCCCCCTCTCCCCATTAGTTTTCATCCTCACTCTTGAGCCGATGCTAAGACGCCTCAGAGACAACCCAGACATCAAGGGAATTGACATCAACCACCAAAACTACAAGGTAGCAGCCTTCGCCGACGATGTCCTTCTCTTCCTATCGGAACCTCTCACGTCCATCCCGAATCTTCTCGCGGATCTCCATACCTTTAATCGCCTAGCTAATTTACAAATAAACTTCTCCAAATCCACTGCCCTTAATGTTACTCTCCCCCCTGATATCTGCACGCAATGCCAAACAAAATTTCCATTCAAATGGAATGCCCACTCGATCACATACCTTGGTATCCAACTCCCTTCCTCCCTAGACAACCTATACTGTACCAACTACATCCCATTACTACAACTCATAATAAAAGACCTTAAACACTGGTCTGTGCGGCCCTTCTCTTGGTTCGGCAAAGCGGCCGCAATCAAGATGAATATACTACCCCGAATTTTATACCTGTTGCAAACAATCCCGATTAAGGTTCCCAACGCCTTCTTCTCCACACTACGAAGAGCCTGCTCTGACTTCATTTGGGGTGGACTCCGACCACGTCTTAGCTATGCCAAACTCACTATACCTAAACTCAAGGGCGGCATTGGCCTGCCGGACCTTTACAAATACCACCAGGCCTGCCACCTAGCTAGGGTGGTAGACTGGAACGTGCACTTCGACACAAAGGCATGGGTACGCCTGGAACACTCTTTCCTTTCTACGCCACTCTCCCAAGCTCCCTGGATCAAAGCGGCGCAGAATCCCACACCCTGTCGTACGCATCCCATCATCCAACCCACTCTGAACTCCTTTCGAGTCTCCTGTGCTAAACACCACATCTCTTCTGTCTGGGGACCGATGACCCCACTTAGCCAAAACCCTGACTTTCGCCCGGGGCTCTCCCCTACTTTCTTGCGAGATACATGGCCCCACCGTCATATCCGCGCTGAAAATTTTTTCAACGCTGGCCAACTTATCCCTTATGAAACACTTGCAGCGACTATGTTGAATGGCACATTTCCCTTCTGGACATACGTCCAACTAAGAAACTTTTTCATCCGATCCGACCTGATAACCACCTGGTCCCGTTCACTAACCCCCTTCGAAGAACTCTGTCTACATGACCCCCCTCTCACACACTTGATCTCCTCCATATACGCAATGCTATTTGTGCACCAGAGACCAAAACTTAATTGGGCCAGCCAAAAATGGGAGGCTGAACTTTCCATTGACCTCAATGACAGGGAATGGGAAAACATCTATTCGTGTATACACAAGGGAACGGTGAATGTCCACGTACAGGAAAACTCCTTTAAAGTATTCTCACGCTGGTATAGAACCCCCCTAAGACTTCACAACATTTTTCCCTCTGTCTCCCCAAAGTGCTGGAGATGTGAAGTAGAGGACGGATCACTATTACACGTCTGGTGGTCCTGTCCCAAACTACAATCTTTTTGGAAGGAGGTTCATCGCTTGATTCTACACATCACCACTCATGACCTCGACTTTTCACCGGCGCAATTTCTGCTTCACCACTCCAGCACTACCTCGAAAACATATAGACGTTCTTTGGCGATGCACCTCGTTAACGCAGCTAAACTCTGTATCCCTGCAAAATGGAAATCTACTGAACCCCCCACCCTGTCAGAATGGTTCGGTCGCATACACAAGATGGCAGAGATGGAAAAGCTGATACACCAGGCCCACGACACACCACACAAATACACGGAAATCTGGTCTTGTTGGCTCCACTTCATCACGACAGATCAATATAAAACAATCATCCCTTAGACAATACCCGAGAGCTGTGGTGAGGCACTGTCCTAATACCCCAGATGTCCCCCCACCTTCTCCCCCACACCCGTCCCCCCCAGATCCCTTACCAGACCAACCCCTTCCCTACCATTCCTCATCCCACTAACCGTGTTCTGCTTCTAAACGAGAACCCCTCTGGACTGTCACATCTTATATATAGAATTGACCATCACTAATCCCCCTAGCTGCCCTACACACCTACCGCCCCCCCAGGATTACTCAACCCCATTTTCATTGCCGGACACATTTCTTTATTTCCCCAATCTACCCTCACAAATAATCTGACATACCCTTTTGTTATATGCACTATCCCCCTTCTTCGGCCCCGGCTATTCATACCCTCTTTCATACCCTGAAAGGTTAGAATGTTATATATTACTGCCTCTACATGGTACACTTGTTTAGACTTTGCTCCTTTTTAAAACTTATACGGTTGTGCCAGATTGTTAACCTTGTAATGTTATTTCTATTCACTGTTGTTAAAATACTGCGGCTGCGCCCGCGATTCTGCACCTGAACTTCAATTTACTTGATGCTAATACATTGTATTTTGAGTATAATAACAATAAAACTTTTGAAACAAAAAAAAAAATTATATTAACTCTCTGGGATAGCACTTGTCTATGAATTTTTGTTTTAGGAAAATGCTTTGTTCTATGTATCTTTGAACAATTCCTTCTTAGCTGATGGAACAGCGGGAATATTGTCTTTCCAGGTGGGGTGGTGGCAACTCATGTAATGTAAAAAACAGTTGACCACAACTGATTTGTAAAAATTCTTTGTGATGATAGCACCTCTTTCATGAGTCAGTTCTGGGTCCAAAAATATAAGACTTATTGGATCTATGACAGTAAATGTTAAGCCAAAGCTGTTATGGTTACAATAGGAGACAAAGGATTTAAACTCCACTGTCCCGCTCCAAGTTATAGGAACATCATCAATATAGCACTCAAAGAACTCTATATGTTTGGAAAAGGGATTGTTATGCCAAATACACAACTCCTCCCAGTGCCCTAAGGTGATCTTGGCATAACAAGGGGCAAAGTTTGCACACATGGCAGTGCACTGGGTTTGTAGATAGAAAATAGTTGTGTCCCAAACAAAACTTTACCCCAACAACTGGAAATTGAGCCTGCTTGTAATTCAAATTAGATTCCTTGGATAAAAAAGATTTTGGGGCCTTAAAGCTCATGTTTTTTATTTTTTTGTTTATTCTCTACATTTAGTATGTTGTTCCCCCCTCCCCCCATTTTTCCTTTTGGGGGATGTTTTTTAAATTAAAAGTTTTATGTATAATTTATTGTATTATTGTTTTGTTATTATAATGATTATGGTTTCACGGTCAACCTAATTTATATATTATTATTTGATATATATTTCTTATGTATATTCTGTGTAGCTGTGAGGCTATGGCAACACACATAGGTATTTGTAACTAATTTGTTTCTGTGGCCCATTAAGAGTTAAAATATATTCCCTATCAGCAGCTGACCTGGCTTTCTTTTGGGCTGAGGGATATGCCATGTTAGCTGTTAATTGGTGGGGGTCGAAGTGTATATATAAACATTGTTTTGCCGGTTGACTACCAGGATTTGACATGGGGAGTCCCCGAAACATGTTATTCTGGCCTTTGGCTTGAATTCCTGGTGTTTTCCAGTGTTTTGTGTCCGTCATCACGGACTTCCAGGTTCCAGTGACGTCACTACTGGTGACACGCATCCCTCCGTTTTCTTGCCGTGGCAATATGGATCACTTGGACCTCACTATCATCTCTGTCCCCCTGTTATATCCTGGATGCCTGAGGGTTGGGGTTGCCCATCTACCAATAGCCATCGCTATAATTCAGTGTTGGCTTTTAACTAATTTTGGCAATACTGCTCCCTGTGTTTTCGGGGCTTTTGGACTTTTTGCTAGCTAGCCCTTGGTTGCACTACTCACATAGACAGCATCCACATATCACTCTAGGAGCGCCTTGTCAGTGTTTTTTTTTATTTTGTCTTGCCACTATTCAAGTGGCCATTCTGGCAACCCTTCTCACTTACACTCAGCATTCCAATCAATATTGGCTACAGGTTCTTACCAAGAGGGAGATGGAGCAGACTAGCACCAAGGTTGTAGTTTTGATCCATATTATTTGCTTCTTTAAAGTAAAAAGTCCTAACTAAAAGACATTTTTACCATCCTTTGCTGCATCTTAGTTTTGCTGATCTTTTTCAGCCTCTTTTAGGCTTTTCTTGTGTACAACATGTATTCCACCAATAGCTGCCTGGATTTCTCAGGACGGTTTTCCCAATTATGCCAATAATTGACACACGCACACAGTGTGTTGAAAAGGTCATTTATATGTAGCACGGCCCTCTAGAGGACTGCTTAGAATTTCCTGCTCATCTGCCATAACCTGGTGAACATTCCAACCCACCTGACACTCTGGGTTCAGACATCCCGGTATCACTGTAGAGTAATAATCAGACTGTGAGTATTTAGGTTCTATGAATATTTTACTTGAACCAATAATGGGGAACATTATCACAAATAGGAGGTAATAGATCTGCTGAGTTCTAGGCAATTCAGCAAAATATTTTTCCCAAAAGACACAAGACAATATTAACAATGACAATACTCTCTCTCCCTGTTGCACAGAAAGGGTCCATCTTGCATCAGGCCTGGGAGGAAGAGAGCTCTGTGCTGGCTTTCCCTGGGATATGTAGTCCTGGCACATAATCATGCAAAGCAGTTAACTGATGGTGGGACTATTCATCCCATAATCCTTTTGTTTGGCACACAAATATAATGTCAACAGATACACCGATCACTAGAGGGACAGGCGATGCTTTGAGATACTGGAAGGTACGGTGCTTTATGATTGTAGTACACATTGCTACATATAGTTTAGGTGCCTGAACAAGAACCCTCATTGCAGGACCACCTCTTTGTATACCAATGAAATCTAAAATGGAATGGAACTCACTAAGTGAAGATGTTTTATAGGCAGAGGTATTAATTATGCCTAAACACTACCCTGATAAAAATGTCTTCTGAAAAATAGCAGTGCACGTTCTGATATGTCACTGTGGTTAGGAACTCCTGTGCCTCAAGCCTCATAGCTGTATATCTTCCTCCTGCTAGTCTTAGGAGATTTTGTGACGCCATTATTGTCTGCTCACTGTTATTCTTGCTGAAGGCTCTGATACATGGAAACAATAGTCTTGTCTGTACCAAGATAACCGTATACAAGAAATATTTCCCCTAAGGCCCCTTTCACACATGCCTTCAGTTTGTTTCATCAGTTCAGTCACGATTTTCCAAAGAAACAACTGATCAGATTACATCAGTTTTTCATCAGTTTTTCAATCCACTTAACCACTTGAGTCAAATTTTTGGTTTATATTAGAGCTGCACGATTCTGGATAAAATGAGAATCACAATTTTTTTGCTTAGAATAAAGATCACACTTCTCATGGCGTAACATAATCTTTCACATTATACAAAAACATTGGGCTAACATTACTGTTTAGTTTCTTTTTAATTCATGGAAGTGTATTTTTTTCCAAAAAATTGTGCTTGAAAGACCGCTGCACAAATACAGTGTGACGTGGTCAGTGACATCACCAGGTGACCTTGCTCCTTTGTTTAATTTAGTGGCGGGCACGAATGACAGCTCCCTCTCGGTTCTATGAAGTACACAAGTGAGGGAGCCTGTCTGTGCAGACTGCTCCCTCACTATATGTACATCTCTTCTCCTCTCCTGCCTTTCTCTGCTCCAAATCCCCCAAATGACAGCTCCAGAATATAAAGAGAAAAAGAGCCAGCAATTACATTTAAAAGCCGAAAAGGACAGTCACGCTGGCAAGTGAGAGAGCTTGTCTGTATAGACAGCTCTTTTACTGTGTATAATGCTAAACTGCCCTCCTGCATATCTCTGCCACACCCCCCCCCCCCCCACCACCACCACCAATTCTGGAGTTTTGCAGGGCTCCTACAGATGAAGAGGGTGACACTGCTAAGGTAGGGATACATGTAGGAGGCTTCTATGTATGCATTGATTTATACTGTGACATTAATTGATACAGGGCGAGGGGTGGGTTTACATCCACTTTAAACTTCTCCACAACTTTATCCCCGACCTGTCTGGTGTGTTCCTCTGCCTTCATGATATTTGTTCACTAAACTTCCCTAACAAACCTCTGAGGGCTTCACAGAGCAGCTGTATATATACTTGAATTAAATTACACAAAGGTGGACTTTATTTGCTAATTAGGTGACTTCCGAAGGCAATTGGTTCCACTAGATTTTAGTTAGGGGTATCAGAGTAAAGGGTACTGAATACAAATGCACGCCACACTTTTCAGATATTTATTTGTAAAAAAATATGAAAACCATTTATCATTTTCCTTCCACTTCACAATTATGTGCCACTTTGTGTTGGTCTATCACATAAAAATTACAATAAAATAAATTTTGGTTCTAACATGACAAAATGTGGAAAATTTCCAGGGGTGTAAATACTTTTTCAAGGCACTGTAAGGATAAGCCAATCAAAAGCTTTTCCTGAAGTCTGCTCTTTCTTTTTAGTACAGATCATAACCACTACCTTGGCATATGGTCAAGTGATACACCAATGTGGGATTCCAAAGCAGCAGATTTATCAGTCAACGTTTCCATTTTTCTGTTCTCTAACCTTTAAGGCCGCGTACACACGTTCGAACATATCCGATCGTGTGTACGGCCTAGCGGACAGGTTTCCAGTGGACAAAAGTTTTAAAACATGCTTTAAAACTTGTCCGCTGGAAACCTGTCCGTCAGACATGTCCGCTGGTTAGCGGACAGAAATCCCCCGCATGCATCAAATGGATTCGATGCATGTGTGGAAGCAATTTACTTCCCGGTTTGCGGACGTCGCGGCGTCAACGTCACCGCCACGTCACTGCGCTGTCTGTCCGCGGGGATTTTGGTTTGATCGTGTGTACACACCATCAGACCAAAAGATCCCCGGAGACATGTCAGATGAAAACGGTCCGAGGACCGTTTTCATCTGACATGTCTCCTCGTGTGTACGCTGCCTAAGTATATGTTACCGAAGTCCCTAAAACTGAATATAAGCGTTAACATATTAATATAATTTTCAATATAGTTAAAGAGGAACTAAACTATTAAAGCTGTGCCCAAATAAAGGCAGGCAGAGGGCAAAGGAATATTGCCTGTTCCCTCCCTGCAGCTGATCCTTCCACTTTACTGACTTACTGTACATGCCTTGTTCTGCGCTGTGTTCCTGTGTGAAAGTGGCCATTTTGGTAGAGGCAGAGCTTTGCCAGAGCCTCCAGCAAGGAGAACAATGGGCAGCCCCAAATTTCACTATCATCAAATATCATTAAAAAAAACAATCAATGACAGCAGTGCCTTAGATTCACACTGCAGGTATGCGGCTTTGAAACTGTAGGCACAACTAGGAGTGCCTAGGCACACTCACATACAAGGAAGGCACTGCTATTTTTTAGAAGGCACTCCAGACAATAGGTACATTTTTCAGGGTACTGCTTGCACATAATTACTTTTCCAAATCTTTACGTTTTAAGTTCTGTTTCACTTTAACCACTTGCCTACTGTGCACCTACACCCCCTTCCTGCCCAGACAAAATGTAAGCTTCCGGCACTGCGTCGCTTTAACTGACAATTGCGCGGTCGTGCGACGTGGCTCCCAAACAAAATTGGCGTCCTTTTTTCCCCACAAATAGAGCTTTCTTTTGGTGGTATTTGATCACCTCTGCGGTTTTTATTTTTTGCGCTATAAACAAAAATAGAGCGTCAATTTTTAAAAAAATGCTATATTTTTTCCTTTTTGCTATAATAAATAACCCAAAAAATATATAAAAAAAAAATGTTTCCCTCAGTTTAGGCCGATACGTATTCTTCTACATATTTTTGGTAAAAAAAAAATGCAATAAGCGTTTATCGATTGGTTTGCGCAAAATTTATAGCGTTTACAAAATAGGGGATAGTTTATGGCATTTTTTTTAATTTATTTTTTACTATTAATGGCGGCGATCTGCGATTTTTTTATTGGGACTGCGACGTTATGGCGGACATTTCGGACACTTTTCTGACATTTTTGGGACCATTTACATTTATACAGTGAACAATGCTATAAATATGCATTGATTACTGTATAAATGTGACTGGCAGTGAAGGGGTTAACCACTAGGGGGCGGGGAAGGGGTTAAATGTGTGTCCTATGAGTGTTCTAACTGTGGGGGGAGGGGGGGTGACTGGGGGAGGTGACCGATTGTGTCCCTATGTACAAGGGACACAATCGATCTCCTCTCTCCCTGACAGGGACGTGCAGCTCTGTGTTTACATACAGAGCTCCACGTCCCCGCTCAGTTACTGAGCAATCGCGTGTGCCCGGCGGTGATCGTTCCCGCCGGGCACTCGCACGGGATCCCCGCAGAGCGGCGGGTGAGCGCACGCGCCCGCCCGCGGCTTTAAAGGGACATCACGTCATATGACGTGATGTCAGGATAATGGAGTCCTCTGCCCGCCGTCATTTGACGGTGGGCAGAGGACAAGTGGTTAACCACTTAAAGACCGGACCAATATGCTGCTAAATGCCCAGAGGCATTTTTACAATTCGGCACTGCGTCGCTTTAACAGACAATTGCGCGGTCGTGGGACGTGGCTCCCAAACAAAATTTGCGTCCTTTTCTTCTCACAAATAGAGCTTTCTTTTGATGGTATTTGATTGCCTCTGCGATTTTTATTTTTTGCGCTATAAACAAAAATAGAGCGACATTTTTAAAAAAAAATGATATTTTTTACTTTTTGTTATAAGAAAAATCGAATAAACTAAATTTAAGTCAAACATTTAGGCCAAAATGTATTCAGCGACATGTCTTTAGTAAAAAAAAAAATCACAATAAAAACATTTTTTGCTACCTAGCGGCAACAGTGACACTAATACAGCGATCAGAAAAATGATCGCTTAGTGACACTGGCAATAGGGGGTGAAAGGGTTAACTAGGGCGGTGATCAAGGGGTTAAAACTTTATTAGGGGGTACGGGGCTACCCTAAACCTAACACTAACTGCTTGTCACACTAACTGTCACACTGACACTAAATGCAGTGATCAGTAAATATATGATCACTGCATTCAGTGACAGTGTGACAGGGGGCTGGGGGGGTGATCGGAAGGGGTTAAATGTGCCTATGTGTGTGGTGTCAGTGTAGTGTTGGTGCGACTTACTGTGTGAGTCTTCTGAGAGCTGACATCACTTCCTCTGCCTATGTTTACATTACATAGGCAGAGGAAGTGACACGCGGGAAGGACGCGCATTGGCTGGGAGCGATCCGGAGGGGGCGGACAAAAACCAACAGCCGCCCCCTCATCCCGGAACGCTCCCACAGCCACTGGAACCTCCGCATGTACCGGAGGGGGTCCCGATCGGACCCCCGACCCACGTCTAGGCAGGGACGTATAGGTACGCCAATGTGCCTGTACGTGCCATTCTGCCGACGTAAATGTACATGCGGCAGTCCATAAGCGGTTAACATTGGTTGTCAATGGTGGGTAACCAATAATGAGCTAATTATTATAATCTGTAACATTGGCGACCACTGTATTGGAACAATAAGAATTTAATTGAAAGGTGCTTTTAAAAAATATAAAAAGTATATAAAAAAAGTCACCAATTCTTGAAATAGTAATAGGCAGTTCACCAAAACATACACCCCTGCAGTATTATAAGAAGCTGGATAACCTATTCTCCATCAATCAGCCATGAGCCAAACTGCTGAAATCATTGCTAAAATAGATCCTCAAGAAGCAGAGCCAAGTAGACCACAAATCCCTGGACTGCAGGTCAGAAGGTCACAGAATGGAAATAATTTTCAACCCTGAAATGCTTCACTGGATTCCGACACGTGAGCGTGACATTTGATTAATTAACGTGGGCTTATTACAAACACTATTCACTTAACATATTATAATTCTTTCCTTTCATGCACTTCAGTCCCCACTATTAATATTTTATAATTAACAAGAAAGTATTTTCTATTTAATCCTATTACAGTGAAGCACAGAGTTAAAAGCATTTTACATGGTTGGTTAGACATGACCTTTCTGATATTTCAATCTAAAAAAGAGGTGACGTTGTGCATTTTGCACTTTGTTCTGAAATGTTATATGTTATCTGACAAAGAACACTGCATTAGCGCAGGGTCGAAATTATCCCCTTTGAGCTAATCTTTCATTGACCCAATGGCATTTACACTGGGTTTCATAAAGCTGAGTTCAAATCCAAACATGGAGGTCATGCTAGCAATGTACAAGAATTAGCAGAACAAAACTCACAACCATGTAGAACATTTTCTATGTAATGTTACTCTACATACTTTACAGTCATAAAGGTGACACGAAATTACGAGCATGAAATTGCTAAGGTAATTTTATGAGTGCGATCTATTGTAACTGGCTTGGATAATTTATTGTTTTGGAACTTACAATTACCCATGCATGATACAGTGCACTGCTGTATCGACAGGGTTGCAGCAGTTACAACTGACATCTGGCAAAGGTCTCCCGCAAGGCCTGACATGGCAATCTGGCTATTGTTGTATGTGCCAGAATTCTTGCTGTGTCTGAGAGTATTTGTCCCATGATCTGAACTCCCAGCTCAAAATTGCTGTCCATTAAAGTCACTTGTACGGAGACAGCCAACAACTACCCCAAAAAATTGTAGCAGTTTTTATCCTTGCTGACCTCCTAACTGGGAATGTAAGTCATGATTTTGTCTTTAAATTTAAAGGTTGTGGCCCAGATTCGCAAAGCACTTACGCCGACGTATAGCACATTACGGCGTATGTGTGCGGCAGACCCACAAACCAACATGCGCCTAAAAACAGGCTACACCCCGCCAACGTAGCTTGCACACGCCGGCGTAGGGTGGGCGCACATATGGGCTGGACGCATGATGCTGCTCCCATTGATTAGTCATTCAAACATGCAAATGAGAGAAATACGACGATTCACGAACGTGCGTGCGCCCGACGCATGCAACGCGAGATGCGCGTAAGTTGTACGCCCGGCGTAAAGTTATTCCCCATAGATGAGGTGCAACCTGGCAACAGACATGCAAAGGTCTGCACCAGGAAACACAAGCCGGCGTGTTGTGCGTTGGATGAGTGTCTGGCTGGGCGTACGTTCGCCGTGACGTGGACGCATGCACAGCACCCTCCTGTGCCTGCTCACAACCACGCCGGCACAACTGCCTAAGCTACGCCGGATCACCACGTACGCCGTGAACGTAACGTACGCCCAGCCAGACACACGTCCAACGCACAATACGCTGGCTTGTGTTCCCTGGTGCAGACCTTTGCATGTCTGTTGCCGGGGTTGGACCTCATCTATGGGGAATAACTTTACGCCGGACGTACAACTTACGCTGCATGCGTCGGGTGCACACACGTTCGTGAATCGCCGTATTTCCCTCATTTGCATGTTTGAATGGCTAATCAATGGAAGCAGCACCATGCGTCCAGCCCATATGTGCGCCCACCCTACACCGTCGTGTGCAAGCTACGTCGGCGGGGCGTAGCACATTTTTAGGCACATGCTGTGGGTCTGCCGCACACATACGCCGGCGCACATTTTCACTTACGTCGCCGTAATGTGCTATACGTCGGCGTAAGTGCTTTGTGAATCTGGGCCTGGGCCTGGGCCTCTGGCTGCAGCTAGATGCCATAACCCCGGTATCAGTTTTTCCTTTAGTCGGACAGATTTCTGATAAAAAGTAATCCCATCTGCGGATTCGCAGCTTCCTGGTAGTTTCTGAGCTTACCAGAGCCATCGGTAAGCACGGAACCAATCCAATGTGGCTAATGGCTAGGCAGAAAGTCGAGTAAGGGCAAGATAGCCCCCACTCAGCTCTATGCCCTTGGAGGTCCGGAGCAACCTCAGATGTCACTTCCAGTTCTCTGGCTTAAAGACTTTTTTTTAAGGCCAAAGTGTCAACGTTTTTTTTTCCTTTTGCTTTTAAGGGTAAATGAGAGATCTAATTTAACGTTTATTTTTTCCCCAAAAAATTGCAAAATTGTGAAAGACCACTGCGCAAATACAGAGTGACATAAAATATTGCAACAACTGACATTTTTTAGGGTCTTTGATAATATATATATGATTTTATAGCAAAAAAAAGAAAATCATTTTTACTAAATGTAATTAATTATTAAAATGATATATTATATACTGTCCCCAGTCAGTATCCCTGTTCACCACCACGCCAGTCATATTTAAATTCTATTTAATTTTTTTGGTACCCGGCTGCTCAAAAACATGATCATTATGCGACCACATAACCACAATGTTCACGCATCTGTTATAAATGGGTTATGTATGGGCTGTGCTTTCTGTAGTGATGCTGTGATTGGCCAACAGCTTTCACATGGTACCTAGACGAATCACAGCACCCTGTACCATGTGATTAACTGTAGCCAGAAAGCAAACCATCACCCACAAAGAAAGTATAACTTGCCACAAACTTGTGGCAGTGTTGAATTGTAAGTCTGGTAACTTGCTGCACATTTTCAATGGCAAGTTGTACACTTGCAGAGCACTTGAAGCACAAGTTCTACTTAACACTTTTCCAATTTGTAGTAAATTTGCGTGGCAAGTCCCTAGCAAGAGCAAAGTTGCAATAGTGAGTCTACAGCAAGAGCTCTGCGAATCTACTGCATGAATATTTTGCCACAGTGACCCCTGTGGTGGAATGACTATTGCACAACATAACTGAACCAGAATTTGCAGCAGACTTGCAGAATGTTTGCAAAAAAAGTTGATCTGGAGTCTTGTAATGTTGACTTGCTGCAATTGTGCAACAAACCTGTGAAGCCTGGCAAGTATAGCAATAGTTTAAAACGGGATTCCACCCGTGATTTTTTATTTTTTTTTAATAAGGACACTTACCTGTCCTACTCGCCCGCACTGATGGCTCCCCCATGCCGATCCCTCGATCGGTGCAGGTCCCGCGCCGCCATCCACCTTACGGCTTCACTGCCCGTTTCCTACTGCGCATGCGCGAGTCTCACGCCGACTTGTGAATGGGCGGCTGCTCTCTGGGATTACACACAGTTCCCAGAAAGCAGCGCGTCACATTCACTAGAAGAGGATGAAGAAGACGGACCGCGGTTATGGAAGAGTCAGATTACGGACTTCCGCATAGCAACAGGTATTTCTGGTGAGTAAAAAAAAAATTCAATTTTTTTTTCTATTTATTTTAGGATTTTTTGTCCAAAATTTTTTTTATGGGTGGAACTTCACTTTAACAAGTCATTTTCAAACTTACAGTACCATTTCTTACTATCTGGGCATGAATTTAAACTTTTTTTTTTTTTTTACATACTGTCACCTGTCAGTATCCCTGATCACTGCCACACCAGTCATTTAATTGTTTAATTCCCAAAAATTGTGACAAAAAAAAACAACTTCTAAAAACTCATTATACATCAGGGCTCAAAATTTCAAGTCCTGAGCTACTAGCCAGGCCTCAAGAGTTACTCGCCACCAGTTGCCCCACCTAATTCATACACTGCCCTGCGCCTAATTGCACCCGTAAACACGTCCTCTAGATTATCTCATGGAATGACACTGTTAAATGTTTTATGCAGAATTAAGTTACAAAATAAATATTACCAACAACAACTTTAACAAAATAGGACAGGGCACTGGGGGCAGACCAGAGGGACAGGGCACTGGGGGCAGACCAGAGGGACAGGGCACTGGGGGCAGACCAGAGGGACAGGGCACTAGAACTGGGTCTCTTCCCCATTCTCTTGCTGTCTGCTCTGCAACTCTCTCTCTCCCTCTCCTATTCATGTCATCATCAGGAGCCTGTGTGTGCGGCTCCACGCTTGCATGTCCCCACTTCCCCCTTTTATTCAGGCTGCAGTGAGGAGAGGAGGTCCCATGGCTTAATGAGAATTGTAAGGAGAGCACCTGTGTACTGCTCTGCCTGTGCACGGCTCACCAGACTACTTTTCCCGAGCATGCACCTTTCCTCTTCAGCCGCCAATCTCATCAGGACTCTAAGTGTAGGCACAGATTGGAGGGATATATGAAGCAAGAAAAATCACGCTAAAGCTGTAAATGGACAAATTGTGGTATGTCAAACACCTACAAATATAAAAAAATATATAAAAACGTCCTGCATAGTATACAAAATAGTGTGCACAGACTGAAACGTGGATTCAATGTTCAAAGTGGTTTCACACATAAGTACAGTCCATCAATAGATTCAAAAGTTCATGTATTGGAAGACTCCCAGGTGAAGATGATGAAAACAGACACTCCGGACAAGGTGCTACAGATAGAACCTCCACCACATGTATAAGTATGGCCTCTTACCAGATAAAAGAAAAAAGACAGCATTCAGAGATAAACGTGTATCCTGGAAAGGCTCTCGATTGCAGTCACCTGGATGTAGACAATCTCCTCACATACTCAATGAGCATAAAGCCTCCAAACCGCCACACTGCGTCGGCCGACCCCGAGTCTACTTGCTGCCAGCGTCACCTCTGTCACACTATTCATGTACAAGACATTCACCGTCCTCTCTCCGCACCTCTCCGACCACCGACACCGCCACACTCACTCCCGTCTCTACCCCACTAATCCCGCCTAGTGGGGTAGAGACGGGAGTGAGTGTGGCGGTGTCGGTGGTCGGAGAGGTGCGGAGAGAGGACGGTGAATGTCTTGTACATGAATAGTGTGACGGAGGTGACGCTGGCAGCAAGTAGACTCGGGGTCGGCCGACGCAGTGTGGCGGTTTGGAGGCTTTATGCTCATTGAGTATGTGAGGAGATTGTCTACATCCAGGTGACTGCAATCGAGAACCTTTCCAGGATACACGTTTATCTCTGAATGCTGTATTTTTTCTTTTATCTGGTAAGAGGCCATACTTATATATGTGGTGGAGGTTCTATCTGTAGCACCTTGTCCGGAGTGTCTGTTTTCATCATCTTCACCTGGGAGTCTTCCAATACATGAACTTTTGAATCTATTGATGGACTGTACTTATGTGTGAAACCACTTTGAACATTGAATCCACGTTTCAGTCTGTGCACACTATTTTGTATACTATGCACAACGTTTTTATATATTTTTTTATATTTGTAGGTCTTTGACATACCACAATTTGTCCATTTACAGCTTTAGCGCGATTTTTCTTGCTTCATATATTGTCTTGGTGTAGTCTAACACCTTTTTTATCGCTGCTTTCCATATATTGTTTTTTTTGAACGAGCGCTATATTTTTACCTCTACAGATTGGAGGGAGATTGGTCATGTAGCCCTGTCATCACTCGCCCCCAGCTTAAATCCACTCGCCAAATGCTAGTAGGCGAGTGGAAATTTTGAGGGCTGTTATACATCACATACGAAACACAAAGAAAAATAAATCTTGGCTAAGAAATAATTAAAGTAGAACTACACGCAAAACCCTTTTTTTTTTTTTCATTTTGGATAGAGCAAGCAAGGATTATAACCCCTGTCAGATTTTTTTTTTTTCCGCCATCTGTGTCCAATTGTCGAGATTTCCATTCACTTCCTGTTCCATAGTCAAACAGGAAGTGAGAGGAAATCCCTGAAAACTAAGAGAATTCCTCGGGGACCCCCATTGGAAGATTTCCACACTATTACTTTTCTGGGGACAACCCAAAATGTATGATTTTATTTTACTTTCACTTTCAATGATAATGGTAACTAGGACAAATAGAGAGGGGGAATCTCCTTAACGAGAGCACAGACAGCAATAAAGACTGTCAGGTGTTCTAATCTATCTCCACTCTATTCAAAACAAAAAAAATGTTTTGCCTTTAGTAATACTCAGGGGCGGACTGACAACTCATGGGGCCCCTGGACAATAAAGATTATGGGGCCCCCAGGCTTACAGATGGCCACCATGCCAGAAGACAAAAAGCATGTCGGTTTCGGACATATAAGGGACAGATGTAAAAAAAAAACACAGATTTTTACATACTGTCCCTGGTTTTACTGAGCCTGGCAACCCTGATGGGGCCCCCTAGTGGCATGGAGCCCTCGGGCAGTGCCTGAGTGCCTCAATGGTCAGTCTGCCCCTGGTAATACTTTAAATAGTACAAATCTTTCTACAAGTGTTCCTTTTAAATACATGCTTTTAGGTTAATTGGCGCCTGTCTAAGGCAGGCCATACATTATGTCATTTTCTTTCCTTCAATCAAGAGTAAAGCTCCGGGCCAGCAGAACACATTAATTAGTGTTGCCGGCTATAGCTGGCCGCACTAATCGTTCAGGAAAAACCTGACAGGCTGGCTGTACACAAGTCAATCGATAGATCAACTTTTGTACATCCAATGTGCCCATTCATGGACCGAAATTCACCTGGTTCCTGCTGAACCAGCCAGATTTTATTCCATGTATGACCAGCTTAAATTGGCCCTATTATGTGTGTGAGTATCTGGTATGCATATAAGGTAGGGTTTTATATTGCATAGTTACATAGTTAGTCAGGTTGAAAAAAGACACAAGTCCATCTAGTTGAACCAAAAAATAAATAAAAAATTACAATCCCATATACACACTCCTTCACCCACAGTTAATCCAGAGGAAGGCGAAAAACCCCTGCAAAGCATGATCCAATTTGCTACAGCAGGGGAAAAAAAATATTTCTTGATCCCCCAAGAGGCAATCAGATTGTCCCCGGATCAACTTTACCTATAAATGTCAGTACCCAGTTATATTGTGTACATTTATGAAAAAGTCCAGACCTTTTTTAAAGCAATCTACTGAGCTGGCCAGAACCACCTCTGGAGGGAGTCTATTCCACATTTTCACAGCCCTCAGGCCCCGTACACACGACTGAGAAACTCGACGGGCGAAACACATTGTTTTCCCTGTCGAGTTCCTTGTTCGGCAGCCAAAAAACTTGTCGAGCCAAATTTTCCCATTGCCCATTAAGGAAATAGAGAACATGCTCTCTTTTTGGCTCGCCGAGTTCCTCGACAGTTTTCTCCGCAAAAAGTGTACACACGACCGGTTTCCTCGGCAGAATACGTCTCCCATCGAGTTACTTGCTAAATTCTGCCGAGGAAACCGGTCGTGTGTACGCAGCCTCACTGTGAAGAAACCTTTCTGTATTTTTTCCTCTAGACTTAAAGAGTGCCTCTTGTCCTCTTTGATGACCTTAAAGTGAAAAACTCAACAATTGCAAGCTCCTTGATTTTTTTATTAGGTGAATGGGAGGGAATGGGTGGAGGGATGGGGTAAAAAAAAAAAATGGCCATAAATGGGCTTTAATGTTTATCTTTTACAGGTAAAGTAGAGTTTTGCATACAAAACTGAGATTTGCACTAAGCAGCACATTTTACATATAT
The DNA here is from genome assembly GCA_029574335.1 of Rana kukunoris. NCBI lineage: Eukaryota > Metazoa > Chordata > Amphibia > Anura > Ranidae > Rana > Rana kukunoris. The sequence goes on from CM056049.1 coordinate 103,061,919, forward strand.
CAAACCTGAATATACCATATACTGATCAGCCATAACTTTATAACCACTGACAGGGTAAGTGAATAACACTGAAGTATAAGTATAAATATATTAACTTGCGCTTGAAGTGAATATTAAATACGTAGGTTGCAGCTGCTGTACACAAAGTGCTAACACTTGAACAAATAAAAAAAAAAGATTACAGAGCTCACAAAATAAATTTAACGTGTGAAAATGTCCATATAAAATCATATTGCATGAGGTTTTGCCTTGAAGTTTGAAACACTATTGCACTTTATTACCTGTAGCACATCTGCACAATTTATATGGATGTTTTCTCATGTTAAATTTATTTTGTGAGCACTGTATTTTCTTTTTCTTTTCAAGTTAATAACACTTGTTATAATGGCATCTGAGAATTGGTGGGATATTATAGGCAGCAAGTAAACATGTTGTCCATAAAGTTAATATGTTGACAGTAGAAAAAATGGGCATCACAGTCTGGGTTGCGAAGCAGCAGATTGGTCAGGGTGCCCATGCAGACCCATCTCCACAGCCAAAAGTGCCTACAGTGGGCACATGAGCATCATAACTGAACCATGGACCAATTGAAGAAGGTGGCCTGGCCTGATGATTCATGTTTTCTTTTACATCATGTAATTGGCTGGGTGCGTGTGCGTCGCTTACCTGGGGAAGAGATAGCACCAGGATGTAGTAATGGAAGAAAAGCTGATGGAGGCAATATGATGCGTTAGCCAATGTTTTGCTAGGAAATCTTGGGTCCTGCCATTCATATGGATGTCAATTGACACGTACCCCCTACCTTAACCTTGTTGCTGACTAAGTACACCCCTTCATGGAAACAGTATTCCCTGACAACAGTGGCTTCTTTCTGCAGGAGAATACTCCCTGTCTCACTGCAAAAATGGTTCAAGAACGGTTTGAGGAACACAACAATGCATTTGAGTTGTTGACTTGGCTTCCAAATTCTCCAGATCTCAATTTGTTGAACATCTGAGAGATGTGCTGGAAAAACAAGTCTGATCCATGGAGGCCCATCCTCACAACTTACAAGACTTAGGCCTCGTACACACGAGCGGATATGTCCGCTGAAAACGGTCCGATGGACCGTTTCAGCAGACATCTCCGATCGTGTGTATGGGCTAGCGGAAAGATTTGTCCACCCGACAGATTTCAAAGCATGCTTTGAAATCTATCGGGTGGGAATGTGTCCGCCCGACATGTCTGCTGGTTAGTACACTTACCAGCAGACATGTCGTCCCGCACCGCTGCCGCGCCGCCGCCGAATGGATTCGGCGCATGCGCGGAAGTGTTTTACTTCCTGGTGCGGTGACGTGGCGGCGTCAACGTCACCGCCACGTCACCGCGCCGTCCGCCGGCGGGGAATTTGATCCGATGGTGTGTACACGCCATCGGACCAAACTCCAGATCGGACATATCCGATGGAAACGGTCCGCGGACCGTTTTCATCAGATATGTCCGATCGTGTGTACAAGGCCTTAAAGGATCAGCTACTAAGAGCTTGATGCCAGATACCACAACATTCCTTCACAGGTTTAGTGGCGTCCATGCTTCGACCGGTCAGGGCTGTTTTTTGCGGCAGAAGGGGGACCTGCTCAATATTAGGTGCTTGGTCAAAAAGTTGAGGCTGATCATTGTAGATATCTAATGTTTTTAATTACTGTATATTTGTTGTTTTGTGCTGGCACATTGCAGTGTCAACTTAACATTTTATATCCCTACATAGTATAGTTCTGTTTATGCCATTCATGTATATTTTAGCATATACGTTTAGAAATAGTTTAATTCAATGAACCGTTGGTCATCTTTGTGCCTTGTTATTGTCTGCTGTCTTCCAGATCCATGGTAAAGTCATAACCTTGTCACCAGCACTTTTGATGGGGACTTTTTTTTCTCATCGCAGAGCAACAACCTATCTATCATATTTTCTTTCAGGTGTCAATTTTTTTTTTTTACACGTCTTTCATAAGAGATACACATAAGTATATTTACTTTATAAGAAACTGGGGGTCGTGTATGTTCAGCAAAACTTATTATGGTATTCGGTGCAAAGCATCCAATGTCTACAATCTTCCCAACTCCTCTCAGTCCAAGACCCACTAAATGCAACTCTGCCTTATAAACAGTATTTACCTAGTTGCTATCAGAAAACCAAGCACTAGCGTCAAATGTGCATATTTGTCTGAACTTACAAATTTATGTTAAACTGTTTTTAGTGTTTTATCAAATAATCACTATTGGGCTCCTGAAAGAAACTATAATAAATTTTTGGTCAATTTTATTTTTTCATTTAAAGGGGTGTTCCAGCCAAAAATTTAAAAGTCAGCAGCTACCTGCTCCTGCGTTCCAGTGACGCGCCGACCGGGGCTCCGCTCCTCTTCCCCCCTCCCCAGCCGGCGTCTCCATCCCGACTGTGGGCACCCAGCCGTGACAGCCTTCGGCTTCACGGCCGGGCACCCACTGCGCATGCGCGAGCCGCACTGCGCATGGGGGCGTGGCGCGGCTCGCCGCTGATTGGAGAGGCGATCACATGGGACCTGTCATGTGTCCCATGTGATCGCCTACAGGGAGGGGCTGGTGTAGGCGATTAAGGCTTAATCGCCTAACCAGCCCCTCGGCGGAAGCAGGAAGTGGGACAGGAAGTCCCACTCCTACTGAAGCCCCCACTCCCCCCCCCCAAAAAAAATGACATGCCAAATGTGGCATGTAAGGGGGAGGGGATTAAACAAAAGTAATTTTTTTAGGGTGGAACTCCTCTTTAAGGTTAACAAACCAACAGTTTAGACTTTTTAACAATTGGTAGGAAATCTTTATTTTACAGGGTGCATTCATGACACTATGTTTGCAAAGCATACTGTGCTTACTAATAAGAAAGCCCAGCATGGATTTTGTGCCAGTCTGTGTTAACTCAATAATTAGAAAATTGTTATCTTTGGTAAGAAAGAAGGAGGGGTATGTTCTTTCTCTGACTTTCCAATTCTATTTTTGGCTGCAAAGATTTCCATGTAGCTCTACTCTTGTATAGCGTGCCACCTACTGGCTCCAAGGCATACATATGAAATATATATATGGATCACTTTATATTTTCCTGATTGGAAAGATTTTTATTTTTTTTATTTCTCTTTTCTTTGTCAAAGGACATAGAGCTATCACGACTACCTTAAAAAAAGAACTCAAAGAGGTTCTAAAGGCTCAAGGTTTTTTACCATCATGCATTCTCTGTGCAGCAGCCCCCCCTAATACTTACCTGAGCGCCATTGCGATCCAGCAATGTGCATAAGAGCCTGGGCTCTCAGGGGACCCTCCCTCCTCACTGGCTGAGAAAATAGAGGGAGCCATTGGCTCCTGCTGCTGTCAATCGCAGCCAGTGAGACAATGAGGAAAGGGAGAGGACAGGGGCCGCAGTGCGGCTCTGTGTGTGAATGGACACGCAGAGCCACGGATCGGGAGCGAGCCTGCTTAGGTGCCCCCTTTGTAATTTGCTTGTTCTGTTGGCACTTGGCAGGAGGGAGGGGCCAGGAGCGCCAACAAGGGACCCGAGAAGAGGCTGCTTTGTGCAAAACCAGTGCACAAAGCAGATAAGTATAACATGTTTACTGCAATACAACATACAATGCATTAACAACACATTACATATCAAGGCGGCGCTACCTAAAAACATATATATATATATATATTTTTTTTTTTTTCTAATAAAAAAACACAATGGGCCAGATTCTCATAGAATTCCCGGCGGCGTAGCGTAAGCCAGTTACACTACGCTGCCGCATCGTACTAGAGCAAGAGCTTTAATCTCAAAGTACTTGCTCCGTAGTTTTCGCCTGCGTCGCGTAAATCGCCCAGCGTAAACCCGCGCAATTCAAATGGGGCGGCTTGTATTTAAATTAAGCGCGCCCCCGCGTCGAACGAACTGCGCATGCGCTGGCCGGGGAAAAAGCCTAGTGCGCATGCTCCAGCTCACGTCGGAAAGCGTCGTTGAAACCGACGTCAAAACGACGTGAGAATCTGGCCCATATATCTGAAAAAAAGAAGGTGAAGGTCATTAGCAGGTAAGAAACACCAAACAAGAGCTGCACTTTCTACATGAGTAAAAACCCTTCAATTGCCAACACATACTCCTTCGCTCAGGAGGATCCAATACCTTCTGTACCACTTTATCTCCGAAATTGGGCGATTTTCGATAGATAAATTTGGGAAGTGTCTGCAATGAATTATGTAAAACTTTATCTAAACACATTACGTGCCAATGCTTTTTAAAGATTTTTTCAATATCCTTATATTGCATATGAAAGTTGGATATAAAACCCCATTCCTGTCTAGCCACTTCCTTACTGGGCATGTAAACCCCCTTCCTGACCAGGTGAAATTTAAGCTTGCGGCACTGCGTCGCTTTAACTGACAATTACGCGGTCGTGCGATATGGCTCCCAAACAAAATTGGCGTCCTTTTTTCCCCACAAATAGAGCTTTCTTTTGGTGGTATTTGGTCACCTCTGCGATTTTTTTATTTTTTGCGCTATAAACAAAAAAGGACGACAATTTTGAAAAAAAATACAATATTTTTTACTTGTTGTTACTGTATAAAAAATAGCCCAATTTAAAAAAAAAATTCAGTTTAGGCCGATACGTATTCTTCTACATATTTTTGGTTTAAAAAAAAAAAAAAATCGCAATAAGCGACTGGTTTGCGCAAAAGTTATAGCGCCTACAAAATAAGGGACAGAATTGTTATTTTTTATTATTTATTTTTTTACTAGTAATGGCGGCGATATGCGATTTTTATTGCGACTGCGACATCATGGCGGACACATCGGACACTTTTGACACATTTTTGGCACCATTCACATTTATACTGCAATCAGTGCTATAAATATGCACTAATTACTGTATAAATGTGACTGGCAGGGAAGGGGTTAACACTAGGGGGTGAGGAAGGGGTTAATGTGTTTCCTGCATTGTGCTCTAACTGTGGGGGGAGGGGGGGTGACCGATCTGTGTCCCTATGTACTAGGAACACAGATCTGTATGCTCTCTCTATGACAGGACGCTGTCATTGTGAGAGCCAGCAATGAGAGATGAGCTCATATGTTTACATATGAGATCATCTCTCATTGGCCCATCAGATCGCATCGCAAACGGCCACTCTGATTGGCCGTTCGCGGCGATCTGTGATTGGCTGTGTCCAAGGGACACGGCCAGTACACAAGTTCCCCGCTGCGCGCTCTGGAGCGCGCGCCGGGAACGAGGAAAGGGGCTGCCGTGAAAACACGGCAGCCCGGAGATTTAGCACCACCCTGCGGCCGCATATAGTCGTACGGCCGTAGGGAAGTGGCTAGGGTTAGTATGGCCACCTCTATCTGCCAGACACATATCCCTTGGGGTGTCAACCAATTCACTTATAATCTCATCTAAATCTGGTTCTTTATAACCTTTCTGCATGAATCTCTCTTTAATTATTCTCGAATGTGTAATAAAATCATCATTGGTTGTGCAGTTCCGCTTTACTCTCATCAACTGGCCTTTAGGAATATTCTTAAGCCAATTGGGATGGTGACCACTGATAAGAGAAGTAACTGTTTCTGTCAGTAGGTTTAAAATAAATCATAGTGACCAATGACATCCCCTGTAATATTATGTCTACATCTAGAAAGTGTACAAAGTAAGGTCCGTTGGCATGGACCATAGGGTGAGTACATGGATTGAAAACTGGCTACAAGGGCGAGTTCAGAGGGTGGCGATAAATGGGGAATACTCAGATTGATCAGGGGTGGGAAGTGGGGTCCGCCAAAGTTCTGTGCTGGGACCAATCCTGTTTAATTTGTTCATAAATTACCTGGAGGATGGGGTAAATAGTTCAATCTCTGTATTTGACCGACGACACTAAGCTAAGCAGGGCAATAACTTCTGCGCAGGATGTGGAAACCTTGCAAGAAGATCTGAACAAATTAATGGGGTGGGCAACTGCATGGCAAATGAGGTTTAATGTAAAAAAAATAATTAAATAATGCATTTGGGTGGCAAGAAATATGAATGCAATCTACTCACTAGGGGATGAACCTCTGGGGGAATCTAGGATGGAAAAGGACCTAGGGGTCCTAGTAGATGATCGGCTCAGCAATGGCATGCAATGCCAAGCTGCTGCTAACAAAGCAAACAGAATATTGGCATGCATTAAAAAAGGGATTATCTCCAGATATAAAGGGATAATTCTCCCATTCTACAAGACTTTGGTCTGGCCGCACCTGGAGTATGCTGTCCAGTTCTTGGCACCAGTCCACAGGACGGATGTACTGAAAATGGAGCGAGTACAAAGAAGAGCAACAAAGCTAATAAGGGCTCATTTCCACTGGCGTATTTACAGCCACTTTTCTGGGCATTTTTTGCAGCTTAAAAACGCCTGTCCATGTTAGTCTATGGCCTCATGCACACCATGACGTTTTTGAGCTGTAGATGGCTGAGACGTTTTTAAGCTGCAAAAAAAACTCGGGACCAGTGCGTTCTGAAGCTCCAGCAATAGCGCTGTAAAAACTATTAGATAAGCACTTGAACACCACAACATACAGGGATATACAATGTAATACTGATATATAATCACATACATAGGTTGGACTTTTTTCAACCTTACTGCTATGTAACTATGTAACAGATGGGTGGCACTAGTCCTCTGTGGGGGGAGAGAAGGATACTGGTGCCTGGTGAGCTTAGGGTGGGGGGTAGTGGTGTTAGTGGCATCATTTGTGTTTAGTGGATTCAGTTTAGGCCAATCATGCAGGGCACCACCCCCATAATCTATGCGTCTGGCCCCTAATCTACATGCAGGACGACGGATGCATGGATTCCAAAGTTTTTTGTGTTTTTTTCAGAAGCACATGATTAGAGCTAGAGGCTCTAATTGGCTTCAAAAAGGGTGGACTTGGGGCGCAAAGCACAGACAATTGAGCACCAGCCAACACTGAGGCCTCGTACACACGATGAGATATGTCCGCTCAAACTTGTCCGACGGACAGTTTAGAGCGGACATGTCTCATCGGATTTCGGTCCGATGGCGTGTACACACCATCGGATCAAAATCCCCGCCGGCAGACAGCGTGGTGACGCGGCGGTGACGTTGACGCCGCCACGTCACCGCTACGTCACCGCACCAGGAAGTAAACACTTCCGCGCGCATGCGGATCCATTCACAGGATACGACGCATGTGCGGGAAGATATGTCCGCTGGTTTGCTGTACTAACCAGCGGACATATCCGACGGACAGGTTTGTAGCGGACAAATTTCAAAGCATGCTTTGAAATTTGTCCGATGGACAAACCTGTCCGCTAGCCCGTACACATGATCGGATTTGTCTGCTGAAACGGTCCATCGGACCGTTTTCAGCGGACAAATTTGATCGTGTGTATGCGGCCTTAGTGGATTATTCCCCTTTCAATGCTCTGTGTCTATACTGCCACCTCCCTCTGTTGGGATTATAGTGCTCATGTCTGACAGGAGATCATTCTGCCTAAAAGAGCAGCAATGGAGCCTGATCGGGAAGGAATGAGTTTTTAAAGCACCTGACCGGCAGTTGGACACAGTCCAGATCCAAGGGACGCTGAGATTTTGTTAAAATCCTAGGACCATCCCAGTGAAGTTAAGACTGTAGAATGCACAGTCTGTTTCCTAAAATGTTTCCCAAAATGTGTGCAGTGGAGATGGAGTAAAAGTGGATGGCATCTAGAATTGGCCCTCCATCTCTTCATTAATGGAGCCCAGAAGTAAATTTTGCGTGCCGTTTTGGAGTGTCTTACAACTCCAACTCCATCACTGTCTCCACTCCCTACAGTTCCGAGAGGTTCGATCAACAACTGGGGTACTGACACATGGGCTCTCAAAAACATATAGCCTATTGATTACCCCCTGGAACAACCGCATCTACCCTGGATGGGAAACTGGGAAAAAGAATTGAACCATATATTCACGCTTAACCAACGACAAAATATTGTTAGGTTCTCGTTAAAATCATCCATCTGCACGAAGATCCAAGAAACAAATTACAAAATCACAACCCGCAGATGTTACATAAATTTTACCCGGAGGTGGCAGATCATTGCCGGCAATGCCAGGAGGAGGGAGCTACGATGCCGCACATTTTTTGGTCCTGTCCTAGGATAGTGCCATGATGGAGGGATTACGGAACATTATTCAAGAATTTACTGACAATTAGATCCCTGACGACCCGGCCTTTTTCTTTTTACATGGTACATCTATTCCAGCAAAAAAGTATAAAAAATCAATTATACAACACCTGCTAAATGCAGTAAAGTCATGTATTCCTCCCAAATGGAAAAATTGTCAGTTGTTGGCTCCATAAAGTGGAAGAGATTAATAAGATGGAAGATCTCACACTTTTAGCACAACATAAGCATGAAAAATACTATAGTTGTGGAGACTGTGGAATTTGTTTATCCTCTGTGAAGAAGGTATAGCAATGCTTGGCCAATGATTAATTGGCAGCTTTACCATGAATAGCTACCTGATTTGCTGGCATCCATCTGCGACCCTGGACCCCTTCGCCCTTTCACCCCCCCTCCATCCCCCTCTTCTCTCTTTTTCTCTGTTTTCGTTTAAACTTTTCTTCTCTTCTCTCTCTTGTAATTATGAAACTGGAAAGTGGTATAGGCAATCCCGGGACTTACTACTAGTGGTGAATGCATGGATTCCAATGGGGGTGGGTGTTTTTTTTAAAGCAAGCAAACTCCTGCGCACGGGAGTGGAAGGGTCTGTACTGCTGGGCTCTGATGAAGAGGCCCTAGATGCCTCGAAACACGTAAGCCGGCAGCAACACACCTCTATTTTGGAGCGTGGTTTGAGGGGCATCTACTTTATCGTTCTTTGACTAGCCTGTATACCGACTCTTTTGTGAGTAGTTTTTTTAATATTATTTATATTCAATAAACTGTCTAATGGTAATACACTAGGCTGGTGTGCCTTTCTTTTCCTTTTCTGTTTTTTTTAAAGCTCCTGATTATAGCCAGAGGGGTTAATAGGCTTCAAAATAGGGTGGGCTCAGGGCACATAGAATGCGAACGGAGCCCATCCAGGTGTGTTACAATAGTGAATGAATATATAGCTATTTGCACTGATCCTCCTCCTGGCCAATCAGGAAGTGGGTCTTGAGACCCAATTGGCTGAAAGGACAGGCGATCCTGTTGGATGCCTAAGACGAGGGGAGGGAATGCACGCCCACCAAGATGGAGGAATGGAGGAGATGTCACATGCTGGCTGCCAATGCCCGCCACCTGCCACCTAGATAGGGTATGACAGCGTGCGGGCTGGGGACTTGAGGTGCCACCTGGGCGGTTGTTTGCGCCCCCCCCAAAAAAAAACACCAGCCGTCACTGGTCACGGACTTCACTTTAATTCAGACATTGGTTCTTTTTGGCACAGTTGACTGATATTTGGATCAAACATTTTATTTATTTAATACCGTTATTACTTATTTAGGTTCTTTCGTTTTTGGATATATCCACCATATGTAGATGTAAAAAAAAGCACTTGTCTCTTAATATTGCTTTAATTGACTGCAATTCATTTGTTCCTAGCAACAAAAACACTAGAGCTGATTCAAAATCTTGTGCCATGGTCCTTACACGTCCTGAATTACAAGCAAGGACTGTAGTGAGATATTACTCACAGTTGGAGATAATTGAAGTTATCTTCTACCTAAATTGCATCCCCATGCCAGCACTTCTATTCCTCTTTAATAGCTGCACATGAAGAAGTCAGGGTAGTATAGAGGCACAGAATCCACTACTATAAGGTAAATAGCATAGGAACTACTTTTTCCCAGATAATACAAGCTTACAAGTATTAAAGTAGGATATTTCATTACTTACAGATCAGCTTTAGATTGCATTGAGGAAAACACATGTACGTTTTTGACTAGCAAGCACCCTAAGGTGCCTGCATGCTCCTCCATTGCTTGGATCCACAGGAGACACCAGAAATCCTAAGCAACTGACTGTAAATTCGGATTTGCACAGTTATGCCACGTACACACACTCGGAACACTCGTCTGTACGCGGCATTAGACGGGTCTCCCAATGACACAATTTGGACAAGGCAACCAGTTCTTCAAACACCCAGCGCTAAATCAAGAGAGATAATGTGATGCACATACATATTCCCCATACCTGGAAAGGCCACGCTTGTCCTGGAGCAAAGGAAGTAGGTCATGGCAGTGAAGAAGCATAGTAAAATTAAAGCAGAGTTCCACCAATGCACATAAGTGCCGCCTCACCTGTGCCCATCAGTGCAGCCTTTCAGTGCACATCAGTGAAGGAGAAAAAATACTTATTTACAAACTTTACTTTTTTTAGCAAAAAAAAAAAAAAACTCAGCAGTGACTAAATACAAAAGAAGTGTGAAAAAAAATTCAAAACTTTCAAATGGGTGAAGGCATCCTCCAAACGCTCGCCTGCCGGCCCTGTGTCCCACATTCAGTGACGTCACAGGTGACAGGGAGATGACTGCCAGCTTGACTCAGAGCCTTTGAACCCCCTGGAGCTAGCGAGACAGCAGCAGCACCCCCACACCGCTGGCTATCTGGATCAGGACTACACAGCAAGCCTCCCCTTGTGACTAGGCTGTTTAACCCTTACCCTGTGAGTTAATTCTTATTTAAATTTGAATCTTAACCACTTAACCCCCAGACCATATTACTGCCCAATGACCAGAGCACTTTTTGCGATTTGGCACTGCGTCGCTTTAACTGACAATTGCGCGGTCGTGCGACGTGGTTCCCAAACAAAATTGGCATCCTTTTTTTCCCACAAATAGAGCTTTCTTTTGGTGGTATTTGATCATCTCTGTGGTTTTTATTTTTTGCGCTATAAACAAAAATAGAGCGACTATTTTGAAAAAAATGCAATATTTTTTACTTTTTGCTATAATATCCCCCAAAAATATATATAAAAAATTTTTTTTTCCTCAGTTTAGGCCGATACGTATTCTTCTACATATTTTTCATAAAAAATCACAATAAGCGTTTATTGATTGGTTTGTGTATGGGGGGTGGACTCACTAGGGGAAATCACTGATCTTCCGTTCATACATTGTATGAACGGAAGATCAGCGTTTCCCCCGCTGACAGGACCGGGAGCTATGTGTTTACACACATAGATCCCGGTCCCCGCTCTGTAACGAGCGATCGCGTGTGCACGACGGTGATCGTGCCCGCCGGGCACGCGCACAGGACTCGGGGGCGAGCGGGGACGCACGCGCGCGTCCCCTAGTGGCCGCAGAAGAGCCGACGTATAGCTACGGGCTCTCGCCCAGGAGAGCTGACCTGCCGCCGTAAAAGCAGTTAATAAACTCATCATTCATCGTTTTCAGATGAGCGCCTCTGTTCTCCACATTGGAAATAAATGTCCCACCTCTAACTAAAGTCAATTTTCTGCCTAAAATGGTTTGCTGGATGCACAGCAAAAATACATGTCCGGTAATTTTTTTTTTTTTTACTACGCAACTAAGCATTAGATTTCCGGGTGAAAATCCAAGTCAATGGGGGTTATTCGCGAAAGGCAAATCCACTTTGCACTACAAGTGTAAACTACAAGTGCAAAGTGCACTTGAAATTGCACTGAAAGTGCACTTAGGAGTGCAGTCGCTGTAAATCTGAGGGGTAGATCTGAAATGAGGGGAAGCTCTGATGATTTTATTATCCAATCATGTGCAAGCTAAAATGCTGTATTTTATTTTCCTTGCATGTACTCCTCGGATCTACAGCGACTGCACTTTCAGTGCAATTTCAAGTGCACTTTGCATTTGTAGTGCAAAGTGGATTTGCCTTTCGTAAATAAACCCCCAATGTGTCTGTTATACAACCTCAGAATAAAGCCTCTTACACACGATTGGACTTCCATCGGACAAATCTGTGGATCTTTGTCCGAAGGGCATTGTCCGTCAACTTGTTCTGCATACACACGGCACAACAGTTTCAGCCAACGTACACCAAACCACGTGTTTTTTCAGCTCTTTACCGCCACCCTTTGGGCAACTTCTGCTATTGTTGTCTGATGTTTAGCATTGGTTCGGAGCATGCGTGTTTGTACTTTAGACCAACGGATTTGTGTACACACGATCGGATAATCCGACGGAGCGCATGTTTTGTCAGACAATTTGAGAGCATGCACAGCCAACATTTGTTGTCGGAAATTCCGACAGCAATTGTCCGATGGAGCATACAGACGGTCGGATTGTTCGACAAAACACGTCCATCGGACAATTGTTGTCAGAATATCCGATCGTGTGTACGAGCCTTTAGACCCCATACACGCTATTAGATTTTCTAAACTAATGAATAAGCACTGGCGTTAGTGCGAAACGCGTCAGAGGTTGGGTTTTATTTTACTTTGCTGTGCTGTGACTTGTAGTGCTGTCCTTTTTTCAATAAAGGCTACCATTTGTTCAGTGCGCGGCTGTCCAGAGACAATCTTTGTTCCTACAACGTGATGACTGTGCTTACTCCATTACGAACGGTAGTTTTACCAGTAGTTTTCCCGTCTCATAACTTGCTTCTGAGCAGCGCAGGTTTTTCATGTCGTTAAAGCCCACACACGACCATTTTTTACAACCTGAAAAACGACAACGTTTAAAACGCCGTAAAAATAGAGCATGTTGGGAAAAAAATTGGCCGATTTTTACAACCCGAAATATGATCGTGTGTACGCGGCATAATAGAATGTATGGGCTTAACTTTACGTGTTTTATATTTGTAGATCCAGGTTTGCTTTATGAATGTGCCCACCGGTCACCTGTACTGTACTCTCACAGGTACTGCTCCTTGGTTGTCTAAGGGTAAAGGGTTAATGCTTTGTAATCCTGTATTCCTATAGTTTTTCCCTTTCTTGCTCAGAATTACAGTATCACATGTAACTGGGAACAAAGGCTACAGGGAACACAGTTTAATGGATTGTGATTACTGTTCTGGAACAGATTGAACCTCTTTATAGTCTATGAGAGGCTGATGTGAACTGAATTCAAACTAAAGAAAGATAATGGATTTTACTGCAAGCTACTCAGATGAAAAGGATGCTATCTCATAATTTACAACGGCATTGGATATCCAAGATATGGAAAGGGAGAAATGTAATAAAGCCTCTATTATATTACATACACACACAGGTTTGGGAGGTTTGTAGCACTTCACCTAGATTTATTATACAAAAAGAAGAATAGTGTTTATTTCTGCACAGTAATTAACCTTGCTCCTTAGAAGCAACATGGCAGTCATCCGATCATGATTATTATTACCAAAGACTCTGGTCTTGGGCAACCTCCAGCTGATGGCGCAGCTAAAGTGTATCTTCTTAATGTCTCCTCTGAATCTCAGCCAAGTCTTTTATAGCATATTACACAAATTGGCTCAGTGAAATGTTCCTTAGTCCCTTATTCTTCTCTCCGGGTCGTACCCGTATTTGGATTTCTATAGAGCCTTTCTGCCATGTTAATGCACCTTGGAGGCTCTGGCATTCTGTCTTTGCTGATATATGTATGGTGTAGGGATACACGACACAACTCATATACTGTAGTCCTATCTAGCAATTATATCAATCCTGCACTGCACTACAATAATAGCTTCTAAAAGCAACAAAAATAGACAAGCTGTTCCAAATCTGAAACAGCGATTGCGATATTTGCCAGCATTTCTCAAGGCAAGGGGAATGCGGTTGATCGTAACGCATTGCAAGACAAACACGAAAGTCATTTTATGGTCTGTGTAATGTAGAAATTAAAGTGTTAGCAGATGAAAAAGAAAGATACGTGCTATACACATTACTTCTCCAATTTGTCTGTTTAATATACCTAATAACACAGCAAAGTCAGAGAGGTACTTTACAGGATCTGTGGATTCTGGGTAATCTAATGAACAATTCCGTGAAATATCACTCTGTGCGTTGCTTACAGAGGCTGTAATGGGAAAAACCATTGTTAAAAATTGTTCTGTTTCAAATGCCGCTTTATGCATTGACATACTTCCATAGGCGTGCACTGGGGGTGTGCCAGGTGTGCCTAGGCTCACCCTAATCACTACGTGCAGTGCCAATTCCCTGGGCTTTCCCCTATGTTGGCCCTGCAGTGCTGCTGGCTTCCCTCCTCTCCCCCCAGCTGCTGTGGGGGATGTTTCAGGATGAAAAGTAGAGGAAGGGGCTAGTAAATATGTAATTTACCAGTGACTTATTTTACTAAATTAACACACTGTCACGAGTGTACTTACCAAGGCCGAGATGCTGAGGGCGGCTCACCTTTACGACCTGGCGCGATCCGCCCCCTGGGGTTAGGACAGAGGGAAGGAAGCGCCAGGAGGCACCGGTACCAGTAGTAGGGTGAAGACTGAAAGTGCTGGACAGGAACTGAGCAGGAAGGAGTCCACTGGGGACAGCAGAGAGTCAGGCAAAGACAGTCCGGGTACTTGAGGTACTTTAAGCTGAGAGCAAGGCTGAAGACAGATCCGGGAGACGAGCCGTGGTCAAGGATTGGAGAGAGCAGGAAGTCCATAGGTTCAGGCCAGAGGTCAGGGGGCAGGAGACAGCAGCAATCAGGGGGTGTCAGCCAAAGGTCAGGTAATCCAGGTAAACAAGACAGGAGCTTCAAAAGGAAGTAACACAGGAGCTGATGACAAACCAGCAACCTGACAGGAGGGAGAAGCTGCTTTAAATAGGCCAGTCAGGCCTCTGATTGGTCTTGAGAGGAGCGAGCCCGTGCGCGCCCCCGTGTGTGCGGCCGTACCGCGCATGCGCGCGCGCAATTCGCGCACAGGCAATCGCAATAGTGGTGATCTACCACGCATGCGCGCGATACGAGCGGAAGTGGTGCCCTGACACACACTCACTGTGTTCAGTCATAACTGAAGCGTAGTAAACTATGTTAACTATGCTTCAGTTTGTGAATGAACAGGAAGTCGCTAAGCACAGAGCATTTCCCATTCATTCACTGTCCAATGCAGATGAGGCTGCAGACAAGGGCGTGTGTGTTTGAGTTTTGGGGTTCACACCCTAATGCAATGGGGTTCACACCCAATGCAATAGGCTGTGCACATCTATGCATACTTCCTTAGGCCCAGTCTGTCCAGACAGCATGGTCACCTTCTGACCTAGCACCATCCACAGGTAACTTAAAGTGGTTCTAAAGGCTGAAGGTTTTTTTTACCTTCCTTCATGTAAAATATTTTTAAATTCTGTTCCCTTCAGTTTGTGAATGAACAGGAAGTCGCTGAGCACAGAGCACTTCCCATTCATTCACTGTCCAATGCAGATGAGGCTGCAGACAAGGGCGTGTGTGTTTGAGTTTTGGGGTTCACACCCTAATGCAATGGGGTTCACACCCTAATGCAATAGGCTGCGCACATCTATGCATACTTCCTTAGGCCCAGTCTGTCCAGACAGCACGATCACCTTCTGACCTGGCACCAGCCACATGTAACTTAAAGTTGTTCTAAAGGCTGAAGTTTTTTTTTACCTTCCTTCATGCAAAAAAAATAAAAAATTCTGTTCCCTTGTAGCAGGTTAAGCAGTAGTGTTGAGCAGAATATGCCATATTCGATTTCGCGATATATCTCGAATATATAGTCGAATATTCGAGATATATTCGCTAAATACGAATATTCGTGATATTTTTTGGAAATGAAATTATTGCGAATTTTCGCTATTGCGAATACGATTGCGAATGCGAAATTTCGAGAAATGCGGAATGGAGCACTCTGATTGGCTCAGAATATTCGTGATATTTTACAATACAAAATAATTGCGAATATTCGAGAAATGCGGAAGGAGCACTCTGATTGGCTCAGAATATTCGTGATATATTACAATACACAATAATTGCGAATATTCGAGAAATGCGGAATGGAGCACTCTGATTGGCTCAGAATATTCGTGATATATTACAATATAAAATAATTGCGAATATTCGAGAAATGCGGAATGGAGCACTCTGATTGGCTCAGAATATTCGTGATATATTACAATACACAATAATTGCGAATATTCGAGAAATGCGGAATGGAGCACTCTGATTGGCTCAGAATATTCGTGATATATTACAATATAAAATAATCGCGCGATATCGCTATTGCCGAATAATCGCATTGCGATTTTTCGGCAATATAAAATGAGCGCTGCAGCTACTCGGCCCAAGGTCTCTAATCATACCAGCAATGCTTTTAGACATCGATGGGGATCTCTAGGATGTGATCTGTTCTAAAAAAAAAATTGAAAACATTCGAATATTCGAAATAGCGAATATTCGCCGCGATATTTGTGTTATTCGCGAATACTCGAATATGCAATATTCGTAGCGAATATTCGTGAGCAACACTATTAAGCAGCACAGTGCTTGTGCTGTCTATCCTGTCCCTCTGGAAGCTGTAAAAAACCTGGCTGATCATTCCTGGTTCTGCCTACCCCCCTGTAAACTGACCACTGTATATCATGGCTGCTGAGCCCTGACACTGTGGTCAGTTTATATGCCTCCATCATCCGAATCTCTCCTCTTTCCTCCCCCCTCCCCTCCCTGGGTGTTAGCTCTGTGTCTGTGTGAGCTGTCTCCACCCCCTCCCCCACCGCTGTTAAGGTAATATAAACGTTTTAAAAATCCCACTGGCAGCCCCTCTCTTGTATTGTTTTTTTTTTTTAAATGGTACCTCTAAATACCTTTTTTCTGTCATCTTCAGGCCGGTCACATAACAAAAAAGTACAATGGTTCAACAATTAATAGACTGGCCTGGTCACAGCATAGATGGGTTACATATGCTAGGTCGAGTGTCCTCCTGGGGCTGTATCACACACAGCCATAGTAAAAGGGAGTATTAAGCATTGAGCAATGTACCCCAAAGAGATCAAAAATTGTATAAAATAAAAAGGGAAAAAAGAAAAGAAAAAATGGAGAGAGGAAATGCAGGGGGAGTCAGAAAAAAAAAAAAAAGAAGGGCAGAAATGGCAGCCCCAAACAGTTCTAATGAGCCAACCTGGGCTACCAGACCTTGTCAAACTTCTTAAGATAATTGCTGTTATGTGAGGGGCGTTATGTATTTCTTGGTCAACCATAAAATCAGAAAACCTGGGTGGAGCCAAATAGGCATAAGAAAGAATTGTAAAAGAGATAAAAGAAAGGCTATCAAATGTAAATAAAGTCATGTATGTTATGGGTAAAAAAAATACAGTATATATTCAAGTATGTATTCTTTTTTTTTGCTGCTGTGATACAACTTCCTGTTAAGCCTTGTACACACGGGCAAGAATCTCGTCAGGAAAAAAAAATGTTTTTTTTTCCAGACAAGATTCTTGGCAAGAAACTCTTGCCGCCCGAGAGTACTGATAGACCTTTCAAAAGAACCGCGGTTCTCTTGAAAGGCAAGAACGCAGTGACGTCATCGCGTACGACATTCGATGCCATCGCCGCCATCTTGATTCACCCTACCTATGCCGTGGAAGCTACCGCGAATGCGTCAAAGTAATTTCTAGGGTGGTTTCCACGGCGACCAGGTAAGTATACACACTCTCGAGTTTCTCGGCAGGAAAACTGCCGAGAATCTCACAACGAGAAAATAGAGAACATGTTCTCTATTTTTCTTTTATAGAAACAGGACAGTTTTCTTATCGAGAATCCTGAAAGCCTCATAGACACGCTCGGTATACAGGCATACCTTACTTTTAAGTACACAATGGAACCAGAGCATGTATGTAAAACGAAAATGTACTTAAAGTGAAACAATACCCTGTTTCACTTTTAGGGTATAGTGGGGGGTCAGTGGATGTAGTGGGGGTGTCAGGAGCTGTAGTTGATGTCTCAGGAGCTGTAATGGGGGTGTCAGGGGCACACTGGAACGGGGCGTGCTATGCTCTCGGAGCTTCAGCTCCTTCTACTGTGGCTGCAAAATGTCTGTACAGTACTTGTAAGGCACTTTACATACACTTGCGGGTATGTCCTTACTCGCGAGTGTATGTAAAGTGGGTGTACTTAAAGAGGGGTATGCCTGTAGTCGGCAAGAAAGCTCTGCCAGCAGTTTTCTTGCTGGTTCTTGCCGAGTAAACCGAGCGTGTGTACGAGGCTTTAGAGGGTGGACACATTCTCTATGAGTCTTACAGTGCCTGTGTACGTGGGGGTATACTTTCCACAGAGCGCATTCATCAATGCCCGGGACCAGGTAAGGACTGTGATCATGTGAAAAGTCAAACATTAAAGCCCTGTACACACGATTGGTTTGTCTGATAAAAACCAGCCGATGGACCGTTTTCATCGGACGTTGGCCTCATCGGTTTGTTTTCCATCGGTGAAAAAAAAATAGAACATGTTTTAAAATTTTCTTGTGGATAAAAAAAACGATCGTCTGTGTGGAAGTCCATCGGTCAAAAATCCACGCATGCTCAGAATCAAGTCGACGCATGCTCGAAAGCATTGAACTTCATTTTTCTCAGAACGTCATAGTGTT
The DNA here is from genome assembly GCA_029574335.1 of Rana kukunoris. Lineage (NCBI taxonomy): Eukaryota > Metazoa > Chordata > Amphibia > Anura > Ranidae > Rana > Rana kukunoris. The sequence continues at coordinate 103,080,406 of CM056049.1, forward strand.
TTACGTCACCGCGTTTGGACACGATCAGATTTTTAACCGATGGTGTGTAGGCAAGACTGATGAAAGTCAGCTTCATCGGATATCCGATTGTAGCGCCCCCTTACTTTCAGTATGGGCACTACGCTAAAGTTAGTGGGGGAGTGGGAGAGTTATGTTGCTTCCACTCTTAATTTTGTTAAATTTGGGCTGCTGTCATTTTATAACTGTCCTGTGGGTCCCACCCCCGGACAACAGATGGCGTCAGAGGGGTTCTAGCAGAGCCACTTTTCCCCAGCAGCCAATTGGAGGAGTTTTCCCTCGCAGGTATATCTGTGGCAGGCGCCATTTTTTCCGGGGTTCTTGGCGGGCTCCTGGTTCCAGGTGCTGCACCCACCTTTAGGGTGTGCACATCCAACAGACCCCGGCGATATGGCCTACCAGGCCGGGGTCGCAAGTTACGCAGAGTTCCTGGCGGATGCTGCCGAGGGGCCCCAGTGACTTACTGGGTCCCCTCACCCTTACAAGGAAGATCCTAAGCTGCTGGCTGTGCGGTGGGGAATCGGCTCAAGGAAAACCCGGAGGCAGGTTATCTGAGAGACGTGATCGAACCATCGGAGATCTAGTGACCGACACATTGACAGGTATATTTCTGCTGTCAACCGGCCACTCAAATGTAATTGACTGGAGAGATTCGCTCTGCTGTTCACATTGTCAGCGTATAGCCTGTGGCAGAGACCTCATCTGGCATCTCAAACCAAATCAGAGCCAGGTCTATTGAAAAGACCTGTTCTTTCCAGCAACCTTAAAGTGGAACTCCGGCTGCCAGACTTGTGGCAGAGGTCTGTCCGGGGAGCACTTCACCCACTCTGCCTAGAGTGGCGACATAATATACAGTTACTGAAAGCAGGCTTGCTTTACTGTTCATCCAAGCCTGATACTGCAAGGTTTTCTTCATTTCATCAACCTGTCCTGTCTACCTGGTCGGATAGATTAATAGCAGCGCAGCCATTGGCTCCTGCTGCTGTCAATCAAATCCAATGATGCAAAAGCCTAGGGACAGAACCGAGTCCTGCTGTCTGTGTCAATGGATGCAGCAGCAGGACACAGGATCATGCCTGCATGGGTGCCCCTGGGGAGAGCGCTTCTCCGACAGGACACTCAAGAAGAGGAGGAGTCATGAGCGACGCTGAGGGACCCCAGAAGAGGAGGATCGGGGCCACTGTGTATGACATGAACCTTTAGTTGCTGGCTTTTAATAAACATACACTCACCTGCTCCACGTTCCAGCGACGCGCCGGCCGGGGCTCCGCTCCTCTCCCCTCTCTCCAGCCGGTGTCTTCATTCTAAGTGTGGGCACCCGGCCGTGACAGCTTTCGGCTTCAAAGCCAGGCACCCACTGCGCATGCGCGAGTGGCACTGCGCAAGCGGCGCTGCACCATTCAATTAGACAGGCGAGCACCTGGGACCTGTCACGTGTCCCAGGCGATCGCCTATGGGGAGGTGCTGCCAAAAGCCGATCTGACTTTCGCCTAAGCAGCCCCTCGGCGGAAGGAGGAAGTGGGACAGGAAGTCCCACTCCTCCAGAAGCCCCCACTCCCCCCCCCAAAAAAATGACATGCCATTACATGGCATGTAAGGGGGCAAGGAGTGGATTAAGCGGAAGTTCCACTTTTGGGTGGAACTCCGCTTTAACCACTTCCCGCCCGGCCAATAGCCGATTTACGGCCGGGAAGTGGTTATGAAATCGTGACAGGCCGTTCTCAAACGGCCTGCACGATTTCATGCCGCACGCGCCCGTGCGGGCGCGCAGCGCGGCGATCGGTGATGCGGGGTGTCAGTCTGACACCCTGCACCTCCGATCTCGGTAACGAGTCTCCGGCGGAGCCTCGTTACCACGTGATCAGCCGTGTCCAATCACGGCTGATCACGATGTAAACAGGAAGAGCCGCCGACGGCTCTTCCTCACTCGCGTCTGACAGACGCGAGTACAGGAGAGCCGATCAGCGGCTCTCCTGACAGGGGGGGTTCGCGCTGATTGTTTATCAGCGCAGCCCCCCCTCGGATCGCCACACTAGACCACCAGGGAAATAAAAAAAATACAAACAAAATACAAAAAAAAAATGACAAAAAAAAAAAAAAAAATGACAAAAAAAGAAAATGACAAAAAAAAGGGGGGCAGTAAAAAAAAATGATGCCAATCAGTGCCCACACATGGGCACTGATTGGCAACATTGATCCATCAGTGCCACCCCTCAGTGATCATCAGTGCCACCCCAGTGTCTGTCAGTGCCACCCCACAGTGCCAATCCATGCCCAGTGCCCACCTACCAGTGCCCACCTGTGCCACCTATCAGTGCCCACCTGTGCCGCCTATCAGTGCCCACCTGTGCCGCCTATCAGTGCCCACCTGTGCCGCCTATGAGTGCCCACCTGTGCCGCCTATGAGTGCCCACCTGTGCCGCCTATGAGTGCCCATCTGTGCTGCCTATGAGTGCCCAGTGCTGCCTATGAGTGCCCATCAGTGCCGCCCATGAGTGCCCATCAGTGCCGCCCATGAGTGCCCATCAGTGCCCAATACCAGAGCCGCATATCAGTGCCCATCAGTGCTACCTAATCGGTGCCCATCAGAACTACCTCATCGGTGCCCATCAGTGCCACCTCATCGGTGCCCATCAGTGCCACCATATCAGTGCCCATAATTGAAAGAGAAAACATACTCATTTACAAAAAAATTAACAGAAAAAAAAAAAAACTTTATTTTTTTTTCAAAATCTTCGCTCTATTTTTAGTTGTTGCACAAAAAAAAAAAAACGCAGAGGTGATCAAATACCACCAAAAGAAAGCTCTATTTGTGGGGAAAAAAGGACGCCAATTTTGTTTGGGTGCAGTGTAGCATGACCGCGCAATTGTCATTCAAATTGCGACAGTGCTGAAAGCTGAAAATTGGCTTGGACGGGAAGGTGCGTAAGTGCCTGGTATGGAAGTGGTTAAGTAGCGCAAGTGTTTTGAATCTTTTTTTAAGAATAAGGATACCATTTAGTGTCACTTTAATCTTAAATTTTAATAGTTGAAGTAACATTATGCGCAAAGAACTGTTAAGATGGCCATACATGGATCGAAATGCAGCCGGTTCAGCAGGGACATGGTGAATTTCGATCCATGTATGGGCAGCCTGTGGATTTTTTCTTGGACGCTCAGTGCATTGATCATTGTATTCTGATATTGGGTAAGGAATCAAATCAATATTTTTTTTTTTAACCCCCTGGTTAAACGACAAAAAAAAAGATCGATGTATGGGCTGCCTTAGTTAGAAATGATATACAAATTGTATGTTGTTTGCTTTCAAAGCACGACTACTCCCACTGAACACCCACTCTATCCGACTACTGCTTGTCACATGTGCATAATACTGAGTTATAAGAGGCTTAACTATTTAATGAAGCATACCGGGCACAATGGGCCTCCTCGCTGTGCACCTCATATAGCTGGGGACGTGTTCTCATTGTGATTCAACAAGGAAAACATCCTAATTAGGTAAGACAGTATTCTGTCTGGACAGATTAATAAAATCATGTTGCTACCTTTTGTTCTCTTGTGTGCCCATCAAAGATTTGCTGCTAATATCAAACAAACCCTATGAGGCTGACTGCATAAAAAATAATCACATTACATAAAAGCCATTAAAGATGGGCAAAGCACAGCCTGATCCCAGCTCAGCTCAAACATTGCATTTAACAGAACGCTTTGTAGGGTTTCTTTTGGCTCAATGCACATGTACGCTACTCTACATTAGTCAAAGCATGTAGATGACTGGGACAGGCGCTTTTTTATTACCTTTAGTCTTTATGTATATATGTATGGCCACCAAAATATGCTGTATCTACCAAAAAGTCAGCTTTATCTCAGGCTGCCGGGGCTTGCCCTTAAAGTGGAGTTCCATCCATTTTTTTATGTTTGTCTGTGCTGCACGCCCTAATCTCATAGTGTTCAGAATGGACAATTTTTATTTATTTTGTTGCTTGTAAATACCTTTATTTTGTAGTCCTTCATTACTTCCTCCTCCTTATTAGCCTAGGCCAGGGGTGTCAAACTCAATTTCATCGTGGGCCGCATCAGCATTATGGTTGCCCTCAAAAGGGCCGGTTGTATCTGTAAGATTAGATGTCCAGTGCATCCCTTCCCCTTACATTAGATGTCAAGAGTCCCCCCCCTCCCTTACATCACAGTGCACCCCCCTTTCCTTATGCTGCTGCTAGGAAGAAGTTGAATGCATTGCTTGAAAGCAGAAAGTACAGGGTCTGGAGGATAACTGGAAAGGTGCGAGGGCCGCATGAAATGGCCTGGAGGGCCGCATTCGGCCCGCGGGCCTTGTGTTTGCCACCTCTGGCCTAGGCTATTAAGTCACAAGGCTATTTGCAAGGGTTTCTGGGATAGGCATCATGTTTCCCAGTAGTCCCTGACTGAAACCTATTACATTGCTTGTGCAGCACTGAGCATGTGGGAGATATGCAAAGCTGAAATCCAGAAAGTCATACAGTCTGTCTTCATGATGCCCACACTTAAGATGGCCACGGTCTATTTCTAGATTATAAACTAAATGCTAAATGCTGTAACAACCTAACAAAACGGACTTTAGTTTACAGACTAACTTTACTAGAATACATTAAGCTTGTGTATTACAGGGGTATTAATATTTAAAAAGTGAAATTGTGGGTGGAACTCCCCTTTAACAACAAATTAAATCCCTCTAAAGCATGTCAGATGTGTGATTTCTACATCTAGAAACAAATAGTTTGAATGTAACATACTGTATGTTGTAACGTTTATTGCAATGTAATGTATTAGCATGTTGTCAGATGAATATTCAAGTAGGTAACATAACAAAAATGCTACACAGAACAACTTGGCATAAGATATTGCATATTTATAGTAGGGGTTATGATATGTATGGTTGGTTCACACTTGAGAAACAGGAGCAGGAGTCCGGTGTGAAACCATTCACTGTTTCAGGTCTGATTTCAGCCTAAATATTTGGCTGAATTTGGACCTGAAACAGACCAAAACACGCACAGGACTCCTGTGCTATTTGCACCAGAGCCGCTGCGGAGATGTGTGAATTGGTGTCAGAAACCATGAATCAAACCGAGACAGAAGTACAAATCACACTTGTTTAATAATAATAATAATAATAATAATAATAAAAAGATAAACAGAGTAAGCATAGTCAAAACATAGTCAGAGTTCAGGAACCGAATCGGATAGTCAGCCAAGCCAAATGTCCGAGAGCCAGAGATATACTTAGTAGAGCAGCAAGCAGGATCAAGAGCCAGAGGGGATGTCAGCCAAGCAATGTCTTCAACAGGACCACAGGAGAAAGTCTCTGTGATGTTGACCAGGCGAAGGCAGAGATCAACTGAACTGGAAGGCTAATGGCCCGTACACACGATCCGAATATCGGACGAAAACCATTGTACGATGATGGATCGTGTGTACACTACTTTCGAGAGCCGATCACGACCGTTCATCCGATATTATTCGATCGGACAAGCGCGAAAATTTTCGATGTCAGATCGTACGATTTTCGTTTAGTCAGTACAGTTGTCGTCCGACAATACAATACAAATACATTACAACACATGGCATCACTTCCCATTTTTTTTTTCTGTCGTACGAGAATTTTAATGACTTTAATAACCTATTTCATTTTACTTGCGACTATTAAGCGAAAAAAGTCGTACGATCCATCGTACGATATTCGGATCGTGTGTACGGGCCATTAAGTAGGCAGGACTGACGAGCAGGATCATCATCAGGTTAGTCACTGTGGAGAGATAGAACCTGGCAATTAGTCGACAGCTTTCTCTGAGCGGCCAGCTCAGAGAAGGAAGGGATGAGCCCATTCCTGACAACTGTCTCCATAGAGAGCAGGCCACAACCTCCTCCTGACATCCGAGAAATCCACATCCAATTCACATAGGTGTGAACCCAGCCTAAAGCCTCTTACACACGATCTGATTGTTGGCCAACCGATCATCCAATTTTTGTCTTCAGGGCGTGTGCTTGGATCTTGTCTTGCATACTAACAGGACACAATTGTCGGCCAACAAACGTAGTGATGTAGTGACGTACTACAAGGAATTTCAGCTCTTGAGCACTACCCTTTGGGCCCCTTTTGCTAATTTCATGTTTGGTGAGCATTGATTCCGAGCATGCGTGTTTGTACTTTCAACTTTTGTGTGAACTGGGCCTTATTCAGTAGTAGGAAGGGCTGAGGTCTTGGAGATATTTATGTATTTGCAGACTTCATAGATCATGCATGTACAACACTGTTAGCTGACGTTTTTTCTGCTTATATTTTTCCTTTTTCTGGTTCCTCCCTCCCTCCTCATCAGCTTGATAATTACAAAGCCTTCCTGTTTTAATTCCATACTTTATTTTAGAAGACATGATGTCATCACTTGGGGTTATGGGATTCTCTATGCAATGCAGGCAGATTAAAGATGAAGGAAAGAGGTGGGCCATGGATAGTAGGGCAGGGGAGTAAAGAGCAAGATGATGTTGGGCATCCTCTTTCCAAGAAATAAGGTGTGCTCTGTCTGACTAGCTGCAGCTTCTAATGCACACTGTGAGGGGTTTACGATGTACATTGAAATAGAGTAACTAATTTCAATATAGGGGAAGAGCATGTACAACTGTGCAAGACTGAGACCACGTACACACGATCAGATCGGTCCGATGAAACTGGCCTGAAGACCAGTTTCATCGGACCAAATTGATCGTGTGTACGGACCGTTGTCCATCAGACCAAAGTTTTAAAACGTGCTTTCTGTCCGATGGACACCTGTCCGTCGGACCAAAATGATGGTTAGTACACAAAAGCATTGGACCAAAAACCCGCGCATGCTCAGAATCAAGTCGACGCATGCTTGGAAGCATTGAACTTCATTTTTTCAGCACATCGTTGTTTTCTACGTCACCGCGGTCTGGCCCGATGGGATTTTGGACTGATGGTGTGTACGCACATCAGACCATCAGACCACTTCAGCGGTGGCCCGATGAAAACGGTCCGTCGGACCAGTCTCATCGGTTTGGTCTGATCGGTGTGTACGTTGCCTCAAGGTAAGGCTGGAGTTCAGCTTTAAGGCTTCACATTAATGCGGTTCAGGAAATGCCATGATCTGTGCACGTTTCCCACACTGCATTGAAATCGCACTGCCCTTGCTTTCTGTAGTGGGTGTCAGTGGAATCTTGATGACACTCCAAATGCAGGTTCGCAAATGCAGTACGTTTACTAGCACCAGATAGTATGGTACAAAATGATCATGCTATCCGGCTGCATGCATTGGCTCAAATTACACCACACTGAATCGCATGTGAATGTCCACCGGGCCTATTTTGGCACTTCTCTCCTTCATGTAAAAATCACATTTTTTTTGCTAGAAAATTAATCAGAACCCCCAGACATTATACTTTTTGTTTTTTAGCAGACACCCTAGGGAATAAATGGCAGTCATTGCAACTTTTTTTCTTGCACAGTATTTGCGCAATCATTTTTCAAACGCCTTTTTTTGGGTTTCATGAATAAAAAAATAACAAAACAGTAAAGTTAGCCCAATTTGTTTGTATAATGTGAAAGATGATGTTACGCCGAGTAAATAGATACCTAACATGTCACGCTTTAAAATTGCGCACACTCATGGAACGGCGCCAAACTTTGCCTGTCTCCATAGGCAACGCTTTAAACTTTTTTACAGGTTACTATGTTCGAGTTACAGAGGAGGTCTAGTGCTAGAATTGTTGCAGCCGCTTTAACGCACGATACCTCACATGTGAGGTTTGAACGGCGTTTACATATGTGGGCGGGACTTACATGCGTGTTCGCTTCTGAGCGCGAGCTACCGGAGGCAGGGGCATTTTAAAAAAAAAAAGATTTAATTTTTTTACTTTTACACTTTTTTTTCCATTTTTTTTTTCCATCACTTTTATTCCTATTACAAGTAATGTAAACATCCCTTGTAATAGGAATCACTGTGACAGGTCCTCTTTATGGAGAGATGTGGGGTCAATAAGACCCCACATCTCTCCTTCCAGGCTTACGAGCATGAGAAAAAATTCACTGATCTCATGCCGACAGCCGCGATTGCGACTTTGTTTACTTCCGGGCCAGCGCTGGCCGATTCGTTCTCTCGCCCCTGATGTCATGGGAGAGCCCGGAGAAGCACCGGATGGCGGCAGGAGGGGGGGCATCCCCTCCCGCTGCCTATAAGAACGATCAAGCGGCGGAAATGCCGCTTTGATCATTCTTATCGAGCAGAGAATCGCATGCAGAAGACGGAGATATCTGAATGATGCCTGTAGCTGCAAGCATCATTCAGATATCACTGCACAAAGTCGAGGATGTCATATGACGTCCTTCGGTTGTCAATTGGTAATAGGAATGCAGTGTGGTTCCTGTGCGATTCACATGTAAGGATCACTAAAGGAAAAAAACATTTTTGCTGAAATGACTGTTTAAAGGGTATAGATACATAAAAGTTAACTGATTCCTTTTAAAAATGATTAAAAATAGATAAAAATCAATCATATAATATGCCTCTAGTTTCACTTTCGTTTTTAAAGTGGTTTTGTTTTTATGTGAAGTAGAAAGAGAGACAGAACAAAAACAAACAAATCCAGGACAGTGAAGACAAAGAAAAATGGATAGCCGCACTCCAAAACCATGGTGCCATGAATAAGCACTGATCCAGTGCGAAACGCGTCGGCTGTTCCTTGTTTCCACTGCTGTGACCCTATTTTTGTACATGCTGTCTATTGAATAAAAGACCACCCATCAGGTTTTGGAGTGCGGCTATCCATTTTTCTTTGTCTTCATTTTGCTTAGTGCACCGCCAGCACCCTCGGTATCCTGCACCACCTGTAACCATTTAGTGATCCCACCTGGAGCGGTGACTCCTTTCTCTCTATCAAATCCAGGACAGTGTTTTGTTTTTAAATTGAATCCCAGGGCAGTGTTTTGTTTTTAAAATGAATCTGATTGGTTCTGAGGAGTTTTAGACACACAGCTTGGACCACAGTGAAAAGCTGCCATGAGATTTTTCATAAGGAGCCAGACAACCAGGAAGTGTGGAGATCAGAGAAGTAAAATGCCGTGTACACACGGTCGTTTTTTGCGATGAAAAAAAACGACGTTTTCTGTGAAGTAAAAAACGACGTTTTTGAAACGTCACTTTTCAAAGACAATTTTGCATACACACCACCGTTTTTTCACAAAAAGCGAGGTTACGTTCACCACTCTTTTCCATTGAAGCTCCCTTCATAACTAGCTTCTGGGCATGCGCGGGTTGAAAAACGTCGTTTTGCCCACACACGATCAATTTAAATGACGTTTTAAAAAACGTCGTTTTTTTTCATCGCAAAAAACGACCGTGTGTACGCGGCATTACAGTAACTTCTTACCTGTCCAGCTTACCTGTCCTGAAGTCCAGCGCCGTCCGTAGCAGAGGACGTGCGATCGCTCATCACTCGTTGCCCCCCCCCCCCCCCGCTATCCTCTGGGAGGGAACCAGGAAGTAAAGCGTTCCGTCTTTATTGCCCGGATCCCTACGGCGCATGCGCGAGTCGCGCTACGCCTGCCGATTGCCTCCCGCTGTTACTAGGTGCCGAGTGTTCCCAGGACACAACGGGGGGGGGGGGCGTTAGGTGACGTCATGCCCGCAGTCTGCCCGAGACTGTGTGGCCAGAAGTGGGTGCAAATACCTGTCTTTAGAAAGGTGACAGCGGAGGGGGGAGGGTTCCGATCAGCGGGAGTTCCACTTTAGGGTGGAGCTCCGCTTTAACACAATAATTCAATTTAGTTATCCAGCTTTCATTGTGGAACAGCATCATATTTACAGCATAAAATTTGAGAGTAGCACCCGAGGGAAGACAGAAAAACAAGTAGGCTAGAACCATAACTTTTAGTAACATAAAGAAGAATAGGAGAGGGGAAGAATAAAACCTCATACACACGGTCGGACTTCCAACCCCTATAGATCCCAGTACTCGGTACTAAATATCCCAGAAAGTTAGCTACACATACCCTTATGGCAAGCCATTGTCTTTTATTTCTGAACTGGGGATTTAGTGCCCCATCCATTGAGCCTCGTACACATGATTGGATTTAAATCGGACAAATCCGTGCAATTTTGTACGAAGGGCGTTGTCCGTGAACTTGTTCTGCATACAGACAGCAGAACATTTTCAGCCAACATACACAAAACTACGTGTTTTTTCAGCTCTTTACTGGGAGGTTTGGAGGGGAGTGGGGTCTGTGCTGGGGGGTTTGGAGGGGAGTGGGGTCTGTACTGGGGGGGGGCTTTGGAGGGGAGTGGGGTCTGTACCGGGGGGATTGGAGGGGAGTGGGGTCTGTACTGGGGGGATTGGAGGGGAGTGGGGTCTGTACCGGGGGGATTGGAGGGGAGTGGGGTCTGTACTGGGGGGATTGGAGGGGAGTGGGGTCTGTACTGGGGGGGGGCTTTGGAGGGGAGTGGGGTCTGTACCGGGGGGATTGGAGGGGAGTGGGGTCTGTACTGGGGGGATTGGGGTCTGTACCAATTTACAGCAATTTAGAAATTGAATGAAAGGTTTATAACTATAAAACACCTTTCGATAGACAAATATTGCATTTTATACATAACTATATAAATCAGACCAAAATGAGGGACAACTGAAGAGGAAAGAGGGACAGAGGGACTTTATTCAGCTCTTCTGTCTCTCTTAGGCAGTCCCTTGAAATCAGGGACACTTGGGAGCTATGCTATTTTTCAGTATTTTTGAGGGGTTTCTTTTTATTTTATTTACATTCTATTATTTTTTCCCACACTTGTATGCCAAACAAGCACAAGTGACAATGACAGCGAATAGTGCCAACTAGACCAATGCCAGGTGAGAAGCAACAATGAACTCCACCGGTGCAGGCGGCTGATCGCCCGCTTTCTATCACCCTGCCGATCTCCTATGGGGATCATTGTATTATACTGATAAAGGTACAATACTGTACACACAAGACGCCCCCTCACCGTTCACCACTATAACCGTCCATGAGCCCGCCTTCAGCCAATCGCCAGCTTGGCCGCGCCTATCATCGCTCTAACTCTGGCTGTTATTGGCGGAATCTCTTTGACTGTTAGCGCGGCGCTAGTACAGGGATGCGTTCTGTAACCATGGCTACGCACACTTCCGGGTTCCGATATCCGGCCGTTGTGTCCTGTCACCAGCAGTGCTGACACCGAAAAATTTAAGGTGAGTGAATGAGAACCGTGCCGGGTGTGTGCGTCCTCCTCGGGTGCAGGCTGGGCTCCCCTCCTCGGGTGCAGGCTGGGCTCCCCTCCTCGGGTGCAGGCTGGGCTCCCCTCCTCGGGTGCAGGCTGGGCTCCCCTCCTCGGGTGCAGGCTGGGCCCCCCTCCTCGGGTGCAGTCTGGGCCCCCCTTCTGCGGTGCAGGCTGGGCCCCCCTCCTCGGGTGCAGGCTGGGCTCCCCTCCTCGGGTGCAGGCTGGGCTCCCCTCCTGCGGTGCAGGCTGGGCCCCCCTCCTGCGGTGCAGGCTGGGCTCTCCCCTCCTGCGGTGCAGGCTGGGCTCTCCCCTCCTGCGGTGCAGGCTGGGCTCTCCCCTCCTGCGGTGCAGGCTGGGCTCTCCCCTCCTCGGGTGCAGGCTGGGCCCCCCTCCTCGGGTGCATTGGCGGAATCTCTTTGACTGTTAGCGCGGCGCTAGTACCGGGATGCGTTCTGTAACCATGGCTACGCACACTTCCGGGTTCCGATATCCGGCCGTTGTGTCCTGTCACCAGCAGTGCTGACACCGAAAACCCCCGGGTGTGTGCGTCCTCCTGGGTGCAGGCTGGGCCTCCCCTCCTCGGGTGCAGGCTGGGCCTCCCCTCTTTCGGGTGCAGGCTGGGCTCCCCTCCTCGGGTGCAGGCTGGGCTCCCCTCCTCGGGTGCAGGCTGGGCTCCCCTCCTCGGGTGCAGGCTGGGCTCCCCTCCTGCGGTGCAGGCTGGGCTCCCCTCCTGCGGTGCAGGCTGGGCTCCCCTCCTGCGGTGCAGGCTGGGCCCCCCTCCTCGGGTGCAGGCTGGGCTCCCCTCCTGCGGTGCAGGCTGGGCTCCCCTCCTCGGGTGCAGGCTGGGCCCCCTCCTCGCGGTGCAGGCTGGGCCCCCCTCCTCGGGTGCAGGCTGGGCCCCCCTCCCGCAGTACTTTTTGTAAAGTTTTCTATAGAGTGGGGAGGGACTAGACTAGAATAGTTGTCAGGTGTTATTGCTGTCTGTGTCCCCATTAGGGAGATTTATCCTCCTATAAGGCCCCTTTCACACAGAGTGGAATCCGTCCAATCGGATCTGCCTGCTCAGCACACTGTTCTCTATTGGGCGGTCTGATGGAAATGGACTGCATGTCCGTTTCCATCTTATTGTCATCTGATCTGATCCGATCCACCCGTCAGATGGCGAACGTATCCCTTTGCGTCTGTTTTTAGCGCACTGGAGCGGATTGGATGCCGGCGGGAGACAACACGTGTCCACTGACATCCGCCACCCCATAGAGAACAATGGGTGGTCCGATCGGGTCTATCTGAAAAATGGACAGACAGACCCGATCGGTCTACTGGTGTGAAAGGGGCCTATTTGTTCTGTTTACCATTATCAGTAAAAGTAATTCCTACATTTCCATGTTGTCACCAGAACAGTAAGAGAGGGGAAATCTTCCACTGGGGACATCATTAGTTCTGGTAACAATCAGGAATTCTCTTGCTTTGACAGAACTTCCTGTTTTGGCAATGGGACAGGAAGTGAAATCTCCCCTATGGGACACAGATGGCATAAACAAAAATGTAACCCTCCCTTACTGCTATTCAAAATGAGGAAAAAAAAAGTTTTGCCTCTAGTTCTACTTTAATAACGATAAGTTTACAGGACACGTTTCTGACCTGATGATGTCCTAAGGAGTAAAAATGGAGAATGCCTTTATCATAATCCTCATCAGCATGGTATGGGGGTACTCAGAAGGGGAGGAGCTAGGAGCACCAGCGGGGGACCCCCAGAAGAGAAGGTTCTATTGCCTATTTTTTTTATTAAAGCGGTGTTCCACCCAAAAAAATGTAAATTAAAAAAAAACTACAGCTACTGCAGCTACTGGCTTTTAATAAATGGACACTTACCTGTCCTGGAGTCCAGTGATGTTGGGTGCTGCCACCGCCATTGCGGGTTAGGGAACCCAGCAGTGTAGCCTTTCAGCTTCACGCCGGGAACTCTACTGGGAATTTCGTGAGGCCCCGCTCCTCTCTCAGTGGCCGGGGGAGGGAGGAGGAAGGAGGAAGCCACAGCCGTGATGTCAATATCCGTGGATGAGGCTCCTGGAAGTGGGAAAGGATACCTGTCAAAGACAAGTACCCTGTCCCCCCAGAAAGGTGCCTATTGTGGCGCTGGAGGGGTGGAAGAATCGAATAAGCAGAGATTCCCCTTTAGGGTGAAACTCTGCTTTAATTTAGGCCAATATGTATTCTGCTATATATTTTTGGTAAAAAAAAATCCCAATAAGTATATATTGATTGGTTTGCGCAAAAGTTTTAGCGTCTACAAACTATGGGACGTATTTATGGTGTTTTTTATTTATTTTTTACTAGTAATGGCTGTGATCAGCGACTTAAAGCTGGATTACGACACTGCAGCAGACAAATTGGACACCTAACTGCCACTTTTGGCACTTTTTTGGGAACCGGTGACACTAGTGATCAGTGCTAAAAATATGCACTGTCACTGTACTAATGACTAAGGGGTTAACATCAGGGGCAACCAAAGGACTAACTGCGTGCCTAAAATGTGCTTTTACTAGTGGAAGACATGGATCAGTGTTCCTGCTTTGACCACTGGGCACTTAAACCCCCTTCCTAACCAGACCAATTTTCAGCTTTCGGTGCTCTCACAATTTGAATGACAATTACTCAGTCATACAACATTGTACCCATTTGAAATTTTTGTCCTTTTTTTCACACAAATAGAGCTTTCTTTTGGTGGTATTTGATCACCTCTGGGTTTTTTATTTTTTGCGCTATAAAAGAAAAACGACTGAAAATTCTGTAAAAAAAAAAAAAAAAAAAAAAAAACTTGTTTCTGTCATATTAGCAGGTTATTTCTCACACACAGCATATGCATACCACAAATTACACCCCAAAACACATTCTGCTATTCCTCCCGAGTATGGCGATACCCCAGGTGTGGGACTTTTACACAGCGTGGCCACATACAGAGGCCCAACATGCAGGGAACGCCATCAGGCGTTCTGGAACACCCAGACCAATTCTGACATTTCTCTCCTACATGGAAAAATCATCATATATTTGCTAGAAAATTACATAGAACCCCAAAACATTATATATGCTTTTTTAGCAAAGACCCTAGAGAATACAATGGCGGCCGTTACATCTTTTTATCTCGCACTGTATTTTCGCAGAAATTTATTGAACAAGTGTTTTTAAAAAAAAACTGTTTTGTGCTTAAAACAAAACAAAACAGTAAAGTTAGCCCAATTTTTTTTCATAATGTGAAAGATGACGTTACGCCGAGTAAATAGATACCCAACATGTCGCCCTTCAAAATTGCGCACACTCGTGGAATGGCACCAAACTTCGCTACTTAAAAATCCCCATAGGCGGTATTGCAGAGTATTGGGGTATTGCAAAGTATCATGCAGGGTATTGCCGGGTACTGGGGGATTGCCGGGTACTGGGGGATTGCCGGGTACTGGGGGATTGCCGGGTTCTGGGGGATTGCCGGGTTCTGGGGGATTGCCGGGTACTGGGGGATTGCCGGGTACTGGGGGATTGCCGGGTACTGGGGGATTGCAGGGTACTGGGGGATTGCAGAGCTGGGATGGATTGAGGGATGGCTGGATCTGTGACTGCATTTTTTGTCACAGATCCAGCCACAGCTCAGCTGCTGACACCCCGCTCCCCCCCCCCCCCTCTCCTCGCACACTGTACCGAACGGTACAGAGAGGAGAGGGAGGAACCGGCGTCATCAAATGACGCCGGTTTGTTTACAAGTGATCGCGCCGTCATTCGACGGCGCGATCACGTGGTAAACGGCCGCTATCAGCGGCAATTTACCGTGATCCGTGATGCGCCGGGTCTTCTAGACCCGGCGAGCACGGACACTTTCGCGAGCACGTCCCAGGGGACGCGCAATCGCGGAAGTGAAGGACGTCGTCCCAAGATAACTCCACCGCGCCGTAGCAGTAAAATGCTTATGGCGCGGTGGGAAAGTGGTTAAAGAAATACAGGATTCATGCCAGGGTGAATTTTATTTAAATCACTAGTAAAATCACTAGTCATAATTTTAAAAGAGCAACTGTCATGTCTGTAGTTGACATCATCAGCGCGTGGTCTGTGAAGAAACGGGCTTCCTCTGTGCCGTTTCTGCATTAGCAAATGTCGTGACTAATGACTCCGGCCAGTCACAGAGCCGTAGTCCATGGCCCCTGAAGGAAGAGGGGCGAAGATGGATGCGTCCAACACCTGGGACATCGCAGGCTTCGATTGCAGGTAAGTGCCACATAATGGGCTAGTATCCGATGCTCAAAATATCTCCTAAACATCCAGAAATGGCGATCGCTCCGTTTCTAAAGGAGGCCGTGCCGTGACTGGTGGCTTCTGCGTGCATGTGCGGAAGTGACGTTACTGCGGCTCAGGCCATTTACAGCGCCGGTTCTGCAATACCTAGAAGTATTGGCATAGAACAGGCATCATGTTTCTGGATAGGGGACCTCTAGGTCCCCTATCCAGAAACATGATGCCTGTTTGAACGATCTGATTGATAATATTCTACTACATCGCAGCTCCTAACCAACTCCTGGGGGGTTATTTACAAAAGGCAAATCCACTTTGCACTATCAGTGCAAACTACAAGTGCAAAGTACACTTGAAATTACACTGAAAGTTCACTTGAAAGGGCAGTCGCTGTAAATCTGAGGGGTAGATATGAAATGAGGGGAAGCTCTGCTTATTTTATTATCCAGTCATGTGCAAGCTAAAATGCTGTTTTTTTATTTCCTTGCATGTCCCCCTTGGATCTACAGCGACTGCACTTCCAAGTGCACTTTCAGTGCAAAATTTAAGTGCACTTTGCACTTGTAGTTTGCACTTCGTAAATAACCCCCCTGGTCTCCTACATTGCTTGAAACCTAGTTCCCTACTTCTATGGGATCCTTCCTCATCTCCGCAGCCTGAGTTGTCTGATATTAAACTGACCAGTTCCCCACATGCTGCGCTGTATACATTTGGATTTACCTACTAGCCGCTAGGGGTGTCAAATATAATCGGTGCATCGCGATTCGGGTGTGCCCGATGCGAGCCCGATGCAGGCGACCGCCATAATCGATTTTTAGCCCCGCCCCCGTCCCCGCCCCTCCGTTCAGATGTTTGTTACCTTGTGTGCAGGGTCGGCGGGGCCAGGCCTCGGGGCGGAAGCAGGTGAAGGGGCGGTGCCGCGGGTGGAAAAAAATCAAAAGCCAATCAGCTTTTGAAGTGTGTGACATACCCGCAATCAAGCGAGTCGTATTCCTGCAATGTGCATCTGACCCGCCCCCTTTTGAGGCATCAGCAAGTTTTCATTGGCGGGCGGGAGAGATCACAGCCAATAGGCTCCAGTGGAGAGAGAGTTTGGCTGCGTGCGGCTGCGTGGGGTGACGTCGGCGGGCACTTTCAATAGTGAGCTGTGTGTCCACAGAGAGCGAGGTGAGCACGGGGAGATACGAGGACCGACCTATTTGTGAGAAGGAGAGGGGGGCATACTTGGGATGGGAAGGACATTGTTTGGAGGAGGAGGACATGACATGGAGGAGAGGAGGAGGAGATGGGACTGGAGGAGGGGGAGGAGGACATGACATAGAGGAGATGGGACTGGAGGGAGGATGAAATGGAGGAGATGAGACTGGAGGGGAAGGAGGAAGATGTGCAGAGCTGATAACTTGGCTGTGTGTTCAGTGTCCAGTGTTCATCTGTCTCCACATCTTCCAGGCAGCTGTGATTCTCCCATCACCACTGCTCTGCCTCTGGGCCCCCTCCAGGACAAGGTTACAGTGCCAAGCAGAATATTTTACTCAAAGGGTATTTAATTCCTTGATGGGTATGCTACATAATGCTTGAATTTACAGTTATTATCCGCAGTCTCTATTGTTCCTGTCTATATCCGCAGTCTCTGATTGTCTCCTGTACTATATCCGCATTGTCTCCTGTCTATATCTGATTGTCTCCTGTACTATATCCGCAGTCTCTGATTGTCTCCTGTACTATCCACAGTCTCTGTCTCCTGTACTATATCCAGTCTCTGTCTCCTGTACTATCCACAGTCTCTGTCTCCGTACTACATCCACAGTCTCTGTCTCCTGTACTACTCCACAGTCTCTGTCTCCGTACTATATCCACAGTCTCTGTCTCCTGTACTATATCCACAGTCTCTGTCTCCGTACTATATCCACAGTCTCTGTCTCCTGTACTACATCCACAGTCTCTGTCTCCTGTACTACATCCACAGTCTCTGTCTCCTGTACTACATCCACAGTCTCTGTCTCCTGTACTACATCCACAGTCTCTGTCTCCTGTACTATCCACAGTCTCTGTCTCCGTACTATATCCACAGTCTCTGTCTCCTGTACTATCCACAGTCTCTGTCTCCGTACTATATCCACAGTCTCTGTCTCCTGTACTATCCACAGTCTCTGTCTCCGTACTATATCCACAGTCTCTGTCTCCTGTACTATCCACAGTCTCTGTCTCCGTACTATATCCACAGTCTCTGTCTCCTGTACTATCCACAGTCTCTGTCTCCTGTCCGCAGTCTCTGTCTCCTGTACTATATCCGCAGTCTCTGTCTCCTGTACTATACATCCGCAGTCTCTGTCTCCTGTACTATATCCGCAGTCTCTGTCTCCTGTACTATATCCGCAGTCTCTGTCTCCTGTACTATATCCGCAGTCTCTGTCTCCTGTACTATATCCGCAGTCTCTGTCTCCTGTACTATATCCGCAGTCTCTGTCTCCTGTACTATATCCGCAGTCTCTGTCTCCTGTACTATATCCGCAGTCTCTGTCTCCTGTACTATATCCGCAGTCTCTGTCTCCTGTACTATATCCGCAGTCTCTGTCTCCTGTACTATATCCGCAGTCTCTGTCTCCTGTACTATATCCGCAGTCTCTGTCTCCTGTACTATATCCGCAGTCTCTGTCTCCTGTACTATATCCGCAGTCTCTGTCTGTCTCCTGTACTATATCCGCAGTCTCTGTCTCCTGTACTATATCCGCAGTCTCTGTCTCCTGTACTATATCCGCAGTCTCTGTCTGTCTCCTGTACTATATCCGCAGTCTCTGTCTCCTGTACTATATCCGCAGTCTCTGTCTCCTGTACTATATCCGCAGTCTCTGTCTCCTGTACTATATCCGCAGTCTCTGTCTCCTGTACTATATCCGCAGTCTCTGTCTCCTGTACTATATCCGCAGTCTCTGTCTCCTGTACTATATCCGCAGTCTCTGTCTCCTGTACTATATCCGCAGTCTCTGTCTCCTGTACTATATCCGCAGTCTCTGTCTCCTGTACTATATCCGCAGTCTCTGTCTCCTGTACTATATCCGCAGTCTCTGTCTCCTGTACTATATCCGCAGTCTCTGTCTCCTGTACTATATCCGCAGTCTCTGTCTGTCTCCTGTACTATATCCGCAGTCTCTGTCTGTCTCCTGTACTATATCCGCAGTCTCTGTCTGTCTCCTGTACTATATCCGCAGTCTCTGTCTGTCTCCGGTACTATATCCGCAGTCTCTGTCTGTCTCCTGTACTATATCCGCAGTCTCTGTCTGTCTCCGGTACTATATCCGCAGTCTCTGTCTGTCTCCGGTACTATATCCGCAGTCTCTGTCTGTCTCCGGTACTATATCCGCAGTCTCTGTCTGTCTCCTGTACTATATCCGCAGTCTCTGTCTGTCTCCTGTACTATATCCGCAGTCTCTGTCTGTCTCCTGTACTATATCCGCAGTCTCTGTCTGTCTCCTGTACTATATCCGCAGTCTCTGTCTGTCTCTTGTACTATATCCGCAGTCTCTGATCATCTCCTGTAGTATTTTGGGGGGAGAGCCATGCGCACTTACGCTGCAATCGTGATGCATCGTGATGCATCGCGGAATCGAATCGAATCATGGACTTGATAATCGTAATCGCATCGAATCGTGAGACCGGTGAAGATGCGCAGCCCTACTAGCCGCACCCCTACCTGGATCGTCCATCAGTTGGGTGTACCTACCACTACTAGAGCTACTATATCCTACCGGATTTCATTTTTTATATACACTATTGTGAACGAAAACCTATAGCTCCCGAAGAAGCATTCAATTGCGAAACATGTAGATCGCACCTTATGATACTAATATCTACATTGACTACTTATCGGTGTTAATATTGGACTAATCTTGGTTTTAACAATATTGTCTATTTATTATCATTACAAAATACCGTGTGATGATATATGCCTTGCTAATGTTTTTTATTTTTATGTTCATACATTGTAATGTTGATTCAAACACTCTGTGGTTGCATCAATAAAAACTTAATTTTATGCTTATGATTGGTGCCTAGAAAGTCAAATTTTTCTTTCTCAAACAACAAACTTTTATACTCAATCCTAGGACGCGGCACTGCAATACCTTAGGACACTCATAGCCCATCCTATGGTTTGTGTACCTTTTAATCCCTTTTAAAAACAACAGTAAATATAGCCAATTTTTAATTATTATTGGAAGATGATGTTAAGCCAAGTAAATTGATACCCAACATGTCACGCTTCAAAATTGCGCCAGCTCGTGGAATGGCGACAAACTTTTATCCTTAAAAATCTCCATAGGCAACGTTTATTTCTACAGGTTGCATGTTTTGAATTGCAGGTCTAGGGCTAGAATTATTGCTCTCGCTCTATCGATTGCGGTGATACCTCACATGTGTGGTTTGCACCGTTTTCATATGCGGGTGCTACTCATGTATGCGTTCGCTTCTGCATGCAAGCTGGACGGGATGGGGCACATTTAAAAAAAATAAAAAATCTTAACGTTACTTATTATTTTTATTTTTTTCACTGTTCTTTTTAAAAAAAAAAAAAAAATTCTATCCCTTGTAATAGAGAAAAAAAAGAAAAAAAAATACAGGACCTCTTAAATATGAGATCTCAAAAAGACAGATCTTATATGTGTACTAAAATGCAATAACAATTATTTTTTAAGAGCTATGGGCGGAAGTGATATTTTGATGTAGTTTCCACCCTACAATGGTATGGAGCCAGGTGCCATCTTCCCCTCACTCAGCTCCATGCCAAGCTGGGGCGATGAACCGATCACCTACCACCTCCAGTAAGCAGCAGAGGGCACCGGAGCACGGCGAGAGGGGGGCACCGATAAAACTGATCTTGCAGCGAATCCGCCGCTAAGACTACTTTATCTGAAAGCGAACCACCCAATGAAGAAGTATTCCACTTCAAAGAGCCTCCGTATAATGACTGCGGGCGGTCCGTAAGTGGTTAAGGCCCATACACACAACCAGAAAATAGTACAATCAATGGTCCCCAGCCCCCCCCCCCCCCCCCCCCCCGCTTATGTCACTTCAGGAGAGAAGAGATTACACTTGTTTTTTTTCCCGTCAGCACTCCCCCCTCCCCGGTTCTCTGCTGCAGGGGGGGCCCTGTCTAAACTGTGTAAGGGGCCCCAAAATTTGTGATGGCTGCCCTGCGTCTACTAAAGAAACGGCACAAGCATGCTGTTTCTTGCTGTTTCTTCAGTGCGCATGTGTCGTTACAGTGAATATGTCCTAAAGAGTGCAAGGTAAGTTCACCTGTAGGTAAAAGTGGTGTTAACAGGGTTTACAACCACTTTAACCAGACACTGATAGAAGTCACAAGACTGCTTTATACCGCTTATGAGAAAATAAATGTTGTCATTATATATATATATATATATATATATATTTTATATATATATATATATATATATATTTTATATATATATATATATATATATATATATATATATAAATTATTGCATTTCAATGTTCTATGTACCATGGGAGACCAGATATAGTGAGTGCAGGGTCATGGGTTTAGTAACACTTATATTCTCTGGTGGTTCTCTTCCACTCTCCTTCCCTTTGATCATTCTCATTTACTGTAATCCTTACCTGCTTTCCTCCCTAGTCATTTTCCTTTATTCCTTGTCCTTCACTTCCATTAGTGATTGCTCTCATTTGGCCTGTGATTATTCTATTCTATTCCATCCATGCCATCTCTTCTCTCTGCAATAACCTTTGCATTTTTTTTATTTACCCCAATGTGTGTGTGTGTGTATAATTATATATATATATTTATTATACACACACATTATAATATAATTTTTTTTAAAAGTAGGTAAAGATTCCCTTTTCTAGTAGTGTGTTTTTTTTTTTTTTTTTTTTTGTACATATAAATGAATTGGGTGGCCAAGGGAAGGGGGAAGCCCCGCGGTGAAGCCGCGGCCGGACACCCAGAAGTGGGAAAAGATGCCCCCCCCCCCCCCCTGAAAGATGCCAATTGTGGCACCGGAGGGGGGAATCCAATGAGTGGAAGTTCCACTTTAGGGTACGAACAAATTATGCTCGCAATCCAAGGTTTTACTATATATTACATTTTTGTAAAAAAATATATATATACACTTTTTTTTTTTTTGCAGATGTCATCAGATGAAGAGATTACTAGAAGTCCTGATTTACCAAAAGATTCAGACCATGGCAGTTCAGTGTCTTCAGATTTCCAGGTAACATGCCACTGTAAAGTGTTAAGGAAAAACTTTTTTTTTCTCCTGTTTTTGTCTTTTATTTTGTTTTTACAATAAAGTTTGATACATTAAAGCAGTTATTTGCCTGTTTTGGAAAGAGTAAAAAAATACAAATACTGTAGCTACAGACTTAAAAGGACACTGGCCGATCTGACCAGAAGTGGAAGCAGGTACCTGTCAAAACCACCAAAAATAGAAATGGAGAGAGAGGAGGGCATAAAGCGAGACTTGGTTTCTGAGGCACGACAATGAAGTAACAACTTGGGCAAAATAAAAATTTATATATATTTTGCAGTCTGTCACGAGCATCTAGTCAGCAGTATTTGTAGCTGCTGACTTTTTTTCTGAAGGAGCCTGGAACTCCCCTTTTTTTTTTTTGTGGTTATAAACCTAAAAAAAAAAAAAATTTTCTTTTAAAACATGATTAGTAGCATAGTGCTGTTGCAGTGAAATTTGTCCCTTTTTTTTTTTTTTTATCTCAAATACCTGGTTGATCCTGTCTGTTCTTGTGTCCCTGTGTGTGTGTGTGTGTGTGTGTGTGTGTGTGTGCTGACCACGGTAATCATGGCTGCTGATCCCTGATTACTGTGGTCAGGTTACTCCATCATCCAGCAGTATTCTGAGTGTCTTCCTCGTCCCCTCCCTCCTTGCCTGTTGGCTCCAGTCTGTGTCTGTTAAGACCGCTTCTCATAGGGAATCATTCATTTAAATGCGACATGTGCCCCCAAAGTTGGAGCATATGTCATACCAGTGTCAACCCGGCCTAAGCCCAGGTTCACGCTGCCGCAGGTTAGAAATCACGCTGCCGCAGGTTAGAAATCGTGTGAATTCAGCTAATCTCACACGATTTTAAACCGGCAATGCAGTCCGACTTCGGTGGCAATTTGACAGGCATCTGTGTGGTTTCATGCACAGATGTCTATTCAAATCGCCCCCAAAGTCGCCAAAAGAAGTACAGGAACTATGTTTGGGAATTGGTGCGGCGCCGCACCAATTCAGATGGTGCCATTGCCTGCAATAGCCGCCGATTTGGAATGCGCTTTGACATGTCAAAGCGCATGCCAACCTGCCCCAATCTGAACGTGTTCTAAGAGAGTTCCTAAGCTCAGCTCGTTGCCTGTATAGAAGACACCTGGGACCCAGAAATCTTGCTGATTTATTGAGGATTAAATACTATATTTATCGGCATATAAATAACAATGCCCATTAATGCAGCCTTATCAGCGTCTAACTGCAGCCTTATAAGTGTCCATCTGCACCTTGCCCAAAATTGCAGCATGATGTGTTTTTTTAAATTTAGTGCCGCAGAGATACACAAAGCCGGATGTCCTGTGTATTCGGCTCCTCTTGACTCGTCTCGCAGTTCTGCCCAGTCTTGCCCCATCCCGCCCCTTGGCCCAACTCCTATGATGGACACAACACCGTTCCAATAGCGGGACGTAAAGGCTAGGAGGCAGGACTAGGCGTGACTTCGAGCTGAGTACCCAGTACACTCTGCTCATGTCGGCGGCGCTCCTCTTGCCCTCAGACAGCAGGGATCGACGTATAACACGCACCCACGATTTTCCCCTGATTTGAAGGGGAAAAGTGTGCATGTTATACGCCGATAAATACGGTACCTATTTCAATCATCAAAATACAAATTAAAGGGGTAGTTCCCCCAAAAACCTTTTTTTTAACATTTATTCAGGCTCGTTATGTCAAGGGGAATCGGGTTTTTTTTTTTTTAGAAATGAAGCAGTACTTACCGTTTTAGAGATGCATCGTCTCCGACGCTTCCGGGTATGGGCTCCGACTATAGGCGTGCCTATTTGATTGACAGGCTTCCGAGGTCGCATACATCGCGTCACGATTTTCCGAAAGTAGCCGAACGACGGTGCGCAGGCGCAGTATAGAGCCGCACCGTCGCTCGGCTTCTTTCGGCTACTCGTGACGCGATGTATGCGACCGTCGGAAGCCTGTCAATCAAATAGGCACGCCCAGACCAGACGATCATACCCGGAAGCGACGGAGACGATGCATCTGTAAAACGGTAAGTATTGCTTCGTTTCTAATAAAAAACCACCCGATTCCCCTTGACATAACGAGCATCAATCAATGTTAAAAAAAGTTTTTTGGGGGAATTACCCCTTTAATTTATAACTTTTTTTTTTTTTTTTTCAATGCATTTTTCTGGATTTTGTTATTCTGTCTCTCACTGTTAAAATAAACAGACCATTCAAATTCATAGACTGATCATTTCTTTGTCAGTGGACAAATGTACAAAATCAGCAGGGGGATCAAATATTTTTTTTCCCCCCTCACTGCATATATGTGGTGGAAATTAGACTGATTTGTGTTTATTCATTCTAGGGGTCTTTTCTGTCTGATCACCAGTGAATTACTTCTGCTGTATGCTGAGCATATTCCTGAAAAGAACAGTGAATCTGCTTTTCTGCATTGCCTCTTGTCCTAGAAATTACATCCGTCTCCTCAGTTCTCTACGTGGTTAAACAGCTCCTAATATTCTGACTCTTTTATGACAGGATGAATATGACCAGCTTCTTCGTTACGCTGTGGTAACTCCAAAGTTTGGGTCTCATTTCCTCAGGGAACATCAAACGACTGCTGAGCAAACCACAAGTGACAGGTTTTCAAGTCCCAGAGAATCTGTGCGTGAACAACAGGCTCCAGGTATAACGAATAATCACTGCTTGATGATCATTTTCCATACAGAACATTGGAGTTTCTTGTTGTGTGTGTTGTTGTGTTTTTTTTTCTTTAAGCTAATATACTGTGTGTGTGTGTGTGTGTGTGTGTGTGTGTGTGTATATATATATATATATATATATATATATATATATATATATATATATATATATATTGCATGGAACAAACGTCAACATTTACTATTTATATTTAAATATAGCCACAAAAGATATGAATACACAACCCAGAGATTACCTTGTAAAATTAGCAGTGATATTATTGTAATGTTTCACCAATTAGATTTTTTTTTCTTTTTTTTTTTTTTAACTCTCTTTATTGAAAAAAGTACACAACAATTAAAGTTATCAAATGCGCTCAACAAATAAAGAAGAGATACACATAGTAGCCGGGACACAACAGATAACTGAATGGGAATATCTACAACTAAAGCACTTTGTCACCACCCTTCCATCACCAATAAGGGACGATACAGCACAGAACCCAATAGAAAAACTATGCACTGGGGGAAAACCTTTATCACATGGAATCGCTAGGATTTATAAAATCCTTACAGTAATAGGGACAAAAGATACGCTACAAAGTATAGAATAGCAAAAAAACAGGATGCGCTAGAACTTATTATTAACAGACAAACAAACTTAGTGTCCATGGATAGTAATCATAAACTACTGAACAAAAATAGTGTCCATAAGTGATAAAACAGAGGATTAGTGTCCAACTGATCCTATTTGGACCAGTAATAAATATATTAATGTATTTAAAAAAAAACACCAGTGAGAAAATTGTGATGTTGACAATAAACGTGGTGACATTCAAAGAAGTGCTGATAGTACTTTCTGCATGGTGGAGGATCTACTAACTGCTTACCGGAACACCGGTGGTCTCTTAACAAAAAGAAGACCCCAGAAAGCATATATGTACCCAATGGAGGAAGGTGGTAGACCAGGTGAGTTATCGATCCCCTTCAGGTTGGAAACTCGGAACCAAATGCCAGGGAAAAGCAAAAAAGGCCACAATAGTGTAACAACGTCTTAAAAATTTATTTTAAAAAAAGCCAAAAACACACTTACATAAAATAAAAGCAAACAGGCATGTCAGTGGTATGCTGGGACTCCGGCCGGAAGCGATCCATGCAAATACTTGACCCGTCCAAACGAGGTATGGGAAGAGGTAAACAGCGGGGGATGAACCGATGAGAAACACTATCCCGCCCGACCGGTTTCGCGACAAATCGCTTAATCATGGGGCACGGGTAACACACCGGGTCATCCCCCTTTATAGGTCTCGGTACAAACATCAAATAACGTCAGTGGCGACGTCAGTCGCGATGCGCGCGCTCGCAACCGAAATCGCGTGCGCGCGCCGCGTTGAACAAATACAAAACTTTAACAACATAGCCGGACACATACACATCCAGCTGAGAATGGAGGAAGTGCCTGGCCAATCAATGCGAGCCCGCCTTGCGCCGTCTCCCAATCAGCAACGGCGCGGGGCGGGTAGTGGGAGGTCACGTGATCATAACACAGCGTCGCGCATCTGTAGATGCGCCGAGTAAAGATGACGTCGGGTCACGTGACAGGGGCCACCGTATCGCAAGCAGGAAAACGTGACAGGAACCGCCACGTCACACATCCGCGTGCACCCCCAACAGATCAACCGCATCGCGCACCTGCAGATGCGCCGAGAGTGCGTGACAGCGGGTCACATGACAGAGGCATATGACACCGCGTCACGTATCTACGTACAAACCCGGCGCCGCCTATACAGATCGCAGGGCAAAATAAAAACGGGCGGACCGGGGAGTCACATGACCCAGCAGATAGCGTCACGGGGCCGCGCGAATCGACAGCACCGCTAAACTGAGACAGTGCTATCAATCCGCGGTGCACACCAGCTCATTGGTGTGACCAATCAGTTAAAAAATAATAAACAGAACCGCATCTCATTGCAAGGATCGCCAGGCCAGGAGTGGTCCCACTCTTACAGGGCTAACAAATAAATTAACACATGAGATTAACAGTACATGTATAAAAACTGCTGAGTAATTACAAGACAGCAGCATATAAAATAAATAAAAACAAAGTACACTGAGATCCCATGGAAATGTAGCAAAAATGATGCGGAAGTCATAATAGAGGACCACAGCAGTCAAGATACAAGAAATTCCAACAGATTACAAACATACGCAAATAGATATACTCACAGTTCAAAACCCCCCCTTGATGTATGGCATACAGACACAGGCCAATGCATGGTCAATGTGTATATGCCAACCCAAAAAAAGGAGCAATATTCAAATTACTATATGTGGGGACACCCAGCTGTCATTGGATGGTGGTTATAACACAAAAATAAATGCTCGAGAGAGCCCTAAATTAGGAATTATTAATAAAGGCATTAATGTCTGTATCTATATTTAAACCAAAAGGCACAAAAGTTTTTGCTCGGTATATCCAAGACATTTCTTGTCTGGAAATCTCTCTAACGAGATTGCTCCCTCTCCAGTGGGGACGATATTTATCAATCCCGATAAATAATGTGTTCGAGGGATCTCTGTTATGTTTGAGATCATAATGTCTCGAGACAGAGTGTTTCTCAAAGCCACTTCTAATCTTTGAGATATGTTCATTCAGTCTCACGGATAGCGCTCTTTTGGTCCGTCCTATATATTGTAGGCCACATGGACATTGTATAAGGTAGACCACCCCCTTAGACGCGCAAGTTATAAACTGGTCGATTTCAAATGACTGCTGTGGACTGGAACGAACTGATCTTCCTTCCTCTACATGAATTTAGGGTGCAGACTTGGCACCTCTTACACCTATAATACCCTATAAGGTTGTCAAAAAAGGTCCTAGATGCTTTAGGAGGGTCATGAACACTTGGGGCGATTCGATTACCAACCGTGGAGACACCCTTAAAAATCACATTAGGTTTCTTTGGGAGAATGGGAGCCAAAACCTGATCTGTTGCAAGAATGTGCCAATGTTTTTGTATCAACTTTTTGACACTATAGTGCTGTGCAGAAAAGGTGGTTATGAATGGTATGGCAAATTTATCATTCGCAGCTCCCTTATCCTTGTCAGCCAGCAGTACAGAGCGGTCTACATTACTTGCCTTCTCCAGTGCCTGATGTAACGAATGTGACTCGTATCCCTTCTCCTGGAACCTTGTTGATAATACCAAAGCCTGACTTTCAAAAGTACAAAGATCAGAACAGTTACGTCTTGGACGCAAAAATTGTCCTAAAGGTACTGATTTCAGCCAGGTTGGGAGATGACAACTGTCAAGAGGTATATAGGCATTCCGATCCGTTGGCTTGAAGTAAGTTGATGTTACAAACTTGCCTCGCTCAACGGTAATCTGAAGGTCTAAGAAATGGATGGAATGTTGGCTGGTCTCAAAATTAAACTTGATACCCCTGGTATTTTCATTTAAACCTGACATATAATCACGTAGGTCAGCCTCACAACCGTCCCACAGGAGGAGGACGTCATCGATGTACCTTGCCCAGAGAAGAATCTCCGGACGGCGACAGGTGTCGATGACATCCTCCTCCCATTTGGCCATGAAGAGGTTAGCCAAACTGGGGGCATATTTAGCCCCCATAGCTACCCCTCTATCTTGTCGATAAAACAAGTTATCGCACAGAAAGTAATTATGAGTAGCTGCATATTTCAACAGCAACATAATAAAATCAATCTGTGCTTTGATAAGTCCCGATTGTCTCTCCAAATGAAGGAGTACTGCCTCAAAGCCCAATTCATGTGGTATAATCGTGTACAAAGATGTCACGTCTGCTGTGACCAACCAGATGCCTGGTTTGGGTGTAAGCCCGTCAAGGATATTAATCACCTGTTTGGTGTCTTTGATATAAGACGGTATCTTTTGTACCATTGGTTGTAAAAAAGAGTCTATATACTTGCCCACCCGGGACGTAATGGAGTCTATCCCACTCACAATTGGACGACCCGGGGGGCAAGTAAGGCTCTTGTGCACCTTCGGAAGATAGTAAATGACAGGCGTCCGTGGGGCGCTCGGTACTAGAAAAAAGGCCTCTTTTTTAGTGAGAATCCCACTCTTCAGACCCTGTTTTACCAGTGTCTCTAGTTCCTTCTTATAGGAATTAAGGGGATCCCTGTTAAGGGGGGTGTAGGTATCCGTATCATCCACCAACCTGTGCATCTCCTTTAAGTAGTCACAGTGGTTAAGAATCACTATACCCCCCCCCCCCTTGTCAGCTGGTCGAATGACCAAGGATTTGTTTTCACACAGAGATTCAAGGCCCTTCTGAAGGTCCCTATTCATCCTATGTTTTTTTGTCTTAAGACAAAGTATAGAAACCTGGGAAAAAGAAATCGGAGAAAGAATAGAAGAAGCACATATGACTAGAGCGACATTTACCTATGCAAAAGATATAACAACAATAGAAGCTAATTACAAGTGCATGATGAGATGGCACTTGACTCCTGTCAGACTCAATAATCACTGGACAATTCCCCCCTTTGTTGGAGGAAGTGCAACCAAGTAGGGACCGCCTTGCACATATGGTGGGACTGCCCGGTGATTAGGGAATTCTGGACCGAGATTCTTAAATTAATCGAGACAATCACTGGAGAACAGATCCCATTAGATCCACTATCCTGCCTATTCCACAGACAAGGACAAGTAAAGGGGGAAAAAAAATATGCCTCATCATTGGTCCCAGTGCTGCTCAACGCAGCAAAGGGACTGATCCCGAAATATTGGCTCAACCCACAAAAACCATCCTTAAAAGAATTTACACACCGAGTAGATCATATAGCAGAGATGGAGTACCTGAGAAGGGTAGACCAGGGGGAGGAAGATGGCGAAAGTGGTGGAAGGAAATGGGACCAGTGGAGAACATATAAAACTACCGAAAATTTCTCGAGAATACTATTAGAAAAAAATTGATAAATGCTGATGACCCGACCACAAAGGTAAACGTGGTAAGAATAGTGGGGGGGTAATTATTAGGGGGGGAGGGGGGCGAAGGGAAAAAAAAAATAAAGAATTATACAGAAACCTAGGGGGTAGGTATTGAGGTGATTATTGAGTGTGTATAGCCTTATAAGAAGCATATAATAACTGTACTAAAAACTACTTGTAACAATACAGCTGTCTCCATGACAAAAGGGAGAGGGGGAAAAAAAAAAGAAGAAAAGAAAAAAAAAAAGGAGGAAATAAATGAACAAATAAAATAATCAAAATAAACTGAACCATCCACAAATGATGCAAAACCTGAGGCGGAAAGACGAAGGTCGGAATAACGATGATCCTTCCAAAACACACTAATCATCTCTACCATCCTAAACGACTAGGTTAAGTCTGATGTGGAAGGAAAAAAAAAAAAAAAAAAAATGCGCTCAACATAAACGTACAAAACAATAAGGTACATCTTGCAGTGCAAAAATGTTGATGTCTTTACAAGTACACTGCATTTCTCAGCATATTGATCTCAATACACAATGTTATAGAAAACGCCAAAGAAACACAAAAGTATTAATAACTATTTCTCAAATCTTTTAGTGATATTGTTATTGGTTGGTTACAGTAAGGGCATAAGAACATCAAGCATCCCGCATTTTATTTTACTTTATTATACTTACACCCCTGTGTTCAAAAATGAGTTTTTTCATAGGGTAATAGCTGATTCACTAACCAAAGCCATTTTTTTGTATGGATGGAGGTGTGGGCTGGATCCACTTAAAGCAGAGTTCCACACAAAAGTACAATTTTTGTTAATAGTAGGAGTGGTTTAAGGGGTGTGGTTAAATCAAACAAAAACCTTCTTGTACCCATACAATATGCTTAGGTTGCTCTGCCACAGGTAAGAGTCCCACAGATATATATAAACCTCTGCACAATAATTTTTTTAGTAAAATGCAACTCTTCCATTACATACAATTTTATGTACACTCAAAATAGACAAAAAGCTGTTTGTCTGAACGTACTAGTGTACTTTACTAGAATAGTCAGGGACTGCTTGGCAATCAGCTACTGTTAAGACAATAAACATTTTGTCTACAGCCGTGGCCAAAAGTTTTGAGAATGACACAAATAATAATTTTCACAAAGTCTGCTGCCTCCGTTTTTATGATGGCAATTTGCATATACTCCAGAAACGTTATGAAGAGTGATCAGATACATTGCAAAGTCAATCTTTGCCATGAAAATTAACTTAATCTCATAAAAACATTCCAAGAGCTCCCAAGAAAATCCAGCAAGCGCCAGGATTGTCTCCTACAGTTGATTCAGCTATAGGATCGGGGCACCACCAGTGCAGAGCTTGCTCCGGAATGGCAGCAGGCAGTTGTGAGTGCATCTGACCGCACAGTGATGGCATTAAAGAAGCCACTTCTCTCCAGGAAGAACATCAGGAACAAAAGGTACAGGGATTGAGGACTGGGGTAAAGTCATTTTCTGTGATGAATTCTGATTGTTTGGAGCATCTGGGAAAAAAAGTTGTCCAGAGAAGAAAAGGTGAGCGCTACCATTTGTCCTGTCTCATGCCAACAGTAAAGCATCCTGACACCATTCATGTGTGGGGTTGCTTTTCAGCCAAGAGAGTGACTCACTCACAATTTTGAACAGAGCAAGTTAACCAAAAATCAAATAAAAAAACAATTGAATAAAAAAAAGAACACAGCCATGAATAAAGAATGGTACAACAACATGTTCTTCTGAGAGCAACTTCTCCCAACCATCAAGAACAGTTTGGTGATGAACAATGCCTTTTTCCAGCCCTAAGGCAAAAATGATAACTAGGTGGCTTGGGGAACAAAACTTGGAAATTTTTGGTCCATGGCCAGGAAACTCCCCAGACCTTAATCCCATTAAGAACTTGTGGTCAATCCTCAAGGATTAACAAAAACCCCCACAAATTCTGACAAACTCCAAGCATTGATTATGCAAGAATGGACTGCCCTCAGTCAGGATGTGGCCCAAAAGTTGATTGACAGCATAACAGGGCAAATTGCAAACTTCTTGAAAAAGAAGGGTTAACACTGTAAATATTGACTCTTTGCATGAACTTAAAATGCTTGTTAACTCTTGTTTACAACTTAATGTTACAGGTAAGCTTATATTAAGGCCTACCTGTATCTAACAAGGATATCTCCTGTATTTGTATGTGCTGACGTCATGCGGCACATGCGCACTTAAGCCACCTGAAGCTATGGCACTATGTGCCGTTGCTTCAGTTGTACTGTGCCGTTATCGCGCGGGAGTGACATCATTGCGGCTCTGGCCAATCACAGCACCGGAGCCACGTGACCCGGATGTCACTCCAGGACAACATATCGGCGGCCAGAGGGGGAGACGTGCACCGATGCGGGGGCTTCGATCAGAGATAAGTAAAACCTAATCGGCTAGTATGCTATGCTTACTAGCTGATTATGCCTTTTGTCTCGCAGGATTTTTATTTATTTTTTCGTTTTTGAATGGAAGGTTTACTTCCTCTTTAATGTAATTGTCAATAAAAGCCTTTTGACACTTATGAAATGCTTGTAATTATACTTCAGTATACCATAGTAACATCTGACAAAAATCAAAAAATTCTGAAGTAGCAGACTGAAAAATGTATATTTATGTAATTCCCAAAACTTTTGGCCACTGCTGTATATAGTGCAGGAGTGTGTAATGTACAATAGAACAGCATTGAAAGACTGTTCACATGTACAGGTCATGGAATATTGGTGTGATCAGCGAGTTATTGATAGAAAAGCACTTATTTTTAGAAATGGTATTAAATAATAGAATAAAAATTAAAGCACACCTATTTAATTGCTCAAGATGAGCAGTGTACAGGGGGACAGCAGGGCAGAGCAGGGGGTCAACATGACAAAGTATAGGGGTCAGCAGAACACATTACATGAGCAATGCATATTGGGTTATACATGGGGGGGGTTTGAGGTCAGCAGGGCACATTACATGGGGGGCACAGCAGAGCGCATTACATGGGGGGGGGGGGGGTCAGGGCACAGTACATGGGGGGGGGGGGGGGCAAATTTACATTGACCGTATCCCTACTATACTAATGTGCCTAAAAAGTCCATGACTTGCCCTTTGGTCTTTTTTTTTTTCTTTCAAATTTCCATGGAGGACACAGCAGGGTGAAATAAATGGAGAGCACACTACCCCCCCCCCCCCCTAAATTCACAGACCTCATCTCAGCGGCATGAGAGATTCCCTTTTCCACTGGCTCCTGGTGATGAGGATGACATCGGCCCTCAGTGGTGCTCTACCCATGCCGAGACAGCTGCCTGTAGCTCCTGGACATTGAGCGGATTTGTGTGTAAATGTGAGTCTGATCCTGTGACGGGCACCGCTGTGGCAGCTGAGACTTTTCTCCTCCATTTGTGCAGTGTGAACCAGAGCACAGTGGGGCTCCTTTTCCTGGGGGCCTGTGTGCCCTGCACACACTGCACTCATTGATGGTATGTCACTGGATGGGGCATATATTGCATTTTCCTGTGAATTCAGATTACATTATTGTACGTGATAATCTCATTACCTCATGTAGTACATTTTGTTATTACCTATTCTCTGAACACATTCTATTAATCCATGAGGCTGGAGCCAGGAGAACAGCATAAACTATTAGTGTCATTTATATTGTTTGAGATCATCAGTCCTCTTTCTGCTGCATATTTCTAGTTTATATTACAGAATATTCTTATGACTTTTTTGCTTTTTATTTTCTTATTTTCATGTGAAACATGCCAGCTTCTTTTCCCCTAGATATTAGATTACCATTAATTAGGGGATTTATCTGCTTCCTGCCATATTAATATTTAACCCCTAGGTGTATTTAAATTCAAGAACAAGAATGTAATATGTTGCAGCTTTTTTCATGTCTCTCTCCTTTTTTTTATTTATTTTTCTCATTTTGCTATCATATCCATTCACTGTACTGTATCTGTGATGGAGAAGACTACAAAACACTTTCTCCTCTCAACATAAGGGGTGGTGTTCTTTAGTCCACAGAGGAGAACTAGGCAAGGCCGATACAACTATTTGAGCTTTCATTGCAGCAAAATGCTTAGTAGGGTTGTACCGATACCAGTACCAAATACCCCCGATACCTAAATAGAATACTTCTCCTCGCCCCCCCCCCCCCCGCCGCATCAAAAGCCGTCGCATCGAAAGCCGCCGCATGGGTTAAACGGCGTGCAGGAACACCACAGCTTTCATTTGAATAGCTGTAGGGTTCCCGCTGCGTATAGACACTCCCCCTTGCTCGGGATTGGATGGGTGATCGTGATCTGTCCAATCCCGAGCAAGGGGGAGTGTCTATACGCACGTGCAAAACAGCTATTCAAATGAATGCTATGATGGTCTCTGTGCGGCGGCTGCTTTCAGCGGCTAGGTATGGGGGGACATGGCTGGAGGGACATGGCTGCATATGTGGGGGACATGGCTGGAGGGACATGGCTGCATATGTGGGGGACATGGCTGGAGGGAAATGGCTGCATATGTGGGGGACATGGCTGGAGGGACAAGGCTGCATGTGTGGGGGACATGGCTGCATATGTGGGGGACATGGCTGGAGGTACATGGCTGCATATGTGGGGGACATGGCTGCATATGTGGGGGACATGGCTGCATATGTGGGGGACATGGCTGCATATGTGGGGGACATGGCTACATATGTGGGGGACATGGCTACATATGTGGGGGACATGGCTGCATTTGGGGACACATTTAAAAAAAGTATCGGTATTTGGTATCGGCGACTACTTGAAAAAAAGTATCGGTACTTGTACTCGGTCCTAAAAAAGTGGTATCGGGACAACCCTAGTTAGGAGCTTACTGGATTTCTGGAAGGAGCATTTTTTTTGCACTTATTGAACAAAATTCCTTCATTCCTTGTTGGGGTTCAGTTACACTTTAAGCCTTCCCTGGACTCTTTGATTTGGATCAATGTTAATAGCTTAATAAGTCAGTCTGTCTGTCTGTGTACTATGTCTATCTGTTACTTGTCAGTCTCTTGAAAATAAAATGTACATTGGAAAGTAACTTTACTTTACAGAAAGAAGCCAATCTTCATCTACGCCAGACCTTCCACAACATTCAGAAAGAGAGATTCAATTAGAAAATCCTGCAACTACAGCAGATCTTCTAGGACCAAGGAATCAACAAGGTATTTTATCCTGTCATCAATTTCTTAACATTATTATTTAAAGAGGAATGAAACCTCCATCTCTTATACCTATAGGTAAGCCTATAATGAATTATTTTTATTATTTATTACAGATCAGATCGTATTTCAGAGATCTCCATTTTATTCAGGCATGGAGGCCTTCTCTCCGCTTCACTCTGAGGAAATGTCTCTTCATGGGTCCTCCTCTTCCTCAACAAGGTCACATGTGGAACAGATCAGAGTAACGGAGCTCCCCGTCTCTGCTGAAAACATGCAACAGGTGGAAGATTTGCTGGACCTATGGAGTGGTAATCTTAAGGTACACAGATTTCTGCTGATTTTATTTTTATTTTTTTCTGCACCATTCATTGTTTAATTTACTATTTTAACATATCATTGGGTACCTACATTTTTTTTTTTTGGTGGAAATACCAGTCTGTACATTTGCCTCATATATGTCTTTTTTCACCCACTGGAAAACAAAAAATCAGCTAGTAATGAACATATACCGATTTATGATGACTCATCTAATATGCAGTAGGTCTCCCTTTTGCCAGCAAAACAGCCCTGACCCATCGAAACATGTCTCCACCATACCTCCTGAAAGTATGCTGTGGTATCTGGCACCAAGCCGTCAGTAGCAGATCATTTAAAATATGTCAACCCTTTGGCAGCCTATACATTTAATTAAAATTATTCGATTTCCCCCATCAATACATATACTTTAGTAAACTCTTCAGCTTCGATCTGAGATTAGCATGCAAAAAAAACCTACGATCACTCATCGTGTGTACCGGGCATAAGGCTGTATATACTATAACCTGACAGCCAATTGTTCATACCTAAAAATAAAATTAAATAAATATATATATATATATATATATTATAATCTCTATCTCTCTCATTTACCCTTTTTACCACAGAAACAGGTTTTTAAATTAGATGATATGCTGTTGTAATTGTAATAATCAAAATTAATAAAGTAGAACTATAGGCACACATTTTTTTTTCACTTTGGATAAAGTAAGGAAGGAGTATAAGGCGCCTTTCACACGGGCGGCTGTCCTGCCGCAGTTAAAAGCATGTTTCTTTCTTTTGAAATTTAAGACTCCAGGCACAGCGCTCTGCTGCATTTGTACACTGCGATTAGCTGCGTTTACATGCAGCTACGTTTAGCTGCGGTTGGCCATTATTGTCATCCCCATAGCAACCGTTTTTATTTTGATGTGCTTCCTGTTGTTTTTCCTTTTGTTCACGCTGCTATCCGCAGCTGACACAGTTCACTGCGTTTACCTGCAGTTATGTGCAGATAGCTGCGCAAAATCGTTCCTGGACGCAGTCAAATCTATTTTTTCTATCTGCACCAAACCGTATGTAATGAAACTGCAGCTAAACGCAGTGTGTGAATGGGGCCATAGGAAAGCATTGTGTGCTTTCAGCTGCAGTAGAAAACTAGAAAATCTGCAGCTAAAAGCACCATTCTATCCGTCCGTGTGAAAGAGGCCTAACACTTGTCAGATTTTGCCCCGTTGGGGAGATTTCCCTTCATTTCCTCTTACCATAGTCAAAACAGGAAGTAAGAGGAAATCCCTTCAAAGTGAGCGAAGTAGTGAGCAGGTTTCCCCCTATTCTTGTTCTGTAGACAAGCCAAAATGTGGGGGTTTTCTTTTCACTTTTGGTGATAACAGTAAACAGGACAAATAGAGAGGGTGATTCTCCCTGATGGGTGTTTGAACCCATCTCCACTCTATCCAAAACTAAAATATATTTTGCCTTTGTTTTATTTAGAAGGGGTTTTGAGCTGTATCTATTTCGTAAAATATAAAGGTCAAATGCACCAGTTTTTAATACAAGATTAACTTTTTTTTTTTTTTTTTTAGTCACTCACCCCAACTTGGGCTCCCTCTTATTTGGCTTTCTTCTGCCAGTGATGGCCATGAAGCGTGAGCTTGGCATATCAAGCATTACAGCTTTATTGTTCTAACTAGTACATACCTTTTTAGATCTGCAGGTTATTGGTTTGCTAACTACAACAGACCATCAGTTTTATCACTGGTAGTGGTGGTGATGTGAGGCAGATTTGGATAGTGTAGCTAGGAATATATGGTAATATACTGCATATATTTACACTTTTTATTTATTTATTATTTCCTAGACAAATATGATGACTGAGTTAAGGAAATGGAAACTCACAATAATTGAGAATCACAAACTGGAGATGAAGCAACAGAGTGAAAAGCATGCTGAGCACATTACTCATCTGAGCAACCAGATAGACAACCTTAAGGGCTTGCTGCAGACCTATGAGACATCTATACACAGGAAGGATGAGGTAATAGTTCTGAATCCAAAATAGACGGTTTTATATACATGCACTATAATAATTAGCAAATGTAAGTCAGCAAGGCCTGCAGTTAGACCCACACATTGATTATTAGGGGTTGCCTAGCTTGTATCCAAGCTAATTGGCTTTTTCAGGGTTGTATAAATGCTAGGGTTGTCCCGATACTAGTATCGGTACAGATACCAAGCATTTGCCTGAGTACTTGTACTCGGGCAAATACTTCACCCGATACCGTGGACAGTCAGGGTGATCAGTGCGGTGGGGGAGTAACAAGCACCGATCACCGCTGACTGTCCTCGTATCCTTCTCCAGCCCCCCTCCATTCTGCTGCCGTCCCACTCCGTGCTGCTGACTTACTCCAAGCTGCCGTCTCACTCTGTGTGTCCCCCTCCATTCTGCTTCATTTCCCCCCTCTGTTCTCCTCCTCCACCCCCTCGATCTGTCGGGATGGAGAGCGGAGGTAGGAGCCGGTAAATCCGGCTCCTACCTTTTCCGAATGTACAGAGTCAGTGATCACTGACTCCGTCCATTCACATAGCTGAAACATCGTAAACTGTGTTTACAATGTTTCAGTTTATGAATGGAGAGGAGCCGCTGTCTTCTCTCCATTCATTTTCAGTGCAGCTGAGGCTGCTGAGAAGGGGACTGGGGAATCTGTCACCCTAGCCCCTTTCCCTGTCTCAAAGGAGAGATGTCAGAGGTCTGTTAAGACCCCTGATATCTCACCAAAGCCCCACAACAGGGCTGATAAACAAAATATATGAATTTCAATAAATAATAAAAAAATGAATTGTAAAAAATGTAATAAAGAAAACACACTGACACTGTCCATTCCCCCCCCCCACCCCCCTTAAAAAAAAAAAAAGCATTGTAAAATAAAAAATTAAACAAATGGTAACATTTTAAAAAAAAATTGTAAAAAAAAAAAAAACAGACACATGTGCCACTGTCACATGAAATTTAAAAAATTAATCTCTATTAGCGTGTACTTGATAAAAAGTATCGGTACTTGTACTCGGTCTTAAAAAAAAAATGGTATTGGGACAACCCTAATAAATGCCCTTGGTGGATGCCCAAGTTCACAGTGGTGCTCAGTCTTTGTCTGCACAACAGTGCACCAGCCTAGAATATAGCTTAGTTTCAACAGGTTTTTAAGCCTGGAGCACAAGGAGCTGAAAAAAAGGCAAAGTAGGTCAGAGCGCTCCATCGGCTTTGAAGGTGTATCGGTGCAACGCTAAAACCGCTAATTATTGATAATGTTTACATGTTCTGGCTGCATTAGTTTCCTTCTTTGTGTTTTTATTTTTCACCTGGTCATCCGGCTAGTATTATTGTTATTTTATAACTTTAATTTTAAGAGGATTGAGACAAACTATTGAACTCAGATAGGGGTGCTTACAATGATCCGTATTTATTTATTTATGTAAAACCTTTATCTCAAAAAGAAATAATAAAACTATTCCTGTGACAAAGGCACGGTCCAGCTGCACGAAACAACTTATCCTGTACGTTGTTTCGTGCATGAGTTACTGTGGGCACGCGCCCATTGCACGTTTGGGGGAGCGTGCGCGTGGGTCCAGTGGACCCGCAATCGCCAGGGGACAACACTAAGATTGGATGTTCCTAGTGATCAGGAACAGTGACCCCCATAGAACACACCCAGGCAACACAGTTAACGCTTTGAGCGCCCCCTAGTGTTAACCCCTTCCCTGCCAGTGTCATTTATACATTGATCTGTGCATTTTTTTTTTTTTTTTTTTTAGCACTAATCACTCTATTGGTGTCATTGTTCCCCAAAAAGTGTCACTTAGGATCAGATTTGTCTGCCGCAATAATCGCAGTCCCGCTAAAAATTGTAGCCAAATCTACCCTCTATTTTGTAGATGCTATAACTTTTGCGCAAACCAATCAATAAACACTTACTTGGATTTTTTTTTTTTTTTACCAAAAATATGTAGCAGAATACTTTTTTAATTTTTATTATTTTTTATCAAACAAAATGTGATTATTGAGCACAAAAGGTAGTCACACATACATGGTTCAGAGCAAAGCAAATACAAAAGATTGGCAAGTTTCAGCATACATAGGAGCAGCAGAATACTTGAACAGAAACGGAAAAGGGAAAAAGGTTGCCACTAGGATCCCAAATAGGAAAGAAACAATGGTCTCATATTATAGTAAAAATGTATCATTTATTCGAATCGCAACAAGAAAAACATGAACTTATTCAAAAGGTACACTGTCTCATGAAGGAGAACAAAATTTGGAGCTGTAACAAAGAAATAGCATGGATGGCCAAAAGATTGTTTACATGATGGTCCTAAAAGATCCCTTCTGGCTAGAGGCCATTTTATATGAGATTACAATGTCAGCGCCAATGGATCGCTACGCGTTTTGCCTTTGGCTTGTTTAGGAGATCCTATTGGTACTAAAAAGATGTATTGTAATCGCTACTGAGTTCATGTATAAATATCATGCTGAATTGATGTATAGCATTCAAAAAACATTTAGAGATCATCATTCAAAATCATATAAAGATTCCAAAAAATCATATGCGTAGTATCTTTAGATTTTGACGAAGAAAATTCATAGTAGGGGAGAGAGGAAGACATGTATATTTGCTGATAGTCTCTGTATAATAACCCTAACCGTAATATACATACCATGACAATAAAAGAAAAGGCATCCATCAAACACAAAGGGCCCAATCCATATAGTGAAAATAGAGAACTCTGGCGCTGTTTAGTGGGCTGGGTGGGGGGACTGCAGCAGTACCTGTGGATCTGATCCTAACGGAAATGGTGATAATTAAATGAAGAAATGGTAACTGCGCTGTGGGGAGGGGGTGAAGGAAAGGGAGAGGGGGGAATAAAAAGGGGGGACGTGAGTGGACTAAACAGTGAGGAAGATAAAATAACCTAATAGTAATGCAATGAACAATACACATGGGTGTATATAAAAGTGCGGTGAACAAACACCTATATATAAGGGTTAACAAAGACTCATAATATAAATCCTGATAAGTGCATAAAACCCAAAAATGCAGAAAAACTGTGCAGAAAAATATAAGAAAATATTATATGTATGTAGCAAAAAAACACACATGTGATAAAGTCCCATTCATAGGAAACGGGTATAGTATACTGTCCAGTAATGCTTCACAGAGAAGTGCCTAGATGAAAGGCCTCCACCCAAGATGCAGCGTGCCAGATATAATCTTCAGTGATGGCACCTCCTGAGTGCACTAGCAGCTCACCTCCTGGCTGTTTGTCCAAACAGCTAAGCAAAGTCACAGATCAAAACTGGATATGAAGGATGATGGACACCTTCTGCTAATTCCTGGGACAGCTCTCAGCAGCCAATATGTGTCACAGAAAAAGAAAAAATACATGGAGAGTGCATATAGCGTGACACTGTGAGGGAACCTCAAAAGAAAGGTGAATCTTGAGATGATGCACTCACATGAAACAAAAAAGCAGCGGTCATCAAACCACGAGTGCCGAACTTGTATCCCCATCAGAGTGTCAGCCTTGCAGGTGGAGGTATATTCTGAACCTTATACGTCCAATGGCAAGGTTTGGTGTAGCAATGATATTAGAAAGAAAGAGGGGACCATAGCATAACTCTGTATAAAGTATAAATTTAATAAAAACTAAATTAAAACTCACATTTGAGCAGTAAAACAAGTGTATACATCCACGAGCG
This sequence comes from Rana kukunoris, assembly GCA_029574335.1. Classification (NCBI taxonomy): domain Eukaryota; kingdom Metazoa; phylum Chordata; class Amphibia; order Anura; family Ranidae; genus Rana; species Rana kukunoris. The sequence goes on from CM056049.1 coordinate 103,121,164, forward strand.
CCGAGCTCGTAATAAAACATCAGAATTTGTCTGTGCCCGGTGCTCCAATCCGGACGCGTATCATCACGTCACGTTACTTCATGCCCGTGACGAAGCATTAATCACATAGGTGTGAACCGAGCCTAATGCCACTTTTAAGTTTTAAAACCTTTTTAACTATGAAAGAGAATGGTAATATAGAAACTGTAGTGCTACTTTATTCCACATAATGGGACTTTACAACATAACTCTTATGAAATAAACTTGTATTTCCCCAAGGGACCAAGTGCATATAGCACTCAATGTGGCTGTGGGTGTCTATCAGTGACTGCTTTTACACATACACAGGACCGGCCAATGGATCACGCAGCACTGTGTGATCTTCAACTTTTAGATGAATAAGTGATGTTGAGCCAGTGCTGTGCGTGACAGTCTGGAAGTGCCGATTGTTCATTGATAAAACTGAAAAGTTGTTCGGGGCTGCAGCTCTGTGTGATCAATCATCGGTAGTGAAGTACATTGCAGCCATAAAGCTTCTTTTCTCTCTTTTTTTTAACTACTTAAGCCCCAGACCATTTTGCAGCTGAAGTACCAGGCCACTTTTTGCGATTCGGCACTGTGTCGCTTTAACTGATAATTGCGCGGTCGTGCGACGTAGCAAAATCTACGTGCTTTTTTTTCACACAAATAGAGCTTTCTTTTGGTGGTATTTGATCACCTCTGCGTTTTTTTATTCTTTGCGCTATAAACAAAAATATACCGACAATTGTGAAATAAATTCAATATTTTTAACATTTTGCTATAATAAATATCCCCAAAAAAAGATATAAAAAAAAACAAAACCTTTATTTTTCCCTCAGTTTAGGCCGATATGTATTCTTCTGCATATTTTTGATAAATAAAATCACAATAAGCTTTTGATTGGTTTGCACAAAAGTTATAGCGTTTACAAAATAGGGAAGTTTTATGGATTTTATTTATTTATTTTTACTAATAATGGCGGCAATCGTGATTTTTTTCGTGACTGCGACATTATGGCGGACACATCGGACACTTTTGACACATTTTTGGGATCAGTGCTATAAAAATGCACTGGTTACAGTGAAAATGACACTAGCAGTGAAGGGCTTAACCACTAGGTGGCGCTGTAGGGGTTAAGTGTTCCCTGCATAGTATTTCTTAGACTCTGTGCCATGCCATCAAACGCAGCCACTGTGCCATCAATTTTCACCACTGTGCCATGCCATCAAATGCAGTCAATATGCCATCAATTTGCACCACTGTGCCATGCCATCAAACGCTGTCGCTGTGCCATGCCATCAAACGCAGCCACTGTGCCATTTGTCACCACTGTAACCTTTAATTGTCGCCACTATGCCCATTGTTGCCACTGTGCCTATTGTCACCACTGAGCCAATTGATGCCACTGTGCCCTTTGTCGCCTCTTCGCACTTTTCTCCTTCCACGTCCCTCAATGTCTTCTCCCGCCTTGGTGACGCTTTAGCCAATCAGGTTACTGATAACCAGAATCGGTGAACCTGATTGGCTGAGGCGGCCGTCAGTCTTATCCAAGGAACGCACCCCCCTTGCGTTACGAGGATAAGCATCCGGGAGCCGAGGGCTGTAAGCATCCGGGAGCCGAGTGCTTGTTGGGTGAAATTACCTAGGCATAGGTTGCTGTGTGAGACATGTACACATAAGGCAAGGACACCTGTCATTTGTGGGTCAGCGTGTTATTCTGGGAAGTAGATACAATACTGACCGCGGACGATGTCTGAACAAAAGTGCTGAAAATCGGTGAAATAGGATAAGGAAGGTACTGTTAGAGAGGAGTATAGTAACCAATTGGTTTGGCAGTAAATGCCAGCACCATCATCCTCACCAAACCACCCGAGACTGGTAGTCAGAGGCAGCAGTTCCTTAGTGGATCTTACACTGCAGATATACACTTGTCTACAAAACGGGAATGTCTGGCCAGAATCAGAAAGTGCGATGCAAATTTTTAGAGAGGATTCAAGGCAAAGGGGTAGATTTTTAGGTTAACATGTAGGCATAATGAACTTTTCTGCAAATTTGTACTTTAAGTTTATAACCGTACACTACTTTTCAGCACTTCTTTGTTTCACTGCCAGACCCTCTTTTAAGTAGTCATAATGCACTGTGTAACTGTTTGTTAACCACTTCAATTCCAGACACTTTCCCCCCTTCTTTCCAAAGGGACAATTTTCAGCTTTCAGCGCTGTCCCATTTTGAATGACGATTGCGTGGTCATGCAAGACCGAAAGTTTTTTTTTTTTGTTATAAACCATTTCAAATAAGTTTTCTCCTTCACTGATGGGCACTGATAGATGCCACTGCTATTGGGCACTGATGAGGCGGCACTGATGGGCACTAATATGCAGCACTAATGGGCACTGATAGGTGGCACTGAAAGGCTGCACTGGTGAGTACTGATGGGTGGGCACGGATGTGAACTGATGGACACTGGGTGGGCACGGATGGGCATGATGGGTGGCACTCATGGACACTGATAGATGCCACTGCTGGGCATCACTGATAAGGAGGCACTGGCAGGCATTAGTGATGGGCGCTGACTGGTACTATTTGTGGGCACTGATTAGCACTGATTTTGGGCACAGATTAGCATCCTTGGTGGCATACCTGGTGGTCATCAGTGGTGGCAATCTCTGGTGGTCCTGGTGATCAATCTGTACAGACTCCCTCTGACAGGAGAGCAGCCGATTAGCTCTCCTCTACTCATGTCTGTGAGACGCGATTGAGAAAAAGCCGATGCATGGCTTTTCCTATTTACACTGTGATCAGCCATGATTGGACATGGCTGATCACGTGGTAAAGAGCCTCCGTCAGACTGACACGCCGCACAACCGCTCGTAGCGCTGAACGCCCTCACGGACGCGTGCCGGCTGTTAGCCTGAAACATGTCATATGACCTCCAGTTAGGATAATGGAACCACCGCCCGGCCGTCATTCTGCTATAGTTCAGGCGGGAAGTGGTTAAAAATGAAGCCTCTAACTACCTTTTTTTTTTTTTTTCATGTATCTTCAGGCCGTTCACGTGACTCCCGGCTGCTCTAATACCCGACCTACAGGCAACAGGAGGAGGGACCTAGACCTCCATCTGATGTCAGCTAGGGAGGTCACATGACCACCATGCTGGCCACTAAGCCCCTCCCGCTATAGTCCTTGGATAGGGGAGTCATGTGACCGGCCTGAAGATACATGAAAAAAGGTATTTAACAAACCCTTATACAGTGTATTATTGCTGCTTAAAAGATAGAGGCTGGCAGTGAATTTAGTTTACTACAAACAGCGGGTGCACGAAACAGCTCACACAAGCTGACAGGCAGGGAGATGAGGAGAGCTGCGGATTACAGAGGCACGTAAACTGACCATGGTGTCAGGGCTCAGCAGCCATGATATACCCTGGTCAGTTTACAGGGGTAGACTAGAACCAGGCAGGATCAGCCAGGTTTTTTACAGGTTCCAGAGGGACAGGTTGGACAGTTCACGCTCAGTGCATCTAAGTTTTAATAGACTTTAATAAACCAGGACATCGTTCAAATCGCTACCCTGATGCCCACGTAAAACCTAAAGTACAACTAAAGGCCATTGCGTTTTGGATAGAGTAAAGAGAGGGATTAGACCAGTGTTTCTCGACTTTTTTTCAGTCAAGTTGCCCTTTTAAAATTATGGACTTGAGGCACCCCATTCTAAAATGTAAAAAGCTGTTCTAATAATTTTACATAATGTGGCTGCATCGGCATATGTAGACACCCAACGTTAGAGGTGATTTATCCTTCCAAAGCAAATACACTTTTCTCTCTCACTCAATTTCTTTCCATCACTCAGCTAATGGGGAGGGGCAAACAAGGATGCTGTGCAGGCAATCAACACTGGTTGTTGGTGCACAATAAAAACCTGTGGCTTTGTGTAACTAAAATTTAGGTTTGATCCACCTGCTGGCTTAGATACGTTTTTGGGAAAGTTTTAGGCATTTTCCAAGGCACCCATGAAGAAGCCTCAAGGCACACTTGTTGAAAGGCTGGATTAGAACTCCTGTCAGTTTAAATTGCTGTCTGTGCTCCCGTTAAGGAGATTCACCCTCTCTATTTGTCCTGTTTATCATTATCATTGAAAGTGAAAGTAAAATAAAATTCCCGAATTTGGGATGTCCCCAGAAAAGTAATGCATGGGAAATCTTCCAATGAGGACACTAGTTCTGGTGACCTGTGGGTCCCCAAGGGATTCTGTTAATTTGCAGGTATTTCCTCTTTCTTCCTGTTGTGGCTATTGAACAGGAAGTTAAGGGACATCGCCCCAATGGGACACAGATGGCAAAAATATAAACTGATGGGGTTTATAATTCTCCCCTACTGTATCCAAAATGAAAAAACAGGTTTTGCCTATAGTTCTATTTAGGCAAGGCTAACCATTAATGGTGCACAAGCATGCGTTGTCAGTTGTAAATTTCCCCTTTTTATATACAGTATGTTGCAGGCAAATCTGTTTTTTTGCCTTTCACAGGCAAGCTTTACTGTGCCACAAGAACAGAAGATATATGAAATGCACCCAGAAACGGGTAGCTTTCCTTGCCTTGGGCAGGCATAACGAAGCAAATACATACTGTAAATGAAGGTTTGAATATTCAGTTCTGTTTACGCTTAGCTATGTATATGTCTAATACATTATGAAGTAAGAACATGTCTTCAGTGAGCCGAACATGATATTCCGATACAGTAAAGAGCCGTGTGTGTCATTTATCTTTGTCTTGACATAACACTCTTGATTAATGTGTTTACACTGAGCTTTGTCTCTGGATGAGTAAATCTGCATGTAGCTTCAGCTTCTCCCAGACACCTGAATATGTCACATCCTCCGTTCATTATATAGCTGCACATCCGCATTTAATGAACAAGTAAGAAATGAACACAAAAATCTGGATAGATACATCTAACTGTTGGTAGTTTTGATTTGCTTACTGTCACCTATTCTCAGTTGTTAATAGATGAGAACATATGATGGGTTAGTGTTGGGTAGATCCTGGCAATTGGAGGCACCAGACAGCTGTTTGTGTCTCATTCAGGTCCCTGAAATTGAGTCCCCACCACCTTCAGCAGCCATTATAAGGGGGGATTACATTGTACGCATTGGCAAATTCCTCTACACCTACAGTATATGAGCAGTGTTTTGCATTGCAGTTAAAACTAGATAGATACTACAGCAAGCCAGACCTATAGTTAACCTCTTGGCTACTGGGCACTTTCACCCCCTTCCAGACTAAGCCAATTTTCAGCCTTCCGTGCTGTCGCAATTTACATGGTAATTGTGCAGTCATGCAGCACTGTACCTATATTTTTATCCTTTATACAGTTAGTTTTTTTTTTGGTGATATTTATTCACCACTGGGTTTTTTTCTTCTTCGTTGATGTACAATGATAGGCAGCACTGATATGTTGCACTAATTGGCACTATGGCTAGGTGCAAATATAATCCTTTTACCATCTTCTCTTATCTAGCATTTAAAAGGTTTTGAGATAATCTTTTGATTTCTCCCAGTGCTAGTAAAACTTTCTGCATTTTGGCATCCCTGTAGATTTAAAATACATTTATGGCCAGTAATAGCACCAGAGATGTAAGGTTCACTGCAGCAAACCAAAGGATGCAGCACCATGGATGGTGTGATTTTTTTTTTCTTTTCAGCAACCATGGGGCATGTTGTGCAGAGAGCCGTCCTTGCCAGGAGAACACCGTGATTATTGTCATAGCCTCTGGCAATAATTGCATATCGAAAATCCAAAATGCTGGTTGGCGGTACATTAAGCCTGACTCGTACAGTCAGAGTCTCTACAGAAGTTAAGAAAAAAAAAACAAGGATTGTTTGCCATAATAAGAGTCTCAACAATTTATTGGTGTCTCCAATATACAAGGAACCGACACGCGTGATCAGTGGTTGGCTGGGGATCGAGGCTTGTCCTTTCATGATCTTCACTGGTGACATTGTTCTCCTCAAAAAAAATAAAAAATAAAAAAAACCTTTCCTGCTGTATCCATATAAAAAATGTTTTTCGGTAAACCTTTTTTATTGAGAATGCTTCACAATTTGATATGTTTTAATCAGTAGGCATAGCAGAATATTTTTCATATTTAAGGCACACACCAAAGTGAGTTTATCATAACTCTTCTGTGCTGTGTAGGAATTTGTTGTGATTGAAGACTTGAAGTGGATTATTTCAGTCATTGGGGAAAAAAATGATTGATACATTTTTCCTAGGACTTATTGATAAAGCAAGAATTCTAATCTGTCATCGTTGTTTAGCTTCTGCATTATAAATCTGCAGTAATGCTCTATATGCCGGTGATTTAACAAGCGTGTGTCACTTTATTACTGTGCTTGCTTCCCTGCATAAAACGTTAATATGTTATCTTTTATGTGACTTGCGTCAGAATATAAATATAAGATCTCCTTTCTTCTAAAAAGATTTAGCATTGCCGAGATATTTTATAATTGTATGTGAAACTGAATAGCAAAACAGTAGCCAGCACTTCAAGTTTGACATAAAGGGCAAAGTAAAAAGTCCACATGGCCCATCCCCCAATGGTGATACCCACCTTCCCTTTTCTGCCCCTTCTACCACAATTATGCTGTGGAACAAAGAGAAATACCTTGTACTCCCAAATATATGGAGTGTGTGCTCTCTCTTCTTATTCCACAGTGTAGTGACGTGTGCCTCATCCTACCAGCCACATTGTTGGTGAGAGTCTCTAGCCCTGTATAAGCACTGGCTAGGCTGACTTGGAACCTAAACGCACCATACACTGATCGAGATTTGGCCGATTCAGCATTTCAATCAGTGTGTGTAGGCTAAACTAAAAAACAGTACTAATGTTTCAGAAGGTAAGCCCTGTGTCTGGTGACTCTGTATGCTGATCAGGATTTAAGGCACATCAGGCTCAGCTAGGAATACAAGAAAATGGCGCCCAACTGTACGCAGGAGCAGAATACTAAACAGCTAAAATGGTGAAAGATGATGAGAATAGGCTTCAGCTTGGTTCTCCACCCACAGAAAAAAACCCTAATGCATCTCATCCGTGTGGGGCTTGATCATAGAGGCAACCATGGCTGTAAACATTCAAGGTGTATAGCATCATGAGCCACATAGATGGTCTGTTTTCTAGCCTATTAAAAATAAACAACAGCTCCTTAGAGGAGGTGCAGGAGGCGTTGTGCTCCATGCAGGCTGGGAAGGCCCCAGGTCCGGATGGGATTCCTATTGAGCTGTATTCCACTTATCAGGAGCTGCTGGTCCCTAGACTTACCGCTTTATTCAAGCGGTTCACTACCTCGGACACTCTACTTGACTCAATGTATGAGGCAATAGTGGTGTTGATTCTCAAGCCGGGCAAGGACCCGTAGGAGTGTGCCTCCTATAGGCCTATCTCGTTAATCAATGTGGATGCTAAGTTGTTGGCAAACATTCTGGTTTGTCGGCTAAGCGGGGTGATGGAAGAGCTTGTCCATGTGGATCAGACCGGATTTATGGACGGGAAGGGGACGGACATTAACATCCGTCGGTTGTTCCTCAACCTGGCTACCACCCACAGTAATAGTGGGTCTAGAGTCATAGCCTCGTTGGATGCCGAGAAGGCTTTCGACTCTGTGGAGTGGGGTTATCTGTGGGAGGTACTGAGGCGGTTTGGGTTTGGTCCGCGATTTTTACACTGGTTGGGTCTCACTCACTGTCGTGTTTTTTTTTTTGCTCAGGAGGGGTGCCAAGGGTGCCCGTTTTCACCTAGCCTATTTGCCCTGGCGCCCTAGCAGTTTTGGTTCGGGACTCTAGTCGCATAGTGGGTTTACGGGTGGGGCCCCTGGAAGAGAAGATTTCGCTATACGCGGATGACACCCTTTTGTATTTACATGACGCAGATTCCTTGTCTGCTGCCCTAGAGATCTTTGATGTATTTGGGAGGTTTTCAGGGATTCGTATTATTTGGGCCAAATCTGTTCTTTTTCCCCTGGATGCTCAGGTCGGGACGCCGGGGACACAGACTCCGCTCCGATGGGTGGACGAGTTTGTCTACCTAGGAATCAGGGTAGCGAGGGACCTACGGTCCTTCCAACGCCTCAACCTCTTGCCTGTGATTCAGGGTCTTAAAGTTCACTGTTCCCGCTGGGCTGACCTTCCTCTTAATCTCTTAGGACGTATAAATATTTTGAAAATGATCTACCTTCCCAAATTAACATATATTTTTAGGAATTGCCCAGTGTGGGTGCCCATGACCTTTTTTAGGGAGGTGGATAGTTGCATTGGCTCCTTCCTGTGGCGAGGTTTCCCCCCCCCCCCCTGATTGGCCAGGGCGACCCTCCATCTCCCTATGAGTTGTGGGGGTCTTGCCCTTCCTGACTTGTTGACTTACTACTGGGCAGCGATGTTGGTCGCGGTCCAGTGGTGGTTTCAGCAGTCTAGGGCCAACGCGGCTGTCTGTTTGGAAGCGGCCATAGTGGGCTCCCTCAATGAGCTTACCAACCTTGTGTACCGGGGTCACTCGGCGTCCCCTCTGCTGCCGACTTCGACTGCTGCGACCCTTCGGGTCTGGGGGGTGGCTAGGAGACTGTTCCTGAGTCCCGATTGGCGGTCCCCCTTTACCCCCCTGTGGGGCAATCCTGCCCTCCCTCACTTTAGAACCATACCAGATCCGCAGCTTTGGGCCCGGTTTGGCATTAAGTTGCTATGTGATGTTTACTGCGGCGGGGCTCTTCTCTCATTCCGTGCTCTGGCGGACAGGTTTGGCCTTCCTCCCTGGATAGCGTTTAGGTATCAGCAGCTCCGTCACGCAGCCAGGACACAGTTCCCGTCCCCCCCACCCTGAAAGCGGATCCCATAGAGGACCTGTTAGCACAAGAGACTCTGGCTAAGCCTTTGTCTGAGCTGTATTTTGCTCTCCAGAGGAGGGACTCGCCAAGGATGGAGGCCTTGTGGGAAAGATGGAGGGAGGATCTACCCGAACTGGATAGGGAAACCTGGGAGGAGTGTTTTGAGGCCAATTCTAAAGTAGTTATCTCCTCCAGAGACAAGCTGATCCAAACAAAATTCCTGCACAGGGTGTACTTTACGCCTCAGAGGCTACACAGAATTTATCCGCTACGCTCTCCGAACTTCCCTCGTTGTGAATCTCCTGAGAGCACCTTCTTACACATGTTTTGGACCTGCCCGAGGCTGGCGAGGTTCTGGGCTGCGGTGGGTGAGACTATTAACTTCCGCCTTCAACTGGAATTACCCTTGTCGGCGGTATTGGCCCTATTGGGTGTACAGGATGACGAGCTGCGGCCTAGATTTACCAAGACGTTGATTTCATTGTTGTTCTTCTATGCTAAGAAAGAGATTCTGTTGAAATGGGTCTCCCCCTTGCCCCCCACTGTGGGTTCCTGGGAAAATGCGGTTAACGCAGTACTTCCGTTGTATAAGCTGACGTACATAAGCAGAGGGCGTCCCATGAAGTATGAGAAGGTGTGGTGGCCTTGGACTGATCCCTCATATGTTGCTAACCCCTGAGTTGTACACGGATGAGCTCTCACTGGCACCATGGCGGCCCCCCCCTCCCTCTGCCCCCCCCTTCCTTCTCCTCCCCCCTCCCTCTTTTCCTCCCTCTCCTCCCCTCCACGCTTCTAGGCGTTCGCTCCAGTGCCTGTGGTTATGTTTATTGAGAAGTTGCCTACTGCCTTGTTTGCTTGGTATGACCTCCTTCTCTCAAAGTGTGCCTTATTGTTTATTATCCTTTTTTCTTTTAAGCTGTGTTGTGTTTTGTCAACCCGTGTGTTTTATTGCCTTTTCCTCGGTATGTAATTAATGTATTGTCTGCTGTTACCCAGAATGATTTGTCATGTACCATTTTTGTGTTTTTTTCCCAATAAAGACCAACCTTGCTGTTAAAAAAATAACAATAAACAAATGCAGCACTAAGTGATATATCACTCACTCGGGTGAAAAAAAAAAAAATATATATATATATATATATAGTGCGGAAAATAAGTATTTGAACACCCTGCTATTTTGCAAGTTCTCCCACTTGGAAATCATGGAGGGGTCTGAAATTGTCGTCGTAGGTGCATGTCTACTGTGAGAGACATAATCAAAAAAAAAATTCCAGAAATCACAATTTATGAATTTTTAACTATTTATTTGTATGATACAGCTGCAAAGAAGTATTTGAACACCTGTCTATCAGCTAGAATTCTGACCCTCAAAGACCTGTTAGTCTGCCTTTAAAATGTCCACCTCCACTCCATTTATTATCCTAAATTAGATGCACCTGTTTGAAGTCATTAGCTGCATAAAGACACCTGTCCACCCCATACAATGAGTAAGAATCCAACTACTAACATGGCCAAGACCAAAGAGCTGTCCAAAGACACTAGAGACAAAATTGTACACATCCACAAGGCTGGAAAGGGCTACGGGGAAATTGCCAAGCAGCTTGGTGAAAAAAGGTCCACTGTTGGAGCAATCATTAGAAAATGGAAGAAGCTAAACATGACTGTCAATCTCCCTCGGACTGGGGCTCCATGCAAAATCTCACCTTGTGGGGTCTCAATGATCCTAAGAAAGGTGAGAAATCAGCCCAGGACTACACGGGAGAAGCTGGTCAATGACCTGAAAAGAGCTGGGACCACCGTTTCCAAGGTTACTGTTGGTAATGCACTAAGACGTCATGGTTTGAAATCATGCATGGCACGGAAGGTTCCCCTGCTTAAACCAGCACATGTCAAGGCCCGTCTTAAGTTTGCCAAAGACCATTTGGATGATCCAGAGGAGTCATGGGAGAAAGTCATGTGGTCAGATGAGACCAAAATAGAACTTTTTGGTCATAATTCCACTAACCGTGTTTGGAGGAAGAAGAATGATGAGTACCTTTCCAAGAACACCATCCCTACTGTGAAGCATGGGGGTGGTAGCATCATGCTTTGGGGGTTTTTCTGCACATGGGACAGGGCGACTGCACTGTATTAAGGAGAGGATGACCGGGGCCATGTATTGCGAGATTTTGGGCAACAACCTCCTTCCCTCAGTTAGAGCTTTGAAGATGGGTCGAGGCTGGGTCTTCCAACATGACAATGACCCGAAGCACACAGCCAGGATAACCAAGGAGTGGCTCTGTAAGAAGCATATCAAGGTTCTGGCGTGGCCTAGCCAGTCTCCAGACCTAACCCCAATAGAGAATCTTTGGAGGGAGCTCAAACTCAGTGTTTCTCAGCGACAGCCCAGAAACCTGACTGATCTAGAGAAGATCTGTGTGGAGGAGTGGGCCAAAATCCCTCATCCAGTGTGTGCAAACCTGGTGAAAAACTACAAGAAATGTTTGACCTCTGTAATTGCAAACAAAGGCTACTGTACCAAATATTAACATTGATTTTCTCAGGTGTTCAAATACTTATTTGCAGCTGTATCATACAAATAAATAGTTTAAAAAAAATCATACATTGTGATTTCTGGAATTTTTATTTTTTTTTTGATTATGTCTCTCACAGTGGACATGCACCTACGATGACAATTTCAGACCCCTCCATGATTTCCAAGTGGGAGAACTTGCAAAATAGCAGGGTGTTCAAATACTTATTTTCCGCACTGATATATATATATATATAACAATTGCCGTGAGCAATGTGCGAGTGAATGTTGGAGCAACTTGAATTCCCCCCCCAAAAAAAATGTAATTGTAAAAAAATATTTACCGTATATACTCAAGTATAAGCCAAGTTTTTCCGCACATTTTTTGGTGCTGAAAATGCCCCCCTCAGCTTATACTCGAGTCACCTTTTTGCGCCTGATCTCCTGGACTTTGAGGACCTGGTACCGGCCGGCCGTAGGTCCCCTGGACTTGCACAGATATAGCTCCACTCTTCCTGTACAAGTGTGCAAAGTTTGTTGTCTGGGGGACCTACGGCCGGGGAGCACCGATTTTTTTTTTTTTTTTTTTTTTTTTCAAAGCCAGGCACCCCTTCTATACACTCCCAGTCCAAGTCTAGTCATGGGCAGGCACAGTGAGGCATGCAGAGGGAGACTCTTGGCTTATACTCGAGTCAATAATTTTTCCCAGTTTTTTTGTGGTAAAATTAGGTGCCTCGGCTTATATTCGGGTCGGCTTATACTTGAGTATATACAGTAAATTAAATACATGTTGTCAAGCAAGTGCACAGTGAAAGAAATAGAAATATAAAAATATTGAAGTAAATATCAAAAGTCCACAGTGAGAAAAAATAAATTTAATTGTATCTATATAAATGGCCCCTCCCCTACATGTGACAACACAGGGCTTGTCTTCCTTGGGGGGGGGGGGGGGGGATCCTCAGGAGAGCTATTCTGAAGATCAAGCATCATACTAATTCATCAATTGCATTATACTAGTAATGTTCTCTTTTCTCTTTCTCTCTTTCTAAATTGTAACTTTTTTGGTCTGATGGGCATGTAAATAAATCTTGTGTATGCTGCAGCCCCAGCCTTTTAATTTTTGCAATATATTTTATTATATCTAGTTTGAAAAAAAGCTGACCTAAAACAATTATAGTTTCCATAATGGAACTGGTGACTACTTTGAAGTATGATCAATGTACTCCCTAGGCATGGACCTTTTTGAGCACACAATTTTTACAGAATTTGTTTATACTAAATTTGCCAGTTGCCTTAAGCACAAACTGTAAAAACAACTGACATGCAGGAGTTTACAGCGCTGGCAAAATAATGAGCAGTTAAAGAGGAGTTCCACCCTAAAAATTAAGTTAACCTTAATCCCCTCCCCCTTACATGCCACATTTGGCATGTCATTTTTTTGGGGGGGGGAGTGGGGCTTCAGGAGGAGTGGGACTTCCTGTCCCACTTCCTGCTTCCGCCGAGGGGCTGGTTAGGCGATTAAGCCTTAATCTCCTACACCAGCCCCTCCCTGTAGGCGATCACATGGGACACATGACAGGTCCCATGCGATCGCCTGTCCAATCAGCGACGCGCCAAGCACCCGGCCGTGAAGCCGAAGGCTGTCACGGCTGGGTGCCCATAGTCGGGATGGAGTCGCCGGCCAGGGAGGGGGGGAGAGGAGCGGGGCCCCGGTCGGCGCGTCGCTGGAACGCAGGAGCAGGTAAGTGAGTGTTTGTTTATTAAAAGCCAGCAGCTACACTTTTTGTAGCTGCTGACTTTTAGTGAACACCATTTTTGGCTGGAACACCCCTTTAAAGTGTTACTAAACCCACAACAGTCAAATCAGTCTGTATATGCAGTAAAGCATGCTTGTTATACTCGCTGTGGTACCCAAGGGGTTAAACCTCTGCATTGGGTTAAATGACTGTTTGATCCCGTCTTGTCTGATCCTCCCCTTATTCCACAGTTGCCAAACAATCTCTTGAAAGAACAGAGCCTTGAGGCACATGCTCAGTTTGGCATTGCTAGAGAGGTTTTTTTTTTCTTCTTCTTTTTGCATGTGAGCGGCACAGGGCCAATCGGCACTGTTCAGACAGAGGGTCAGGGGTCCTGCAGCCTCAGGACAATTCAGGTAGAATGAGAACTTGTCCTACAAGCTTTTACCAGTGCTCGGCCAGACACTGATAGAAGTCATAGGACTGCTATATACTCTTGATGATAAAAGGTATTTAGACATTTATATTTACTAAAATATTTGCCTTTTCATGTTCTGTGTACTGTGGGAGACCAGATATAGTGAATTCAGGCTCTCGGGTTTAGTAACCCTTTAAGACAACACTTATGTTGGTCTTCATTTGCTATGTGTTGTCTAAAATTCATATATTTTATGTGCAGAGTGTTTTTGGTATACATTTCCATACATAAGTCATTTTAAAGATCTTTTTTTTTTTTTTTTGTAGCAATGGGGATAGTCTAGCTTGGCTCAGTGCATACACACTGAATGATGTTTGTAATGGGTCCTGATTGGTCTGCATTTGTGTGTTGCTCCCGCTGTCTGCGTGGGTGCACAGTGTGCATATAAGCAGCGGCAGAGCTTTGGAGGTGATTGATCAACTGAGTCATGTTCCTGCAGCCTGTAATTATCTACTGCTCTAGTCATTTGGTTTATTATGATTTTTTGTTTTTCCAATCAGCTGCTCATTATAATGAATATAATTACTCAATAACCGCAATCTAGTCGTGTCACTGGGTAGCTGTACTCTTCTTTTTCTTTTCTACTCCGCAGCAAAATGTTCCATTTCAAATGTGCTTTGTTACAGGTTGCAGCTTTAGAATTTCAACCGATTTATGTATCAGTACGATGGTGTACAGGAATGGAGCCATGTGTACTGTACAGTTTTGGAAAGCATATAATTGATCTGTCGCTGATCTGACTCATGAAAAAGTCATGCACAGAGCCAAAAGTCAAGTACCTAGCAGCTATAAAATGTTAATTCCTGCTTGCCTTCAAAGGGGAACCTGCTGTTGAACTGGTTTTAAAACCTGCATGTTTCTGAACTTGCATCCTCATCCTTGACCTGGAAAAAAAAAGGGGGGGCCAGTACTTACCGCTTCACTGACTGTATACTTTTTTTCTTAGATGATGTACTAATTTATAAACCTGGGGACAAGGATGATCTGAGAACTTGCACGTTTTTAAAACCATCATTCCAATATGAAAATCTGCCATGGCAGATCTATTACTCCTATCGTTAACTTCTAAATCCATAGCTCAAAATTTTGAACCAGTTACCCATTGAAGGCTAATCATGCTACATCATGTGGCCAAAATATTGTGGACACCTGGCTATAACACCTATACAGTATATGTGCTTGTTGAACATGCTATTTTTAAACCATGGGCATTGCTATAGAGGTTACCTTCCTTTTGTAGTTCTAACAGCCTCCACTTTTGTCGGAAGGCTATCCACGAGAATTTGGAGTATATGTGGGAATTTGTCTCAAAGGAGCATTTGTGAGGTCAGGTATTGATTTGATTTTAAGCTTGGTTAGGCGCCCAATACCCACTGGGGGGTGAGCGTCTAAGCGCCGCTGGTTAGGTGTTACCTAGAATCAATCCACAGTAATAAAAAAGAAAAAGAAAAGAAGATAACAGACTAAAAAGAAAAGTATCCGGTTCTTAGGTAAACAAAAGAAAAAGGCCTAGGAGTTTCAAAGAATATGATAAGGGAAAAAAAACAAGGAAATCTATAGAAAGAGAGTACATAACATCATTAGTATCTGAGTAGTCAGGGCCATTCCAGGGGCATAATCACTAAAATGGCATGACTGACCCCATCAATGAAGGAGCAGAGTGTATGGGGAAAAAATAACGCTCAATCTATCCATAAGCCTGGACAAATAGCTCTGTCTTCAGTTTTTTTCTGAAGAGGAGCAAGTTTGGTGTCATCTTAAGTTCCACGGAAAGCGCATTCCACAGCATAGCACCCCTACTCTGAAGTCGTTTGCCTCCCATGGAACAAGGTATTGATGTTGGACATTGCTCACAATTGTTATTTCAATTCATCCCAAAGATGTTAAGTAGGTCTAAGGTTAGGGCTCTGTGCAGACCACTCGTACGACCTTCTACAAAGAGACATGGCCAACGTGAAACAGAAAAAGACCTTCCCATAAATGTTGCCTCAAGATTGGAAGCATACAATTGTCTAAAAATGTGTGTATGCTGTAGTATGAACAGTACAGTGAAACCTTAGATTAAGAGCATAATTCGTTCCAGGAGTATGCTCGTAATCCAAAGTACTCTCATATCAAAACGAGTCTCCCCATAGAATTCAATGGAAACTAAAATAATTAGTTCCGCATTGACTTTTAATAGCATGCAATACCGCATGTGGCCAGAGGTGGGGGGTGCCGGAGAGCCTCGGAAACACTCAAAGGCCCAGGGACAGCTCAGGTGAATTCAGAAAGGCTCAAGCTGTGGCTTGAATCCTGCTCCTTTTGCAAGACAACACTCACAAACTGAGTCAGGATTTAAAAAAAAAAACAGTGCTCGTATTGCAAAACGCTTGTTAAACGCGTTACTCGCAATCCGAGGTTTCACTGTATTCTTCACTGGAAACACTGGATTTCAATAATTTGGAGGAGGTGGTTCACATACTTTTGGCCACATAGTTGGTGTGATGGTCAAGTGTCCAAAAACATTTGGCCTTATAATGTAGGTCCTTTTTTTAGGACAATTGGTTACATTTTACTGCCATATAAGGTCCTCTTATATGAGATAATTATGTTATAATGACAAGGGGATGCTGATAATGTAGTTTTCTTGCCGCACTGGCATGCAAGAAAATATTTAATACGCTCGCATCACAGAGAATATGATGTTGTTTTTCCCCTCAGGTCATTTCTAACCTGACCCATGCACTGGAGAAGCACAAGGAAAAGATCGAGCTCATGCGAGCTTTTACCCACTGGCGACTTCAGCAGATAGAAGCCAGACAAGAGGTAAAGACCACGACGTGTGAATCATGTATGCTATACTGTGTGAATCATTGTTCTACATTCAGCATTCTATTCGTAAAATGAGGGGGAAAGGCTTGTTCCCGGTGATTTACAATATATAAGAGAAACTACAGGCACATGCAAAACAAACACCTTTTAATTCCATCATATACCTAGTATAAAAGCCTTGGGTATGGTTTTTTTTTTTTTTTTTTTTTTTTTTTTTAAACTGTGCTAATATAACTTTGCAGCATCTGAGCAGTTAAATCACTGAGTCAATTAAATTAAAAATGAATCTCCTATCTTAAAAAGATTATATCTTGTACATCCATTGCAAAAAAACATAAGCTCATAATCCCCAACTTATTTATTCATAAGAGAGAACTATTGCAAAAAAGTCACCAGCGTGATAATGTATTCACAAGCATAAATGTAATATAAGACAGGTTTCTGAAATACAGTTCCTCCAAGTGCGAGAAATACTGTCATCCACCACCTTTTATAATCAGGGGCTGATCTTCCCGTGTATGGCCACACCGTGCCCAATGAATTTGGCACTCACCAGAGACAAGGGCTTCAGGGAACACCATAAACCTGATCACAGAAGGCTCTCTCTCTGCTTGCCATCTAAAACACAGTGTCTGTCAGCCTGAATTGCCTCTCCTCCTCTCTTCCAATAGGATTGCAGACCATCATAAGCTGTGTCAATAGAGCTAACAAATGTAGCAAGCAAAACAGAGCCATGGTGTAGATTTTTTTTTTTACTAATTTTATACAGTCATTTTAAATTGTCAAAAGCATAGGCAACTAACAACTGAAGCCAGTGCTGGAGATCTCGTGCAGCAGCATGACTTTAGCGCTTCGACTCCCCTACATGTTTCAACAATAGGGCATCATCAGGGACCTATTGGACGAAATGAGTATGTGGAGTCTAAGCGCTGATGTCACACTACGGCATCTGGTCTCAAGCGGGAGTTTGTTGTGCGTTACCTGTATTTTTTTTTTTTTTCTGGACAGCTTTAAATGGTTTTAAAGTGATTGTAAAGGCTTTTTTTTTTCTAACAATAACATGTTGTTATACTTGCCTGCTCTATGCAATGGTATTGCACCGAGTGACTACTTACCTCCTCTTCTGAAACCCCCAGCTTCTTTCGTAAATAGCCTCCCTAAAGCCTTATACACAATCGGACTTTCATCTGACTTTTCTGTGGATTTTTGTCCATAGGGGCGTTGGCCGTGAACTTGGTATGCATACACACGGCAGAACTTTTTCAGGTGTGTTTTTTTTTTTTTTTTTTTTCAGCTCTTTACCACCACCCTTTGGGCAACTTATGCTATTGTTGTTTAATGTTTAGCATTGGTTCGGAGCATGTGTGTCTTGTGCTTTGGACTTTAGTTCGATGGATGATCCTCCATCGGACATTTGTTGCCGGAAAGTTTGAGAGCATGCACAGCGAACATTTGTGCGTTTGAAAAACCGAAAACAATTGTCCAATAGAGCATAAAGACAGTCGGGTTGTCCGATTAAAACATGTACGTCAGACCGTTGTTGTCAAAAGGTCCGATCGTGTGTATGGGCCTTTAGAGTGCCAATTGCACCCTGAAAACACAGATGTCAAGAGATATTTGGTCGTTTCAGAAGACATCTCTACTGCGTGCATCTTGAGTCAGCATGCTGAAAAGGTTTAGGGATTAGTAATTTATTTTGGATTAAGATATGTTTTGATAGTTTGGTCAAGATTTATTTAGAACAAATCTCAGATTTGTCTACCATTTTATCTTATCCGATTAAGTATTTAATATTTAACATCCATCATTTTAGGATTATGCATGCAGTCTGGCTGATAGACATTACAGAAAAGTATTACTAAAGAATAGCTGGAGAACCTGGCACTCGGTTATTGAAGTAAATTGGAAATACAAAGTGGAGCAGGCATGTCGAGCTCGAGCTGAAGAAGTGTGCATTCAGTTGACTAATGACTATGAAGCAAAGGTTGCACAGGTAAGACCAAATCAATTGAAAACTAAGATTTCACGTTTGTGTGGTTGCTGGCAAATTGAATCATATGGAGGGTCCCTAAATCTTCTGGGTACTTTAACGCACTGAAACTACCAGTTGTATCTGATAGTCTGCTATCAGATAGATTTGTGTAGACAACTGTATGATCTATAGAGAGAAGGTAAGAAAAAAACAGGCTTTTTTTTTCTGGAGAGGTGGGTTATGTATTCCCTACAGTACTACAAAGCTCTTCTTCTTTTAATTAACAATTCTCTTTGCATATGTATATTATTTGTATATTCCCTTTGTATATGTACAGGTCTGTTGCCATTTACCTAATAGGTTGCAAAATGTTTTCCCAGCTCTTCCTTGTCAGTACCACGCACTCTACCAGCTTTTGTTGCTCTGTCCCAACTTTGAGACATGTTGCTACCATCAATTTCAAATTACCATTTTTTTTATCTTTTATTTTTATTTTTTATTACATTTTCTGAGTTTAACTGCTTGCCGACCCACTCACAGTAAATGTATGGCAGCTGCAGGCATGATTACAATGTAAACAAAACGGCTTCCATTCATGACCGTTTTGCTTACTATTGTGATTCTGTGATTGACCAACAGCTATCACATGGTATGTGGACTAATCCTAGCACCCTGTACCATGTGATTAGCTGTAGCCAATCGCAGCATGTCAACAGTAAGCGAGCTGTCATGAATGGAAAGCCATTTATGACAGCTAACTATTGCTTATAACGGTGATCATCAATGTAGTGTGCTTACAGTAGTCTAATAACAGGAGGTCAGATATTGTATCATTCCTACTCTATAGTGACCG
The DNA here is from genome assembly GCA_029574335.1 of Rana kukunoris. NCBI lineage: Eukaryota > Metazoa > Chordata > Amphibia > Anura > Ranidae > Rana > Rana kukunoris. Next base: position 103,140,401 of record CM056049.1, read on the forward strand.
GTAACCCATGTCTATTTTATTCAACCTACCCATTTTGGAAGTACAGTCACCATCGAAGTCGAATGTTTGAATTTGTTTCCATAATGTCTCTTTCCAAGAAATTATGATTCTGCTTCTCATATCACAGCTGAATGGAGCCATAGAAGATGCAAAATCAGAAGTACAGAGACTTCTTGTGGAGAGAGACCACTTTGAGGGCACAATGAAGAAAGCCTTCATGCGGGGAGTTTGTGCATTAAACATGGAGGCAATGTCAATGTTTCAAGAGAGAGAAACCCACATGGGCCACGGTTGGTTATTAAACTAATGCTGCACAAAGTCTAATACTGTATGGCTGATGATAAAGGGATCTTTCACAGTAAACACATGCTCTTTCATGTTTGAGACGACTGAATGAAATTTGAATTGGAAGGGCTATTTGTTGATACCAGTTCAGCTCTCAAAATAGAGCAAGAGAAAGGAAAACGGTGAAAAGTTAATATTGGGCAAGCTTGCCTGATTTGAATGACTACACATAAGAGATTATTTATTTTTTTAAAGCACATTTTATTAAGTCCGATGCCAATAAGCGATATCCTATGTGCCCCGGAAGAAGTTGTAATTGTATTTTTCCAAATTTATTAAATACACATTCCAGGGACCAAATAAATTGTATATGTTTAAGGCCATTGTGTTTCCTTTCCAGCACTAGTCGTTAGGTAGGTAGTCTAGTATAGGGTTTGAACATAGACCAAAAAAACAAACACAAATTCCCAGCTCACTTACCAGCCAGCCTGCAACAAAGCAAACTGATCCTGTCTAATAGTTTACATTAAAACTGAGGGGTTTAGTTGGGGCACATTTGTGCCTAAGCTGCAGCAGCCACATCACGGCACCCCCAGTGTTCTTGCAACAAAGGCCAGTTATAGGTTGGGTTGGTTGCCATTTGTATGTATTTTTTTTATACATGGACCACAGGAAATACTTTAAAATCATTCATCAAGGTCTCAGAAATCTCTGCAGCCCTTCTTTCACTCTTTTTATATACTGCACTGGAGCTGAGTAATTTAGTGATTAGCATTACCAATGGCCTGTGTGTGCGATCCCTCAATTTGATCTAGACCTACACTGCATTGATGAAAGTGTGTTAACAAGCTGCCCACCAGGTGACGCTGTAACACCAACTACATACTATACTTCCAGCACTAGCAGTCTGAGACTTATGACATTTACACATCCAGTAAAAAAACACGTTGTCGCACCCCTTCTTTAATTCTGTGTACACACCTCATTTACGTCTTTATCCTCTTTCCTGGTACTCCTACAGACCCACCTTTTTCTTTGCATAATGTCTTTGAATGTGTTGTAACTTTTTTTTTTTTTTTTTTTTTTTAAACCTGTCTGCGGCTTGGGGACAATTTTTCAAAAGAATGGGTGAAATCTTTTCAGATGTCATCTTTCTTAAAAAAAATAAAAATATCTAGCTGCTCTGCTTGCTGTTTTTTATTTACTACCAATGTGTTTCAGATTTCTGGATATTTCAGTCTGTTATTTAGTTACCTGAATGTCTTTATCCAGCAGATCTTCCATCAAGGAGGGACGACCTTGGCTCTAATCCTTCTGTAACATTTCAGCAACCACCAGCTTCCGCTCCTCTGATCTCCTCCCAACATGATATCATCTCTCCTGTCCACTCTCCATCTGGCCCCTCACCTTCTGAGCAAAATGTGAGTGGAAAGTTTCTGACTGGTTACATTTTCATAATTTATAAAGTGTTTATGTATTTAAAGGCGTTATATCGTCAAATCAGCATGTAATCAACATCCGGATGATGTGAACAGCTTATAATCCACCTCCTCGATATCCGTCAGATTTTCGCCATTAAAGCAATATTCAGCATACATGGGGGGAAAAAAAGAATCCATATGGTGCAAGTATCGTTTGGATAAATTTATTGAAAAAATTCCCCCAAAACAAACATTCCCTTCTATAAATATGCGTACCAAAAAATGGTAAAAACAAGCATGTAATGCGCTTATCTGTATCCCGGTTCTGGACCCTGAAGACCGCTCTGGTTGGTTTCCTATTGCGATTTCCTAGTTCCTTCCCCGTGGAGCGCAAACTTCACTTCCGGTTTGTTGTGCTTGGATAGTGAAGCCCTGACATGTTTCGTCACTTTCGGACTTTAACCGCCCTATTCTACAATAGAAAAAAACACAAATATGAGGATACAAACAAGCTGTATAATAGTCATGATATCGGCAAAAAATTGCTTAGTTTTATGTTTAACAACTGACCATACAATTTGCATATAAGAGATCTTGCATCCAATTTAAAACCGAGAAATGGGAAATGCTGCAGCCTCAACAATGACCAATTCAGGTCCAGAACAAAATGAGTGCACTCAGGATAAACAACCCATGTGGCTCGAGAAACTGTCTCTTCTTAAAAGAGAGTGGTCCCTTATAACCACTTGTGGACTGGCCACAATACATATACGGCCTGTCTGCTCCCCTGCCATCACGTATTGTTCTGGGAGATCCTTCTATAAACTGCGCACCTTTTGAGTGATCACGCTGTCATTGGACATCGCAGGCAAATCCAATTACAGGATGTATACACAGGTTGCCGTTAGCAGCCATGTCTCTCACTAGCTGGTGTGTAAGAGGAAGGAGACCCTCCTGACCACCTACCAGTACCAGTGCAATTTAGCAACAGTGCACACATTATTAAAATGCGCCCTGCTGTCATTCACCCCTGTACAGTATATGTTGGACTTGGCTCTATCTTGTCCACGATCTTATCTGTAAATTTAACCCAACACCTCCCTTATACTGCACATGTGTAGTAACCCTTTAATCTCCACCCTCCCACTGTATGAGATCTGTACATAAACCACTTCACTTCCTGATCCCCTGGTGTATAAACTCTACATTTTAATTGGGGAATTGATCAAAACTGGGGCAGACAGATTCTGAAGCAGCTGTGCATAGCAACCAATCGGCTTCTACCTTCACCCATAAGCTTTGAAAATGAAAGATAGAAGCTGATTGGTTGCCATACACATCAGTAGGCTCTGTCATTTGACAGCTGTGTGATGGAGGTGGGGCTTAGGGCTGGGAGGGGCTGGGATTACATCAAGTTCCTTTTTCTGGCTGCACACAAACAATCTTTCAGTAGATCGCTAATGCCTGAAAAATGTTACTACACAAATTGGTTTTACTGCGCACAACTTTTCTGCCTGAGGATGAGTAATTACAGGCTAGTGGGTGATTTAACTCATAAGTGTTAATCTGTAAATAGATTGAGCCTTTAGCCATTTACTACTTTACCATTTTTTCAAAAAATGATCTATTGAATATTTAAATAATTTAATTTATATTTTCATTGATCCAATTGTACTGTATATTTTATGGTAATTGTTGTACTACTTTGTTAAATACATTTTTATTTTTTTCCCGATTTTTAGTTTAGACCTCACTTTGGTCTATCAAGTATTTCCCATTCGAAGGATGATGGAAGCACTCCAGTAGTAATATCTGCTACTACATCTGGATCGAGTATATTATCCTCACAGAAGCTGGTAATGATTATTTTAAACTATTAATCTGCTGCTCCAGATATCTTTTATATGATAAGAAGTCAGATTCCTTTTTATAGTCCTGTGTTCTGCCCTCAGCAGTGAATTTATCTGCTTAGCGAATGCTCTTCCTTAAGCCTCATACACACGATCGGATTTTACGACGGGAATTGTGTGACGGCAGGCTGTTGGCGGAAAATCCGACCGTTTTTACGCTCCATCAGATAATTGTTGTCGGATTTCCAGGGGACAAATGTTGGATGGCAGGTTTTAACATTTTCCACGAACAACGGTCTGTTGTCGGATTTTCCGAGCGGTGTACACAAGTTCCGTCGGACAAAAGTCCAAAGTACAAACACGCATGCTCGGAATCAATGCTCACCAAACACAAGATTAGCAGAAGGTGCCCAATGGGTGGTGCTAAAGAGCTGAAAAACTACGTAGTACGTAACTACGTTCGTGTTTGTTGGCCAACATTTCTGTTCCATTTTGTATGCAAGACAAGTTTTTGGCCAAAGTCCTTCTGGCAAAAGTCTGAGGCTTTGTCTGCGGAAAATACGATTGTGTGTAGGAGGCTTTAGGCTGACCATACATGGTTCGAATCTCAGCTGGCTCAGCAGGAACTGTCCGAGATTCGATCAGTTAAAGTAGCACTATAAGCATAAATAATAATTTTGCATAGAGTAAGGGAGGGTTATACCCCCTGTCAGATTTTTTTTTCTGGGTCCATTTAGTGTCCCATTGAAGAGATTTCCCTTCATTTTCTTTCCCTTAGCCAAACAGGAAGGGAATAAAGGGAATTCCATGGGGACTAGTGTCCCTGTTGGAAGATTTCCTCTCTATTACTTTTCTGGGGGACAACTCAAAATTTGTGCTTTTCTTTTACTTTCACTTTTATTAATAATGGTAAACGGGACAAATGGAGAGGGAGGATCTCCTTAACTAGGGCATAGACAACAATAAACACAGACGGATGTTCTAATCCCTCTCCACTCTATCCAAAATGGGGGGAAAAAAATTGCCTTTTTAGTTATACTTTTAATGGGCAGGCTGAATGTACCAAGTTGATTGACCGATCAACTTTGGTACAACCAGCCTGCTGGATTCTCTTGCGATTATCGGTCGCAGCTGCTGTATTCACTAGCAAAAATCACTGTCTTCTCCCGGCGGGGATGGCTCCCCCTACCCCGCCAGGAGCAGACAATGGTTTGCCAGGAGGGATTCCCTTGTCAGCATTGTCTGTGTTGATGTGGGTATTGGTATGGCCTTAGTACAGATTGTATTCACGCTCCAGTTCACGACCATTTCCCACCCTCAGAGTGGAATCCATCTTTCTTATCTCTCTCAATAAGAACATTCATACACCTGCCCCTGTGTGACCAGAATTGTGGAGGACGAGGCTGAAAAGTCTCAGAACGGGTCTCCAATCTTCATTTGTTGCCTTACACAAGATATTATTTGATGGGGTAAAGTGTTTTCTAGGTTTTTAGAAATGTTGCCTTCGGTGTAGCTCTGGGCATTCCCTACCATAGGACTTTTGGAAACTAGTAGGCATTTTACTAAAAATTGGAAATCTCTTTTATAATTGCAATTTAAATAATCTTATAAGCAAAAAAAAAAAAGAACTGAACTCCGGTTACAATCATTTTGAACAGCTTTGGATAGGTTAGAAGCTTTTTTTTTTTTTTTTTTGCACCTTCCTGAATTTAAAAAATTGACAGAAAATACATCTCCCATTGTACTTCCATCACTATTGGTGTCCTTATGTTTTACTCTGCCCCCTCTGTGCTAATCCACAACCTGCTGTCTGTGATGTGGTTGGAGTTGTGGATTTTATGAATAGGTAAGTAGATGGGGATAGTGGGGTGACACCAACCCTGATGTCTATCATACCTTCAGTTCTGGTGTGAGGAGGGTGAAGGTGTACTATCCAGCACAACCGAGAGAAAAGTTTTTTACCTGTATGGGGGAAAAAAGAAACCACAAGTTACAACATGGGGGAAGTAACCATCTACAAATCCTTTTTAAACCATTCAGACCTCTAACTTTCCAAGATATTACCGGAATTCCAGCCATTGGTGACAATTAGAGATGGACATATTGTTCGTGTTATATCTGTGAAGCTCTTCTCTGGACACAGGTACACAGGTCTGAACAGGTCTAAGAAACCCCTATTGGGCAGCGGTGTTAATTTTGGCAGCAAATTTCATTTTAGTTTTAGGACTAAGATGGCATTTTAGTTTTTGCCCCATTTTAGTCTTCTGCAATTGTTTTAGTTGTATTTAGTCGACTAAAATCTCCAGTACATTTTAGTTGATTAAAATAATTCTAGTCGACTAAAACTAATTTTAGTAATCTAAAACTAAATGGGTGTAGTTAAATTGTAATGCATTATTTAAGCATTTCTCTGCAATTTCCAAACTCGTATACTACTGAAATTAAAAATCTAATATGTTATTATTTATGTTATTGAGGTATGAACATGCACTACGGACCAGTGTTCATTTTTGAAGTCAGATTTCAAATCGGTTTTAGTCTTAGCCTTTTGACTAAAATGGCATTTTAGTTTTATTTGTATTTTAGTCATCTCAATTGTTTTAGTGGACTAAAATGTTTTAGTCAAAGAAATTAACACTGTTGGGCAGACTGGTAGGGAATACTGTGCAACGTCTCTTCTCTTCCCCCCCCCCCCCGGCATAGGGCTGGTTGCACAAACTCTAAGCACCACAGCCCTATGATGCCAAGTCTTGCATAGTGGCAATTCCAGGGTTGACTACTCTCCATAAAAAGCCTGTGATGGAAAAAGGGCAAGTGTAAAAAACAAAACAAAAAAACAGGCAGTCTACAGGACAGGCTACTGTGATCCAAAGTTGAACCAAGACAAATACTGCGATATTTCTCTACTTGTCACGCAGATAAGGCATTTTTTCCTCTTGTTAACCTCACAAGATAGCTCAAAGTTCACATAGCAATAATATTTCTCCCAGCATAACAAAACGTTATATATATATATATTTGTAGCGCTCCCTTACTGTCAGTAATGGACGCTATTGTAAATTTAGTGGGGGATGAGAGAGTTATCCTGCTCTCATCCATGTTAATTGTTTAAATTTGTGTTTCAGCTGGGCTGCCTGTGGTCCCATTTTTTTGTTCTAAAGATATGTTAACATCCTTGGGCAGCAGATGGCGCCAGAGGGGTGCCAGAACAGAGCCGCCTTTCCTCAGCAGCCAATCAGAGGAGTGTTTCTCTCGCTGGGCATGCTGGGAGAGGGTATATCTGATGCAAGCGCCTTTTTGTCTGGGTCTTCTACCCGCAGCGGGTCACAGGTGCGCACACCACAAGGCTGCCACTATGGCCTACCTGGCCATGGCATACACTATGCGAAACTACGAACTCTGGGCCTCCTGGCTCAGAGCAACTGACGCTGTCAGGGACCCCAGTGACTTACTGAGTTCCCACTTCTACTGAGAAGATCCCAAGCTGGGTGCTATTCGATGGGGGATCTGTCTGAGGAGAACCCTGAGGCAGATGATCCAACAGGGCTTGAACGAACCATCGGGGATCTGGTTGCCAGAAACTGACAGATCATATTCAGACTGTCAGCTGGTGACCTTTACTAAAATACATACTGGGAGGATTTGCTCTACAGTTCTGCTCTACAAATATTGGGCCTGTGGCAGAGGTTTCCATCTTAAAACCTAATCCAATTAGAGCCAAGTCGGTGGCAGAGACTTGTTCCTTCCCAGAAGCTCTAAGTGACACTCTGCCAGGCCTGTGAGAGGGGTCTGTCTGGGGGCACTTTACCCACTCTGGCTAGAGTGGTGACGTGATAGATACAATTGTTGAAGGCAGGACTGCTTTCCTTATCCAAAGCCTGATGCTGCAAGGTTCATCTTTCTTTCATCCACCTATCCTGTCTACCTCAAGTTGATGTTGGTCGTGTTTGACCAGAAATAAAGCATTGGAAAATTCAACCATCAGCCTGGACACCACCTTCACCCCTAGACACCACACGGAGGTAACTTAAATATGCCGTTCCCAAATTTAATCAGCGGCTCCTGAATGGGGTAGCGCTACATAAAGAAAGCCAGTAAAATGAAAAAGAAAAAAATGAACAAAAGCTCGTAGAGAGCTCTTGAACAAACAAGAAGCAGGTGCCTGAACTTGCTGGAGTAACGCCACTCTTCAATCTCCTTCTTCATTCTCTCTGCAGTGGCGTAGGGCCTGTTCATTGCAATCGAGGCGTGTAATTGTAGACACCGCAGATGCCTCTTTACATCTGATAAGTTGGCCCGGTGTCTCTGCACTTCTGCAGAGAAGTCTGGATAAAAGGACACGCCATTGAATTGAGCATTGGCCCGCTCCCTGGCACATCTCAGCACTCCTTACCTGTCTCTGTAGTGTAGGAGATGGGCTAGGATGGGTCTCTGGGGGAACCCGGAGTACGATGAGCCGCCCTCTCAACAGTGAAAAATGGGGAGAAGGCATTCTTTCTGAATACATCAATAAGCCATGCTTCAACAAAGGAGTTTGGATCTCTGCCCTCAGTTTTCTTCGGCAGCCCCACAATACGTATGTTGTTGCACCTCAGAAAATGTGCGTGTATGTCAGGAGAGAGAGACCATAGTACAGCCCCGCAAAAATTGAACACGTTTATTGTAAAAAACATAGATGCACTCACATTTGGAAGATAAAACTGGGCACAGAATACCAGACAGACGGCAGGGGGGTCTGGCTGCGTCAGGCGTGTGGACTCTGATGCTCCTCGATCCCTACGCGTCTCGTCACGTGACTTCCTTGGGGGATATCACTAGTGTAGCAATCAAGTCTTAAATAGATCGCCTAGTAGTCTGCTGTTATGGGCGCATGGCGGACATTTTCTTGTGGTCCGCACTCATATACATCACTGGTAACAGCTGAGACAATGGCCATCTTGCCTGGGTCACTTCCTATGAAGCACCGCTCGATCGCCTATGTGTCTGCTGTCCTGGGTGCATGGCGGCCATTTTCTCGTAGCCCAACTCTTATAGCAGCTAAAACGTTCGCCATCTTGCCTGGGTCTCTTCCTATTAATAAGTAGGAATTGCTCCGGGGTCAGGGATGGTGGTGGGTGCAGTTTACAGCAGACTAGGCGGACCTATAACTAAACATAGAAAAGGAGAGAACCTGTATATATGGAACCAGAGTGGGTAGTGTGGTGACATATAGCAAACAGCTATCATGTTTGCATATAAAACGAATAACCCCACTGGTCTCATGGACTGGGGGGGGGGGGGGGTTACTTCCATAACATGGATGGAGAGAAGGTTTTAATATACAATATTACATTTTAACCACTTGCTTACTGTGCACTTACACCCCCCTCCTGCCCAGGTGAAATTTCAGCTTCCGGCACTGCGTCGCTTTAACTGACAATTGCGCGGTCGTGCGACGTGGCTCCCAAACAAAATTTACGTCCTTTTTTCCCCACAAGTAGAGCTTTCTTTTGGTGGTATTTGATCGCCTGTGCGATTTTTATTTTTTGCGCTATAAACAAAAAAGAGCGACAATTTTGAAGAAAAATACAATATTTTTTACTTGTTGCTATAATAAATATCCCAATTAAAAAAAAAAACACATTTTTTTTTCTCAGTTTAGGGTGATACGTATTCTTCTACATATTTTTGGTAAAAAAAAAAAAAAAAATCGCAATAAGCGACTGGTTTGCGCAAAAGTTATAGCGCTTACAAAATAGGGGAGAGAATTATTATTTTTTATTATTTTTTTTTTACTAGAAATGGCGGCGATCTGCGATTTTTATTGTTACTGCGACGTTATGGACACATCGGACACTTTTGACACATTTTTGGCGCCATTCACATTTATACTGCGATCAGTGCTATAAATATGCACTAATTACAGTATAAATGTGACTGGCATTGAAGGGGTTAACACTAGGGGGTGAGGAAGGGGTTAAAGGTGTATGCTAGGTGTGTTCTAACTGTAGGGGGAGGGGGGGGTGACTGGGGGGGTGACCGATCTGTGTCCCTATGTAGGAAGGAACACAGATCGGGCTCCTCCCTTCCAGAGACAGGACATTGTCTCTGTGTGAGCCGGCAATGAGAGATGATCTATGAGAGATCATCTCTCATTCGCCCACAGATCGCATTGCAAACGGCCGCCCTGATTGGCCGTTTGCCGCGATCTGTGATTGGCCGTGTCCAAGGGACACGGACAACACAGGGCTTCCCTGCAGCGCGCTGTACAGCGCGCGCTGGGAACGCCAGAAAGACATGCCGTCAAATGACGGCATGTTGGATTTTCAGGCCCGCGCTGTTGCCGTCATCCGACGGTAGCGCGGGCCTCAAGTGGTTAAAATGGATAAAAAGATAAACATCTAGAGAATGAAATTCTCAAAAGTACATAAAAGAAAAAATCTAATATGTGTGTAAGGACCGGCCTCGCACATACTGAGATGTTATGGGGCAGAGGCTGATATGACGGAAGCCCACACATCTGGCTTGTACATAAGCCTGGGACATGTATTTCTTTCTCGTACATCACGGGACACAGAGCGGCATATTCATTACTATGTGGGTTATATGGAGTACCTTCAGGTGTGGACACTGGCAATCTCAAACAGGAAGTCCCCTCCCTATATAACCCCCTCCCCTAGAGGGAGTCCCTCAGTTTTTTCGCCAGTGTCTTAGGTGTTGGTCACGGAATAGCTTTGCTCCACATCCTTGGGATTAAGGGCGGGCTAACCGGATCTGTCCAAGGAGCCTCAGTGCCAAAGTGGACAGTACCCGGGCCCCAAGCCGTGGGGTTTTGCCTATAATGCTCCTCTTTGGAGGGCTGGACCCTGGGCCCAGGACTTGGAGTTTGAAAAAACCATAAGTTCCTGTTTGCCAGGGTGCTATATAGGTCCAGGACAGTGGGTACCTTCATAGGACCCCAGGGCCTGAAGGTCTACTACGCTACCCACGGAGATGGGAGAAGATTGGATCAGTTTGCTGGACAAACATCCTGCAGCATGGAGCAGGTAAGGGGGAGCCTGCGGGACTTGGTTCGACAGCAGGCTCTCCGGGGTAACCTAAAAGGGGGGATAGCCTAAGTATGCTCTGCATGGGCAACCTTGTTCACTATGTCTAAAGAGAGACAGGATGACAACTTTTCTCCCCCATCACTAGGTCCCCCTGTCTAAATATGTGTGCTAGCTAAACCTGCTGTTTCTTCCTAGGGCTAGTAAGGATCCCTAGGGGCCTTTTGAGAGTCCTACCTGGCCGGGAGTTTGAATCTGCCGCCTGTTTCTGCGTTCCTGGATCTCCAGCAGCGCGGCTCCTCCATGTTCCTCCTGTTTCCGGCATACGCGTGCGCGCGCACGTCTTATTGATATTTTTCGCGCCGTTCAGACAGGAGGGCGGGGGGGGGGCGTGCCTTGCGGCGTCATACAGGGGCGCGCCTTTGTGCTGTTATAGACAGCAGGCATGGTCAGTGCTCAGTCTGAGGCTGATTTTCACAGGAGAGGACGCAGAGCGGCAGAACAGTGACTCCCGGTGGCGGAAGAGGGGTAGTACATCTGGACTTTGTTCCAAATACCTTTTTTGTTAAGCCAAGAAATCCCCCTTTTTTGCAGCAGGTTTGGAGGCTGGCAAACTTAGTTTGGGGTCACGGTATGTTGTCAAAAGAAAATATATAATATATTTAAAAAAAAAAAAAAAAAAAGAACATACGGGATCCCATCAGTTTTTGGGCATTAGTAATCTATTGTCCCCTAAACTCTGATTTTTTACTCCTGCCCACTACAGTCTGTTGTGTGGGCGGAGTCCCTCGATTTTGTATTATGGCTTCCAAGGGTTCGGGGTCAAAGGGTACAAAAAAGACCAAAAAACAAAAGGGTTCCCTTTCTGATTCTGATATGCCGATACTTTCCCCGCAACTTATTAACATAAGAAGCGCCTTGGATGAGCCATTAGGGGGATCTGGTGCGGAGGCTGGCCCAGATCAGCCCAGCCCTGTGTTTATCACAGAGGAGATGCTAGCCGTATCCCTAGGGGGGCTAGAAGAGAGAATAGCAACATTGATCGCTAGAGCTATTCCTGGTAAAAAACGGGTTAGATCCCCATCACCAGGAGGTGTGTCCTCAGATGCTGAGATTCTCTCTCTAGAGGAATTGGAATCACAGGAGGATCAACTAGACCTGAACCAAGAGGGTTCAGGGATTGAGGGATCTGCCTCTGAGGAACCATTTTCAGACTCCCAGACAGAAAGACTGTGGGTACAGTCTTTGACGGACATGGTCCGCTCGGCATTTAGTTTACCATTGCCAGAGCCTCAGGTTCCTCCGGTATCCTCTCTGGGCTCTTTGAAAGCTCCGTTAAACAACGCAGTTTTTCCGGTCCATCCTCTCTTGGAGGAATTGATCTTTCGGGATTGGGTTCGGCCGGACAGGATTTTTCTGCCACCGAAAAGATTTGCGGTCATTTACCCCATGGAGGAAAAGTTCTCCAAGAGGTGGAGGCTCCCAGTAGTGGATGCAGCCATCTCATGTGTGAATAAATCACTAACTTGCCCGGTGGAAAACATACATATGTTTAAAGATCCAGTTGATAAAAGATTAGAAACACTTTTAAAAGCATCCTTTGCTACGGCAGGAGCAGTGGTGCAGCCAGCGGTGGCTGCAATTGGAGTTTGTCAGGCATTAAAAGACCAGACAAAGGAAATGTTAAGGGACATGCCTACCCAACAAGCAGAAGAGTTTTCTGACATTCCCAGAGCTCTGTGTTTTGCGGTAGATGCTATAAAGATTCCATCCAGCAGGCCTCTCGTTTATCACTATGTTTGGTGCACATGAGAAGGCTCTTATGGTTGAAGAACTGGGCGGCGGAGCCCCCATGCAAAAAGCTTCTGGCAGGGTTTCCCTTCCATGGAGGACGACTCTTCGGAGAGGATCTGGATAAATATATTCAGACTATTTCAAATGGCAAGAGTACCCTTTTACCAGTAAAAAAGACATTCCGGGCTCCTACATTTAAAAGGCAGCTCTTTCCTGTCTCGGGGCCCTCAAATTCCAGGCAGTATCGACGGCCGCCTGCACGATCCAACATTAACAGTAGATCGCAGGGACAGACCCCTGGGGGTAAGAGGCCGTGGTATCGCAAGCCGTCAAAGACAGCCCCTAAGTCCACCTTATGAAGGGGCGCCCCCACTCTTGCGGGTGGGGGGAAGGCTTCGTTTCTTCTCAGAGGTTTGGGAAGCCAAGATCCCCGACAAATGGGTCCGGGCATCTGTAACCACAGGTTACAGACTGGAGTTTCTAAGGTATCCTCCGCCTCATTTTCAAGAATCAAGGCTACCAAGGGATCCAGCAAGGAAGGCCTCAATGCTGGCAGCTTTGGATCACCTGCTTGGCCAGGACGTAATTATAGAAGTGCCAGCCCAAGAGCAAGGCCTAGGTTTCTATTCCAATCTCTTTGTCATACCAAAGCCCAACGGCGATGTCAGGCCAATCTTGGACCTAAAGAGGTTAAACGGTTACCTAAGGGTTCGTTCCTTCCGGATGGAATCCATCCGGTCAGCAGCCGCCGCGCTTCAGAAGGACGATTTTCTGGCCTCCATAGACATAAAGGATGCTTACCTTCATGTACCAATCTTTCAGTCGCATCAAAGGTTTTTACGCTTCGCGGTGGGGCAGCGACACTTCCAATTCAGGGCGCTCCCCTTCGGGCTGGCCACGGCCCCCCGGGTATTCACAAAGATCCTAGCCCCAATTCTGGCCAATTTAAGGATCCAAGGGGTCACAGTCCTAGCATACTTGGACGACCTTTTAATCATAGATCACTCACGGCCGGGTCTGCAAAAGGCAGTAAGCCTCACGGTTCGGTACCTCGAAGAATTCGGCTGGGTCCTGAACCGGGGAAAGTCAGCGTTCCAGTCTACAAAGCAGTTGGAATACCTCGGCATGAGGTTAGACACAGAACATCAAAAGGTGTTCCTGCCCCTTGTAAAGATCGAAGCTATCAAGGGGTTGGTTCAGTTGGTTCTAAACAAGAAAAAACCAACTATTCGCCTGTGTATGCGATTACTAGGCAAGCTAGTGGCCACATTCGAGGCAGTACCATACGCTCAGATCCACACTCGCGTCCTACAGGCAGCCATTCTAGCAGCCTGGGGCAGGAGGGCACATGCCTTAGAGGCCCCTTTGACGCTATCATCAAGGGTCCGACAGAGCCTGGCCTGGTGGTTGAACCCTCAGAATCTTCTAAAGGGAAAATCCTTCAGCCCTGTTGTCTGGAAGGTAGTTGCCACAGACGCCAGCCTGGCAGGCTGGGGGGCGGTCTTCGAGGGGTTCTCCCGCCAGGGAACTTGGAAATCAGAGCTGCCCGCCTAGCCCTTCTGGCTTGGACCTCCAGATTAAAGGGGTTCCCGGTGAGAATCCAGTCAGACAATGCCACGGCGGTGGCATACATAAACCACCAAGGGGGAACCAGGAGCCAGGCCGCTCAGAGGGAGGTGAACTTGATTTTTCAATGGGCAGAGGTTCATGTACCCTGCATTTCAGCGATATTCATTCCCGGAGTGGACAACCTGCAGGCAGACTTCTTAAGTCGCCAGAGTCTGTTGCCAGGGGAGTGGTCTCTGCATCCCCAGGTCTTTCAGACAATCTGCCAGAGGTGGGGAATGCCGGACGTAGATATAAGGGCATCCAGGTTCAACAAGAAACTAGACAGGTTCGTGTCGCGAGCGAGGGATCCTATGGCCTGCGGAACCGATGCGTTGGTTTGCCCTTGGCATCAATTCAGACTTCTATATGCATTCCCTCCACTACAGTTACTCCCGCGCCTGTTGCGCAAGATCAGAGTGGAGAACAAGCCAGTCATTCTAGTAGCTCCGGCTTGGCCCCGGAGGACTTGGTACTCACTAGTCCTGAAGATGGCAGTGGGAGACCCTTGGACTCTTCCTCTACAACCAGACCTACTCTCACAAGGCCGATCCTCCACCCTACATTACAGCGTCTAAATTTGACGGCCTGGAGGCTGAATCCCTGATTCTCAGGGATAGAGGCCTGTCTAGGCAGGTAATTCCTACCCTGATTAGGGCTAGAAAGCCGGTCTCCAGGGTGATTTATTACAGGGTGTGGAGGAACTACGTAGGCTGGTGTGAATCCAAAAGATGGAATTCCCGCAAATATACTATTGATAGGGTGTTAAGTTTTCTCCAGCTAGGAGTGGATAAAGGCCTGGCACTAAGCACAATCAAGGGACAGATCTCAGCTCTGTCAGTGTGGTTTCAGAGGCCGCTGGCCACCCACTCGCTGGTAAAGACCTTCTTGCAGGGGGTCTTGCGTATTAATCCTCCTGTCAAGTCACCAATTTGTCCATGGGACTTAAATCTTGTCCTGTCCACTCTACAGAAACAGCCTTTTGAGCCGTTGGCTGAGATTCCTTTACTCTTACTGACAAGAAAGTTGGTTTTCTTGGTCGCCATAGTTTCGGCCAGGAGAGTGTCAGAATTAGCAGCCTTATCGTGTAAGGAACCATATCTCGTTCTGCATAAGGACAGGGCAGTTCTCCGGCCCATCCTTCCTTTCTACCAAAGGTTATATCCAAATTTCACTTAAACCAGGATTTGGTACTTCCATCCTTCTTTCCAAAACCTACATCTAGAAAGGAAGGGTTGCTGCATACCTTGGATATTGTCCGGGCCATGAAGGCCTATCTTAAAGCTACAGAAAAGATCCGGAAAACAGATGTGTTATTCGTTCTACCAGATGGCCCCAAGAAGGGGCAGGCAGCTGCAAAATCCACCATCTCGAGATGGATTAGACAATTAATCATTCAAGCCTACGGGTTGAAGAGGTTGCCTCCTCCGTTGTCGGTAAAGGCCCATTCTACCAGGGCCATGGGCGCCTCTTGGGCAGCACACCATCAGATCTCTATGGCTCAGATATGCAAGGCGGCAACGTGGTCATCAGTCCACACGTTTACAAGGTTTTATCAACTAGACGTGAGAAGAAATGCGGATACTGCCTTTGGTCAGGCAGTATTACAGGCTGCAGTTTGAAATCCTCGGGATCAGAAACACCCTTGGATATAAAAAAAAAAAAAAAAAAAGGTTTTTCTTGACTAAGTTAGAATTATTATTATGATTTGAGTTTATCTCTAAATTGAATCCTTCTTTGGAAGATGTCTCCCTCCCCTCATTAAAGCATTGCTTTCGGACATCCCACATAGTAATGAATATGCCGCTCTGTGTCCCGTGATGTACGAGAAAGAAAAAGGGATTTTTAAATACAGCTTACCTGTAAAATCCTTTTCTTGGAGTACATCACGGGACACAGAGCTCCCACCCCTCTTTTGGGTGACCATTTTGGGAGGCATACTGCTTGCTACAAAACTGAGGGACTCCCTCTAGGGGAGGGGGTTATATAGGGAGGGGACTTCCTGTTTGAGATTGCCAGTGTCCACACCTGAAGGTACTCCATATAACCCACATAGTAATGAATATGCCGCTCTGTGTCCCGTGATGTACTCCAAGAAAAGGATTTTACAGGTAAGCTGTATTTAAAAATCCCTTTATTTGAATCCTAAAATGGATAAAATAAATAAAAAGGGGTAAAAAATGGCTAAAAGTCAAAGAAGTAGGGGAGCTTCAGAGGCAACACTCATGGCGCATTTTACATACAAAGAGAATATCTACTTAAATTTCATATAGCCTTCAATACGCATCGTCCATGGGTGAATTATATAAGTGATACTGAACTTATGGAAGTCTTGGAGGTCTACACATCCAGGAAAGGGGTGTGCAAAGAAAAGAACCCGAGATAGTGGTATTCAAAAATCATTGAGGAAACAATTTAGGTCAAAGTCTATATTTAGTCCTCTTGGGGCATATGTGTCCATGGAAAAGATAAATTTAGATTCTAGTTGGCTAAGGGACCTGACTTTGTGACCCCCTCGCCACGGCCTATTGTAGGGTGCAATCCCCCAGAATCTAAGGTGGGACGGATCCTTGTTATGGGCTACCTCAAAATGTCTGGAGACACTGTGTTTATCAAAACCTTTGATAATATTGCGCACGTGTTCTTTGATCCGTATCCTTAATAGTTGTTTAGTGCGTCCGACATATTGTAGGCCGCAACTGCACTCTAGCACATATACTGCCCCTTTAGTGTTACACCCAACAAAGTCTTTGATCTCGTATTCGGTCCCATTACTATTGGACTTGTATTTCACTATCTTTTCATTGGGGCGTTTGGTGCGTGTGCAGGCATAGCATCGCTTGCAAGGATAGAACCCTTTCCCGGTAAAGAGCGTGAGCTGCTTCTTGGGTGGATTAACCACTCCCTTTATTAGTTGGTCTCGCAGAGTGGGAGCCCTTTTGTAAATAAATTTGGGTCTATCTGGCAGGATATTTCCCAATTTGGTGTCTGTTTTGAGGATGTGCCAGTGGCGGGAGAAGATTTTTTCTATCTTTTTGTAGTGGATGTTATAGTCTAGTATGACTGGAACTCCATCTACTTTGTTAGTCGGTTTCTTCTTAGCAACTAAAAGGTCTCCTCTAGGGATGTTACTAACTTCTTGTATCTTTTCTTGAATGAACGTGTCATTGTATCCTTTCTGTGTGAATCTTTCCCCGATTTTTCTTGCTTGGACCTGGAACTCGTCTATTTCTGTGCTATCCGTGCCATAGCCGTGAGGTGAGGAGCTAGGGACCACCAGAGGTGTTCACTGTGAAACGTCCTTTCCTGGCACCTTTTCTCCATCCTTGGACCTTTTTTGGGACATTTGGGAAACGCTTTTAGAGACTTTTTTGCATACTGGATCACTTTATTCATGTTCATATGTGTATATATATTAATTTTGTATTGTTCACTGTGTTATACACCCAGGGGCGCCCATAGGGGGCAGTCTTTCCGGATTGCACATTATATACCGACCAGCACATTGTGTATACTTTGTTTCTTGGACTTGACCTCTTCTCTGTCACTTTTTATTTTAATTTTTTGGTACCCCACTATTTTGTGTCACACACAGACGGTTTACGTATTGACCCTCACCCATGTTGGTTATCACTTTGTTTTGAGCTTACTCCCAACCCCTTTGCCTTCACCTATGTTCACTAGCCCAGGGATTCATTCCTGTGTCACCCTCGGATCCCACCCACTTCTCACAGCGCAGACACCACCCCTTGTTTTTTCAATTCGCTATTTCTGTGTCAGGTGTTTGCAGCAGTGACCCCATCCCATCCCACCCCCCTCGGTAGCGCAGGAGCCTCTGTTTACAAAATGTATCTTCAATGTTGCGTACTCTGCTCTCCACTGCAGTCGTGCGTTCCCAGATCTTTTGAAGGTCCTGCCTCAGCAACGACACATTCTCCCTCAGGCCCCCAAACTGTTCCTTAAGTGTATTTACTGAAGCTGTACACACACGCACTGCTCTGAGTATTTCAGCCAAAGTCGGTTGTTTAGGCTCCTCTGCATCAGGATCTGTAGGCAGAGAGTGGATCAGCTCTGTATGGCTCTGAGGCTCCCCATGCCATGCTGTGTTTCCTGCATACTGTTCCAGTGTTTCATGTGCTGGCAAGGGTGATGTCTCTGCGGCCCCCCTGTGGTCTGATTCTAGTTTCCCCCTAATCCTTACCCTGGGTTTTCCGTGTCTTTTTGCTGCTGTCCTCTATAGCACCCCTCGATGTGCGCTGTGCCAGGGCCGCGGCGGTGCCATCTTCGATTTCAGGGCCTGGGAGATCCTCCTTTTTCTTCGCCATTCCGCTGAGGGCAGAGGGCCGCCGGGTGGACAGGGAGGTTGACTGGGTCAGTAGCCAGCTGGAAAGGCGTTGGGCACCGTTGGATCGCTGCTGGAGGAGGATCAATAGCAGGTACTGAAGCGGACCTGTGAGACGCACTTCTTCTCGCATGCTGGTCCTGGCCACGCCCTTTTTTAAACCATTCAAATGATGGTGTTCGTATTTTGGCTTTAAATTATTGATCTGACTGACAACATTTTTCATGAGCACATATTTTGCCTTGACTCTATCCCCTTTGTATTAAAGCCTGGAAGACTTGAAACCCTTATGAATATTTTTGCTGTTATTGGGCAATAAACCGATTGCATCAACTCTGACACAATTCTTTGTGTTATGATCGGTTGTAGACTTCTCATAGGATAGGTATTTTTAATAGTTTAACCTGCTTGAAAGTAAACATTGCGTTTTTTCTTTTGACCTTTTACATGGTGTGACACACATAACATATTGTTCTGTGTGTGTGTGTGTAGGCCTGCAGAGGTTATGTACACAGCAAGTATAGCTTGGTAAAAGGTGTGGGGAGAATTCTGCTCTAGGGCAGGGTAGGCAACCTGGGGCCCTCCAGCTGTTGCAGAACTACAAGTCCCATTATGCCTCTGGGAGTAATTGTAAGTGCCAGCCTTGCAATGCCCCATGGGAAATGTAGTTGCACAACAGCTGGAGGGCTACTGCTCTGATTTTGTATTTTAATTGTCATTTACACAGTAATATTACCAGGAGAATTCTAGATGAAATTTTCATTATTTGTGTTTATAGTACCAATAAAATTATTACTTTGTAGTAGAGATTGTAGCATTGAAGTGTTGACTTGCCATGTAAATATGACCTTGCATGGTTTTGTATTTCAGCCAATGACAAGAATTGTAACATCAGCTCAGCAGAAGGCTGGAAGGACGATAACAGCCCGGGTGACTGCCCGTTCAGATCTAGCACAGAAGATGAGCAAGACCGGGACCAACATTACCTCTATGGGGGTGTCCCCGCCAATGAGCTCCATTGTGGTTGAGAAACATCATCCAGTTACTCAGGTAATTTGATTGTAGATACATTACATTAATATGGAACAATTCTTATAATTTGCTCTAATAAGGATTCTGCAAGCTTTCAAAATGGTCTGTTTTGTGTGCAAAAACAACTGATCGATTCGATTTGAGTCGGTCGACTTCAGTACAACCAGCCTACCAGGTTTTTATTGTATGATCACTGCTGCTGGCTATAGCTGGCAGCAGCGATCAATGTGATCTGATGGCGGGGAAACCTCCCACTGTCAGAATACAATAGTGCAGAAGGAGGTATTCCCCCATCAACACTGACACTGCTGATGGGGGAATCGAGCGATTTTTCTTTCCTTCGACCTGTGGTTGAAAATTGCATAATGTATAGCCAGCCTAAAGCCTCGTACACTCGATTGGATTTTCCGCAGACAAATGTGTTTTTTCAGCTCTTTAGCGCCACCCTTTGGGAAACTTCTGCTAATGTTGTGTTATGGTGAGCATTGCTTCAAAAACATGCTTGTTTGTACTTTGGAGTTTTTAAAGCATGCTATTCAACATTTGTCCGGAAAATCCAACAATTGCCCGATGGAGCATACAAACGGTATCGGTATCCGATTGTGTGTACGGACCTTAAGGCTGCATTCACACTATAACGCGCATATTATGCCGCGTCAAATTGCGGTGTATTGTACTGCGATTTGCCGCGACAAATGGGTCGTTTTAACCTTTACATAACATTGTTGTCTATGCCGAAAGCCGCCTGAAAAAAGGGTCCGGGACTTGTTTTGAGCTTCAGGCGTACAGAGTTTCGGCGTGGAGATGTGAACCATCTCCATAGACAACAATGTAAAATCACCCCTCCAGCGGCTCGAGCGTTGGGCGTAAATACGCCAAGGTGTGAATGCAGCCTTAGTCTCTAGTAGTGTTTTTCCATCCCTTGTATCCAGAATAACTAATGCTGAACTCCAGAGTTTTTTTTTTTTTTTTTTTTAATTTTGGGTATTTAACCATACAGGTCATTTTCGCCGCCTTCCTGCCCAGACCAATTTTTCTTTTTCAGCGCCTGTTGCACTTTGAATGACAATTGCGCAAATTAAATCTTTGTTTTTCCCCACAAATAGAGCTTTCTTTTGGTGGTGTTTAATCACCTTTTTATTTTTTGCGCTATAAACAAAAGAAGAGCAACAATTTTGAAAAAAACACAATATTTTTAACCTTTTGATTTAATAAATATCACATTTTTGAAAAAATGTTTTCCTCAGTTTAGACCGATGTGTATTCTTCTACATATTTTTGGTAAAAAAAAATCGCAATAAGCTTATATTGATTGGTTTGCGCAAAAGTTATAGCGTCTACAAAATAGGGGCTAGATTTATGGCATTTTTATTCATTATTTTATTTTTTTACTAGTAATGGCGGCGATCTGCGATTTTTATTGTGACCATGACATTGCGGCGGACGTATCGGACACTTTTGACACGTTTTTGGGACCATTCACATTTATACAGCAATTAGTGCTATAAAACTGCACTGATTACTGTGTAAATGTGACTGGCAGGGAAGGGGTTAACACTAGGGGGCGCTGAAGGGGTTAATATGTTCCCTGGGAGTGATTCTATCTGTAGGGGAGGGGGACTCACAAGGGGAGGAGACCGATTTGTCTTCCTCTGTACTGGGAACACAAATCCGTCTCCTCGCCTCTGACAGGAGGTGGATCTGTGTGTTTACACACACACAGAGGTGCCCGGTGGACATCGCGGCTGCTGGGCACACGCACCGGGTCACGAGCGATGCTGCGGGCGCTAGTGGCAGTCATGCAAAGGAAGTCATATGACGTCCACTCTGAGGGGGAGACAGTTCCTACCGACGTCATATTACTATGGCTCGGTGGGGAACTGGTTAAATAATAGTTACCTCTTCTGAGCTGTGTAAGGATCTGCATTTTCAGTTAGTGATTGTAAAGGATCCTTTGTTAAGAAAACAAAACAAAAAAAAACAGCAGTATACATACCTGCTCCGTGTAATGGTTTTGCACAGAGCAGCTCCTCTTCGGGGGTCAGCAGGCAAGCGCTCCTGGCTCCTCCTGCCTTTGAGTACCACAACCACACCCCCCCCCACCCGCTCAGGATTGAGCCTGCATGAGTACCCCCAAGCAACGACTTGCTGGGGGGTACTCATGCAGGCTTAATCCTGAGCTGCACTGGCTCAGCCCCACCCCACCCCCTGCTCCGCTCATTACTGGATTTGAGTGACAGCAGCAGGCACCAATTGACAATGTAAGTAACCATGAGCTTTTACAACCAATTTAAAATGTGTACTTTCATGCTGAATTGCAGAGCTCTCATTATACTTCAGATCTGCTGCAGATATCAGAGCTGTGTCTCATTCATAGAAGCACTAGTGTCATAATCTGCTCCCCTCGTCTATTCACAGAATTCTCGAGATAGTGGTGATTGAGTATATATTTGCACTGCACTGCACAGTAATAAAAAATATTAGATATCAATTTATTATTTAAAACAAAAATTAAGAGATTTTAATATATTTTGTGTCCTAATAAAGTACAGGTTTTCTTATACAAATATAAGGTAGCACACTGGGGGTTATTTTACAAAATCCACTTTTCACTACAAGTGCAAAGTGCACTTGAAATTGCACTGGAAGTGCAGTCGCTGTAAATCTGAGGGGTAGTTCTGAAATGAGGGTAAGCTCTGAAATGAGGGGAAGCTCTGCTGATTTAATCATCTAATCATGTGCAAGCTAAAATGCTGTTTTTTTTACTTTTCTTGCATGTCCCCCTCGGATCTACAGCGACTTTTAGTGCAATTTCAATTTGCACTTGTAGGGCAAAGTGGATTTGCCTTTAGTAAATAACCCCCAATATGTACTGTATATGTTGGTGCTAATGAAATTATTGTGAATTGACTATTTTTTTGGATTTTTTTTTTATGCTTGTATAAGTGTTTTGGAAGTTTAAAACTGTCATTTTTGTGAGTCAGCTTGATCATGCCTCAAATGACTTTATTAGATACATTTTTAAGAATGTGTATTTGTGTTTTTAAAGCAAACAATCGCTCAGGCCACGGCAGCAAAGTACCCCCGTTCAGCACTACAGAGTTCCAACTCCATGAGTGGCAGAGGGACCGGGCACAGTACACGAGTCTCCCAAAATCACGGCAGTGTCCATTCCATAAAAGTCGTCGAGTGATCTGCTTCAGTCCCAGCTCAGCGAGAGCGAGGAACGTCTCGGGGTGTATCTAGAAGTGTTGGCATCCTAATCACCAGGTGATGTCACATTTCATTAGATGGATCAACCAATTCCTCAGTTTTATATCTTTCTATACCTGTCTTACTGCTTGCAGTGATGAAGAGTGCCTTAATGTTGTATATTTATCACCAATTTATATTTTTATGTTTTCGAAATTATCTATTTGCCAAACTAAAATAAACTGTGAAAGGGAACCTGTCAATATGCAGTTAAAGTGGCATTAAAACCAAAAGCAAACATTTATTGCATTGCGGCTTACCAAGTCTTAGATGTGATGGCTGCATTAGTCTTTTTTTTTTTTAATTTTAATTTTTTTTTTATTTTCACCTGGCAACCCTGCCAGTAACTGTTGTTTTTTTTAAAAGAACAAGCTTATTTCCAGATGTATCCGTTTACATGGATCAGACAAACCATTTAACACTGACGGGTGCTTGCAATGATTGGCTTTTTTTATTTATGCATGTAAGACCTTTATCATAAAAGGAGAAAAAAACATTTACTCTAACTGATTATATAAAGTGTTGGCTAAAGTTCACCTTCAGCTTGTTACAGTATTTAAATCTGCTAGTACATCTAAGTGCAGAAGCGAGCTTGAGTCGCACCGATTAGAATTATTCCTTTGCAGTTAATGAAGTGCGACTTGTCATGCAACTTTGAAATCTCAAATCACAGCAGTGTGAACCCGGGGCTAACACTCCTCCCCCCAGACTGACAATGCTGCCCGCTGTGCTCCTTCATCCAGAATGGGGGCACTTTAATACAGGTGGTGTGTTACAGGCCAGATAACCAGGTGAAAACAAAAGGGGGAAAAAGCCTAACAAAAAGAAAACGAATGCAGCCACCGCATCTGATTGGTAAGCTGCATTATATTACATTTCTCATTGTATGTGATGCTGTTGAGATCTGGTTTGTCCCGGAAGTAGCGCCCCTTCTAGGAGGTGGGAAATGGCAGCTTCTCCTGCTGGACAGACGGCTCAGAGGTGACAAAACATGTTCCTTTCATGTCAAATAAAATGTGGAGACAAGCCATGGCTGAATTTTATTTTAATACTGTTTTTATATTACACCTTGTATTTTTATTGTTTTATATTAAAGAATATTTTTATTATGTTTTGTGTTGTCTGTGATTCAATGTTTATGCATTTAAAAAAGTGATTCTGTTACCACTGCAGTTTAGGATCATTGAAACGGATTAGTTTGCAGACGGTTTACACACTCCAGGTCAGTCCAACGTCCCCGGCCAGGATATAGGTGCGGGTCTGGCTCATCCAGAGCCACCACAATAGCCCTGCAACCAATGGGAAGACTGTTCACTATAAAAAAACGTTACTTTATGCAAAGAAGTCCCTACAGGATAAAAGCTTTGACACATTTCACTGACCATTAAGTTACTCGGGCACTGCCCCATGCCACTAGGGGCCCCATCAGGGTTGCCAGGCTCAGTAAAACCAGGGACAGTATGTAAAAACCTATGTGTTTTTTTTTTTTTTTTACATCTGTCCCTGATGTTCGAAATCGATATGCTTTTGATGTGAAAATTCCGAGATTTTGGCTGCCTCGCCTCTGCACTGCCTCCTGGCGTGGTGGCCATCTGTAAGCCCAGGGGCCCCATAATCTTCTATTGCCCGGGGGCCCCATGAGTTGTCAGTCCGCCCCTGCACTGCACTCAGCACTAAGTTTGATATTTTTTCAGCAATGATTCAGTAAGCAGTCTTCCCTTTGATTTGAATGGATATACTTGAAACTGCGCTAATGTCAGATTGGTCACTAAAATTACCCTTCTTACCAGTCTTGGAGAACGCTCCAGGCTTTTTCATTGCCTCTGGGAAGGCTAGCAGCCTCCTTATCAGTAGGGTTGCCACCTCATCCCTTTAAAACTGAACACATAATGATTACACGGGCTCTGTGGCTGACTAAGGTGGTAATTAAACTCATTTGGTGCTTTACCTGCATTAAATTAGCCACAGAACCTGTGTAATTCATAAGTGTTCAGTTTTAAAGGGATGAGGTGGCAAGCCTACTTATCAGTCATTCTGTCATATGCAAAATTCTGCACATCTACCAAACTCCGTATGTAATGCTTCATGTAGATTGCAGTAGATGTAGAGCAAAGTCTGAATATTTTAATTTTTTTCCCGCAAACCGATCGGGTGGCATGCATGGACTACACTGAAGGATTAATGGATGGACTTGACAGTTTGGGGTTGATTTACTAAAACTGGAGAGTGCAAAATCTGGTGCATAGAAACCAATCTGCTTCCAGGTTTTATTGTCAAAGTTTCATTGAACAAGCTGAAGTTACAAGTTGATTGGCTACCATACACAGCTGCACCAGATTGAGTGCTCCCATTAAAATGCTTAAATATTCATTTCCAAGTGGGTAACGGTGCTACTGCCCCTTTTATATAAAGTGATTGCAAATAAAACGGTAAGCCTGGGTTCACACTTGTGTACTGCAAGGCACCACATGTGATTTGCATTGCATTCCTGTGCACATTACATGCAATGTCTTGGATCCACCAAAAAAATCGACAGGCATATCCGAGCTGGCCGATCGTGTGAAAGGGGCCTTATTGTGTGAAGTTAACATTTTAATAAACCTTCAATCGTGACAAATCCAGTGCCAGGCTTCACTATGCCACCAATCCACCACTGTGTGCAGTGTAGGGTTGCCACCTCATCCCTTTAAAACTGAACACCTATTAGCTGGCAGATTAAGGATGTCATTAAACTAAAGTAGTGCCTTATTTGCATTAAATTAGCCACAGAACCTGTGTAATTAATAGGTGTTCAGTTTTAAAGGGATGAGGTGGTAACCCTAGTGCAGTGTCTGCCCACCTCCAGTTTTTGGCTGAAATTGGTCAAACATGCTTTATTATGTACTGGTTGCAGATCCACCCTTTTCCGACGGGAATTGTGTGACGACAGGCTGTTGGCGGAAAATCCAACCATTTTGTATGTTCCATCAGACAATTGTTGTCTGATTTTCCGCAGACAAATGTGGCATAGCATGCTTTAAAATTTTCCGCTAACAAATGTGTGTTGGCAAATTTTCCGAGCGTGTCTACACAAGTTCATCGGAAAAAAACTCCAAAGTACAAACAAGCATGCTCAGAAGCAGTGCTCACTATAACACAACATTGGCAGAAGTTGCCCAAAGGGTGGCACTAAAGAGCTGAAAAAACACTTAGTTTTGTGTTTTGAGGGCCGACAATTCTTTATCGTTTTGTATACAATACAAGTTCCTGGCCAATGTCCTACGAAAATCCAATTGTGTGTGTGAGGCTTTATTGAGTGATGGAATTTCAAACGAAAGCACACAAGGCCAGGAAATCAGATTTTCCAGTGGAGGTAGGTTACAGAGGGAAGCAAGTAGCCTCGCTGTGACGCCAAACCTAGCCATGTGTGGAATTGTTTTGAGATCTCTTATTTTTGTGGTTCACTGAAAAGGATAGCGCCCCACTACATTTTGATTTTTACATTTACGTAAATTTACCCCAAAAACAACCAGGATAAGCATTGTAAAATTTTCTACAGTTACTGTAGGAGACGACGCCGGTGTCTGTTCAATGGCATAACTTTTAAAACTGCTGAATTACTGAACACTAATAATTGCTACAACAGTTTTTAGTTTTGAAGGATATTGCACATTTATATAAATTATTATAAAATGCTTAAACACTAAAGGTAAAAAAAGAGGAAATTATTTTACAACAGAATAAAAAAAAGATAGGAGTAGTAGATAATACACAATTGGAAGGTACTGATTTGTACAATGTAGACCAGGGGTGTCCAAACTTTTTTCAAAGAGGGCCAGATTTGATGAAGTGAACATGCGTGAGGGCCGAATATTTTGCCTGACAATCTTTGAACCATTAAAATTTGGTCCTCCGAGCACTAATACACTGCCCAAAAAGAATTCTCTTGCCTTTGTGGCTGTGTGTGGTGAAGAGATGAGCTTGAGTGTGTTATTTGGATATACTGTATACATTTCTTTTGTGGCCCCCACGAATCCCAGAGCACTGCTCAGGACTAAGGATGAGCTTGGGTGTGTTATTTGGATAAACTGTATTTATCGGCATATAACACACACAGGCTTACCATTGCCATGAATGCTGTCTCACCATTGCCATGAATGCAGCCTCACATGTGCCATAAATGCAGCCTCACATGTGCCATAAATGCAGCCTCACATGTGCCATGAATGCAGCTTCACATGTGCCATAAATGCAGCCTCACATGTGCCATAAATGCAGCCTCACATGTGCCATAAATGCAGCCTGATCCATGCCCATCTGCAGTCTCGGAGGGCAGAGGGAGGGGGACGGGACGAGTGCCGACAGATTACAAACAGGAGAATCTCTTATTTCTCTTGTAATACAAAGTTCCGCCTCTTATAATAGACCGAACAGTTGTCTAATGGCATCCCAGGAGACGGGACTTCCAATACAGATACTGCTGATTAAACAGGAGATTATTTTCATGTAATCTGATGGCGTTCGTCCTGCCACCTTCCTGTCCCCTCCAAGGCAGTGCCGATAAATACGGTATATATCTTTTGTGGCCCTGGGGACCACAAACAATAAATATATATCCAAATATCTAGGGGGGCCATATTAAATCAACAGGGGGGCCGCACTTGGCCCGCGGGCCGGACTTTGGACATGCCTGATGTAGACCTTCTTGAAATCTGATCAGTGTCATGTAAAGCAACCAGCACTGTCTTGCCTGTAGCAATATTGCAGACTCCAGCGAGAAATACGTTTCTATAGACAACAAATCCTGTTCTTACGATCAGACACTCGTATAGGAGGCCCGTGTCATGATAGCCTTTACATTAGATTTGGATGTAGAAAGCCTTGTACACATGATCAGAGTTTCCGACGGGAATTGTGTGATGACAGACTGTTGGCCTAAATCCAACAGTTTGTATGCTCCATCAGACAATTGTTGTCAGACTTTTCGCCGACAAATGTTGGATGGCAGGCTTATAAATTTTCAGCGGACAATAGTCTGTTGTATGATTTTTGTATTGTCTGTACATAAGTCCAAATTACAAAACACGCATGCTTGGAATCAATGCTCATCAAACACGGCATTAGCAGAAGGTGCCCAAAGTGTGGCGCTCAAGAGCTGAAATTTCATGTAGTACGTCACTACGTTCGTATTTGTTGGCTGACAATTGAAGACAAGTTCATGGCCAACGCCCTTAGGACAAAAGTCTGACACTTTGCGGAAAATCCAATCGTGTGTACGAGGCTTAAGTGTCCTATTAAAATATTCATATAGGGAATCTGGATTAGAACAAGTCCATTATGATCTACAGATCAAATTGTCCATCTTTACTGGAAGCAATTGCTTCAAACATCGAACTCATGCACCAATCGCATATCTTTTACCTATTTGTTTTTCATCTTTTTTAGTAAGGTGCAGAGACCTCCTGACCAGCTTTTGAGCTTTACCATTGCATGTGGACTTGTAAAACCTGTGGCAGGCAATGCACCTTCCTGGTTTCAATGTAATTTGCCTCATTCTCCATGTTTGTCCACTTTCATGAAATAATACATTTCTTAGGCCGTAGACCGTTACTGCTCTGAGCTCTGAAGGTTTCTGGGAAAAAATAAAAATGAAAGTATCAAGAGACATATTTACTTACATTACTATTGTTAGTAACAGAAAAGTTAGCAAAGAAACCCCTAAAAAATCTTTGCTTCTGGCAAAGTCCTAACTAATTAAAACTACCAGGGTAATGGATCTCTAGAGATCTGCAGTGCAAATTAAAGGAAACACAAGGGATGTTCAGTTTCCCTGAAAGTGAAAATGTCTTTTTAGAAGAAATTAGACTCCTGACGGTTGTGCAATAATTCTTCTAGGATAAGCTGGGACACATTTTTATTAACAAATCTCATACCTTGGAAAGATGATCATTGTAGTAACTAGCGTTGTACCGATACCGAGTATTTGCGGGAGTACTCCCGCAAATACCCCCGATACCTAAATAGAATACTCTCCCGCCGCCGCATACCGCAAAGCTGCCGCGTTAATCCCCGTGCATCACAGCACGCATTACAGGCACCTTTCGTATGAATTCTTCTAATGCCTGCCGCGCCGTGTATAGACACTCCCCTTCTCGGGATTGGACGGATCTGTCCAATCCCAAGCAAAGGGGAGTGTCTATGCACGGAGCCGTGTGTATAGACACTCCCCCTTGCTCGGGATTGGACGGATCCATCCAATCCCGAGAAGGGGAGTGTCTATACATGGCGCGGCGGGCATTAGAAGAATTCAAATGAAAGGTGCCTGTAATGCGTACTGTGATGCACGGGGATTAACGCGGCGGCAGCGGCTACTACTACTAGGTATGGGGGAAATGGCTGCATCTATGGGGGACAGGACATGGCTGCAATATGGGGGAACATGGCTGCACTTGGGGACACATTTAAAAAAAGTATCGGTATTCGGTATCGGCGAGTACGTGAAAATAAGTATCAGTACTTGTACTCAGTCCTAAAAAAAAGTGGTATCGGGACAGCCCTAGTAGTAACCTCCTAAAATGTACAAGGGATCATATATATTTATGTAAAAGTGATATATTTATAGTGTGTGTATCATCATCTTAATATAATTTATCCTGGTGTCGCTGTGGGCAGCAGGGTTTTCTATTTAGTCGAAAACACTTTTCCTAGGCCACAAACTCAAGGCTTTATATGACACTCTAAAGCAGGGGTCTCAAACTGGTGGCCCTCCAGCTGTTCCAGAACTACAAGCAGGACTGTCTTAATGAGAGGGCACACCTGGGCACTGCCCAGGGGCTCCAGCATATTCTCCCAAGCAGCTGGTCCTTGAGCCCATGCTGCTCCGAAAATTGGGGGCCCCATGATGGCACTGAGAGTGATGAATACACAGGGGAGGCAGGCTGGCAGCGGTGCGCCATGCTGTGAAGAACGATACCTATTATTTCACAGCCAGCAGGGAGGGGCAGTGCCAGAGAGCCAGTGATGCTCTGACCCCACCCCATGCAGCTTGAATGCTCAGGACTCGAAGGCTGCAGGGTAGGATTTGGAGTGGGAGCTGCTGGGGGGATATCTGGGGTGTAGAGGGGCCATAGTGCTGGGGAGGCATCAATCTAGGAGATATATTATATGCACAGAACAGCTTTGTTACTTTATGTATGTAGTCTTTTCCCACTGTTTCTTTGCTGTACAGAATGGTTGTTTATGTAGTTAATACAGAACTCCACCCAAAAGGGGAAGCTCTGCTTGTCTGCCTCCTACCTACTTGATGTCTGTTTACTTGCGCTGTCTCCATTGTAGGGACCCCAGAGCATTACTTTTGCCCAGGGGCCCATGATGCTATTAAGAGGGCCCTGACTACAAGTCCCATTAGGCTTTTCAAGGTTGACAGTTACAAGCATGACTCCCCACAGGCAGAGGCATGATGGGACTTGTAGTTCTGAAACAGCTGGAGGACCACCAGTTTGAGACCCCTGCTTTAAAGGGTCACTAAATGAAAAAAATGTTTTTTGCTGAAATGACTGTTTACAGGGTATAGAGACATAAAAGTTAACGGATTCCTTTTAAAAATAGATAAAAAATCAATCATATAATGCGCCTGCAGGTTAGTTTCACTTTTGAACTGGCTTCATGTTTCTGTGAAGAAGAGAGAGACACAGAAAAAAAAAAAAATCCAGGGCAGTGTTTTGTTTTTAAAAAGAATCTGATTGGTTCTGGGAAGTTTTAGACACACACAGTAATGACAGCTTAGACCACCGTGAGAAAGCTCCCAGTACTGTGGTTATAAGGAACAGACAAGCAAGAAGTGTGGAGATCAGAGCAGGATTACAGCAACATCAAAGCAAAAACGAACAACGAGGACATGAAACCTGTACTGCAGTAAGGTAAAGGAAGCTATTTAGCTAAAAAAAAAAAAATTCTTTAGTGACTCTTTAAAGCCTTGCTTGTACACACTATAAGAAAACTGGGTGAACATTTTCATCTGAGGAAGGATCGTACAATTTTCTGATAGAATGTACACAGCCGATTCCGGATTTCTGAATAACAATTTCCAAAATGGGACAAACTCCAGAATTTTCGTTTAATGTGTACCGTTTTCCTACGATTTCCCTACAAGAATAATCAAAAAAGTAAGACTGCGCATGATCAGAATCGATAAACAACAAAAAAAAAAAAAGCCTCTGCCATACAAAAATTTCCATACATTATTTCCTTCCTCGGTTCTGACTTTGATACGAGGAAAATGGGATGATTGTTCACCCAATCGTCTTATAGTGTGCTCAGTGCACTTGAGGCTTTTCAACACTAAATTGGAGTTTTGGTTTTGCCCTGTATCATGGCTCTCATCGAGTATGAGTGTAATCCACCCAATACCACATGATCCACCCATTTTATTTGTATTTAGAGGAGAGGTGACCCTGATCTGCAAGAAAAGACTGGAGACAGGGGGTGGAATTTGGTGGCCCAAAGTGGAGGTACTGCCCCATTCAGAAGTTGACCAGAGTGGAACCTGCAGTGACACATGCTGGGTGTTCTATAGCTACCTACTCATTGTTCAGACCTGCCATCATAGCACCTTGCAAGAGAAGTTTTTTAGCATCAAAGTCTTTAGCAGCTCTGATTTAGCATGTGACCAAATGCTGAGTGGCACAAAGTAAGTCAATGCTGGAAGAATTCAATACTCTAAAATGTTTTTCATTTATTTGTTTTATAGCCTGGCCCACCCTCCCATTGTCCCATCACTATGGCAGATGTCTTTACTGACCAACGTGGGAGGGGTGAGCCAACCTTTGACACTACCAGGAAGAGTTAAAGCTTGCAGGTTAGCGTGCCCCAGGTTTTAGGATCCCATAGTGCTCTAATAGAAAGCTGGAGATAGGTGTAGACACCTCTATGATTCTGGCCATTTGTATTTTTTAAAGGATAGTGAAACATCATTAAAGTATAATTATGACTAGGTAGATATACAGGGAGTGCAGAATTATTAGGCAAGTTGTATTTTTGAGGATTAATTGTATTATTGAACAACAACCATGTTCTCAATGAACCCAAAAAACTCATTAATATCAAAGCTGAATATTTTTGGAAGTAGTTTTTAGTTTTAGCTATTTTAGGGGGATATCTGTGTGTGCAGGTGACTATTACTGTGCATAATTATTAGGCAACTTAACAAAAAACAAATATATACCCATTTCAATTATTTATTTTTACCAGTGAAACCAATATAACATCTCAACATTCACAAATATACATTTCTGACATTCAAAAACAAAACAAAAACAAATCAGTGACCAATATAGCCACCTTTCTTTGCAAGGACACTCATGCAGCCTGCCATCCATGGATTCTGTCAGTGTTTTGATCTGTTCACCATCAACATTGCGTGCAGCAGCAACCACAGCCTCCCAGACACTGTTCAGAGAGGTGTACTGTTTTCCCTCCTTGTAAATCTCACATTTGATGATGGACCACAGGTTCTCAATGGGGTTCAGATCAGGTGAACAAGGAGGCCATGTCATTCGTTTTTCTTCTTTTATACCCTTTCTTGCCAGCCACGCTGTGGAGTACTTGGACGTGTGTGATGGAGCATTGTCCTGCATGAAAATCATGTTTTTCTTGAAGGATGCAGACTTCTTCCTGTACCACTGCTTGAAGAAGGGGTCTTCCAGAAACTGGAAGTAGGACTGGGAGTTGAGCTTGACTCCATCCTCAACCCGAAAAAGCCCCACAAGCTCATCTTTGATGATACCAGCCCAAACCAGTACTCCACCTCCACCTTGCTGGCGTCTGAGTCGGACTGGAGCTCTCTGCCCTTTACCAATCCAGCCACGGGCCCATCCATCTGGCCCATCAAGACTCACTCTCATTTCATCAGTCCATAAAACCTTAGAAAAATCTTTCTTGAGATATTTAATGGCCCAGTCTTGACGTTTCAGCTTGTGTGTCTTGTTCAGTGGTGGTCGTCTTTCAGCCTTTCTTACCTTGGCCATGTCTCTGAGTATTGCACACCTTGTGCTTTTGGGCACTCCAGTGATGTTGCAGCTCTGAAATATGGCCAAACTGGTGGCAAGTGGCATCTTGGCAGCTGCACGCTTGACTTTTCTCAGTTCATGGGCAGTTATTTTGTGCCTTGGTTTTTCCACACGCTTCTTGCGACCCTGTTGACTATTTTGAATGAAACGCTTGATTGTTCGATGATCACGCTTCAGAAGCTTTGCAATTTTAAGAGTGCTGCATCCCTCTGCAAGATATCTCACTATTTTTGACTTTTCTGAGCCTGTCAAGTCCTTCTTTTGACCCATTTTGCCAAAGGAAAGGAAGTTGACCAATAATTATGCACACCTGATATAGGGTGTTGATGTCATTAGACCACACCCCTTCTCATTACAGAGATGCACATCACCTAATATGCTTAATTGGTAGTAGGCTTTCGAGCCTATACAGCTTGGAGTAAGACAACATGCATAAAGAGGATGATGTGGACAAAATACTAATTTTCCTAATAATTCTGCACTCCCTGTAGTAGGAATATGGAGATCTCTATATTTACCAGCCATTTGTTGATGTCCCATTCGAACCAGATCTTCGTATAAAGCCTTAATTGGATTTTCTTCTTTCAGCAAAATTCCATGTAACCAGATGAGAAACATCCTGTTTCCATGTTCCTTGTAACTTGCTTTACCTTAGGATGAAAATAACATTACATTTATGCACTGTGATCAAGTGGATTCATTTATTTGTAAGTTGAATGGAACATTTCTGTAACATTTGTTTCCACCTGTGAACCCAATGGGAGGATTTTCCCTCACTTGCTGTCCAAAATATGACGCCCGTAAAAGAAATATAGGAGAGAAGATGAAGTCACTTAAGCCTCATACACACCATCGGACTTCCATCGGACAAATCCGTGGATTTTTGTCTGAAGGGCCTTCTCCAGTAACTTGTTCTGCATACAGACGCTAGAACTTTTTCAGTCAACATTCACGAAACTACGTGGTTTTTCTGCTCTTTAGCGCCACCCTTTCGGCAACTTCGGCTACTGTTGTCTTATGGTTAGCATTGGTTCAGAGCATGCGTGTTTGTACTTTGGATTTTAGTCCGATGGATTTGTGTACACACGTACGAATAATCCGACGGAACACATTTGTTGTTGGACAATTCCGACAAGAATTGTCCGATGGAGCATACAGATGGTCGGATTATCCGAAAAAACACATCCATCACACAATTGTCGGAATATCCGATCGTGTGTACGGGCCTTAAGACGGGACAGCACAATGTCAAAATACATTGGGCCAGATTCAGGTAGAAGTTATCTGTAGATAAGCCGCGTAACTTCTAACCTACGCCGTCGTATCTGTTTTCTGTATTCAGAAAACAAGATACGCCGGGATTGAGTTCAGATACGAGCGGCGTAATTGTATTTCGCCGTTGTATCGGAACTGCAATTTTAAAATGGCCGCTAGGGGCGTTCCCGCTGATTTACGGCGAGAATATGTAAATCAGCGAGATACGCCAATTCACGACGCAGTGACTTTACGACGTTTCCGTAAGAGATACGGGGCGTAAAGAAAAACATGCCCCCTAGGTGGCGTATCCTATGTTAAGTATGGCCGTCGTGACCGCGTCGAATTGAAAAAGTTTCACGTCGTTTGCGTAACTCGTCCGTGAATGGGGATTGACGTCATTGACGTTCACGTAGAAAACACCGTCCTAATGTGGAGCATGCGCACTGGGATACATTGACGGCCGGCACATGCGCAGTGCGTTCACCGTGGGATCGCGCCTAATTTAAATGCTCTACGCCCCCTACCCCGCTCATTTGAATTACGCGGGCTTGCGCCGGGGGATTTTCGCTACGCCGCCGCAACTTTACAGGTAAGTGCTTTGTGAATCAAGCACTTGCTCTAGTAAGTTGCGGCGGCGTAGTGTAAATGCCTTACTCTACGCCGCCGCAAATGTATGTGAATCTGGCCCATTGTAATCCTCCCCAACTCTACCAAGGATAACATTTTGAAGAAGCAGTGACAAAGTAAAGATCTACTGCTATGCTCTTTCTACAGAACAATCCAGAATCATTTATCATCATGTATTAAATATTTGTATAATTTTTTTTTTTTTAGGAATAATAAAAATTATATACAATACCAGTTGAAATAAGTTTACATTAACAAAACTAAGCTCCAGCCATGTTTTTTTCCCTTTGATAAGCAGTTGTCACCAGAGCAGGAAGACCTAGACCAGAGGTGCTCAACCTTTTGAAGAGCGAGGGCCACTTAAGTGATTTAGTAGCTGATCATGGGCCACAATGAACTATGGGGTTTTACTGTCCCCCAAACCACACATGTTAATGACCCCTTACTGTCCTGAGCCCCCTTTAATGCTGCTTTCACACTGATGCATAGTCTGCATTGCATCTGTAACTTTCTTGTGGGTTAGCTGCGCTTTGCCATAGACTTCTACAACATCTTGCGGGTGTACACTTTCTGAAAGTGCACCAAAATACCTGTATTCAGACCCACAGGATATAATAGAAGTCTATAGCTCAGTGCAGCTAATTCGCAGGAATGCCTCAGGTTCACTACGCTGCACCCATGGATTGGTGTGAAAGCAGCCTAATATCCATTTCTTAAAAGTGCTAATATGCCAATTGCAGAACTATGTGACGTTTACTAAACTGACATTTTTCTCTTCCAGCTTCTGCTGCCATCACAAGGCTGTTAGGAAGGTCCCAGGGGAGGTGGACTTGGTATTACTCCACCTGGGACAGGAGTCCACGTTACAGACGAAGCATTGGCTTATGCATCTTCTGCTTCATTCTCAGCTGCTGGCTTCCTCCACTGCCAGTGCCAGCTCCATGCTGATGCTGTTGGATGGTGTATTGGCAGCCTGTGATCTGGGCTTGCCACCCCACCATCCCAGAGAATAAGGTTGCACATTAAAGGGCTCTAAAGGCCACGGGTTGAGCAACCCTGACCTAGACAGTGCTAGTAACCTGACAGAGGCTTTACTGAAATTAAGTGTCCTCTTGCAGTCTGCATCCTCACTTAAGACATTTCTCATTACTTCCTGTCCAGACAGGAAGTGAGGGAAAATCTACCCCAACAGGAAAAGCGACCACAACAAAAATCCGGCATAGGTTCTTATTTACTTTCTCACTCTGCCCATAGCTTAAAGGGAAGCTAGGCCAATTAACATACAGAAAGTATTAACATTATTTTTAAATATTACTAACAACCTCTACCAGTTCAGTAACGCCTGGTTTTCTTTCATGGTTGACCTCCTGCCCTGGTGACTTATCTGGGTCAGGGTCCATCTTTACCTGTCCACTGTGTCTCAATGGCTTTAATTTGTGGCTCTGTGAACTTCCACAGCAGCGCCAGTTTCTTCCATTCTTCAGGCTTCAACTGCTCATATGCTACACTCCAAAGAGCTGAGCGGAGCGGGCCGGTTTGTGATGAGTGGTCTTGTTTGAATGTCATAAACTGCTCAGAGTTAGTATCTTCTATAAGCTCCTGTGAGGAGGAAAACAGAGCAAAAAAATGAATAAGAGGACAAATCAAAAAGCATGTTAATAAATTTATCAGGAATTTTCTGAGATCAGCATGTTGGGCATCCTACTGTACCCTTTACCACTGATAGGAAAGTGTAGAAATGCTTATACAGAAGAGGGAAACACGGGGTGTCCAGCCAATGCATATCACCAGGCAGATATAAAATACACAATTGAATGCAGCTTTGTATTTAACAATACAATATAATACAAGAAATCCCCCCAAGACTTTAAATGAGGTGAATGTGGTTACCCAACATTTGACAGAGTAAATGCAGTCTCAAAATGTATTAAAATTGTCATGCAAACATAAACAACATGAATCATAGCCAATGTCATTACACGTATTGTGGTATAAAATGTATCTTGTAAAGTACACAGACATGAGAAGTAGCCCAACACGTTTTAAAAAACCATGCTCACTTCATCAGGGGTAGATGTGTGTAGTAGTACATCTATAGGGGGGTATAATGAACCAAATAAGTATCAACACAGAGTTGGTATCATGACAATAAGTCAAGAGGGTCCAAAGTGCATGGCCCTATACTCACCAAAGGCTGGATCAGACTTTATCATATTATTACTTATTACAATTATATTATTACTAGATAATGGGAGATCTTTGGTGACACACACCCCCATTCTGGCTATATCTGTCCCTCATTGGTGCTCTGTTGTTTTTTCCTCTGCCTCCCGAGCTGGATGCTCATTTTCTTTCTCGTACATCACGGGACACAGAGCGGCATATTCATTACTATATGGGTTATATGGAGTACCTTCAGGTGTGGACACTGGCAATCTCAAACAAACAGGAAGTCCCTCCCTATATAACCCCCTCCCCTAGAGGGAGTCCCTCAGTTTTTTCGCCAGTGTCTTAGGTGTTGGTCACGGAATAGCTTTGCTCCACATCCTTGGGATTAAGGGCGGGCTAACCGGATCTGTCCAAGGAGCCTCAGTGCCAAAGTGGACAGTACCCGGGCCCCAAACCGTGGGGTTTTGCCTATAATGCTCCTCTTTGGAGGGCTGGACCCTGGGCCCAGGACTTGGAGTTTGTAAAGACCATAAGTTCCTGTTTGCCAGGGTGCTATATAGGTCCAGGACAGTGGGTACCTTCATAGGACCCCAGGGCCTGAAGGTCTACTACGCTACCCACGGAGATGGGAGAAGATTGGACCGTTTTGCAAAACGTCCTGCGGCATGGAGCAGGTAAGAGGGGAGCCTGCGGGACTTGGTTTGACAGCAGGCTCTCCAGGGGAGATCTTAAGGGGGGTAGCCTGAGTATGCTCTGCATTGGCACCATGGTCACTATGTCTGATGGACAGGATGCCCTGAAATGTTTCCCCCCATCACTTGATCCCCCTACCTATCTATGTATGTTTGCTAGCTACCTGCTGCTCGCTGGTTGAAGATCTTTTAAAAAAAAAAAAAAAAAACAGATCTGTCTCTAGGCTAAAGGGACTCCTTAGGGGCCTGTTTTAGCCTTACCTTGCCGGGATTCAAAATCTGCCGCCTGATGCGTCCTCCAACCTGCATTCCTGGGCTCCAGAGTGCGTTTCCTCCTGGGCTCTCCCCCCCCAACAGTCGTGCACGCGCGCATGCATATAGAAAATTTTCGCGCCGTTAGGGAGGGGGGGCGGGGAGCGTGACTGCAGTGTAGAGTGGGCGTGCCTTCAATTGCTGTTATACACAGCAGGCGCGTTCTTAGCTCAGTTCAAAGCTGAGCTGGAGAGAGAGGACGTAGAGCTGGCAGCACAGTGACTCCCGGTGGCGAGAAGGGGTACTACATGCTGGAGTCAGCTCCAATACTTTTTGTTAAGCCAAAATCCCCTTGGCAACAGGTTGAATGCTGGCAAACATGTTGGGGGTGATCCTATTGTCCCCTAAACCTTATTTTTTTTGTACTCCTGGCTATAACAGTCTGTTGTTGTAAGCGGAGTCCCTCGGTTTTGTATTATGGCTTCCAAGGGTTCAGGATCAAAACACAAAAAAAAAAAAAGAAAAGGCAAAGACAAAGGGGTTCCTCCTCTGGTTCTGATGATATGCCAATACTTTCCCCACAGGTTATTCCTATAGGGGTCACCCTGGATAAGCCATTAAGGGGGTCTGGTGCTGAGGCTGGCCCAGGTCGGCCCAACCCTGTGGTATCACAGAGGAGATGCTAGCCGTCACCCTAGGGGGGCTAGAGAAAAAAGTTAACAGCTATGATCGCTGGCTCTTTTTCTGGCAAAGAGCGGACTGGATCCCCATCGCCAAAAGGGACAGAACCTAGAGGAAGGATCTATCACGGAGGAATCGTTTCAGCCTCCCAGACGGAGAGTCTGTGGGTCCAGTCTTTGACAGACATGGTCCGCTCGGCATTTAATTTGCCATTTCCAGAGCCTCAAGTTCCTGCGGTATCCTCTTTAGGTTCTTTTAAAAAGCGCCTTTAAGCAACGCAGCTTTTCCGGTCCATCCTCTGTTAGAGGAATTGGTTTTTCCAGGATTGGGACGGCCGGACAGAATTTTCTCTGCCGCCTAAAGCTGACGAGAGGGTAGTCTTTATGCACGTCTGCCAGGAAAGATTTGTGCTTGCAGGCACTCTTTCCCCTGACCAATTGCTCTTTAAAAGGGGGCCCGGATGGCTCAGTCGGTAGAGCATCGGACTTTTGGTCTGAGGGTCCAGGGTTCAGGTCCCGGTTCGGGCACTGCTTTTCAACTACCCGTGAGGTCCTTGAGGCCACATCTCCCGGAAAGCGTCCGATCTCGTCTGATCTCGGAGGCTAAGCAGGGTCGGGCCTGGTTAGTGCCTGGATGGGAAACCACCTGGAAGGTTTTCTGTTATTTACCCTATGGAAAAGACATTTTTCTAAGAAAGGGGGCGCTCCCAACTGTGGACGCAGCCATCTCATGGGTGAATAAATCATTAACTGGCCTAAGGGGAAACATACAAATGTTTAAGGTCCCGGTCGATAAACGTTTAGAGACACTTTCCAGCATCCTTGGCTACAGCCAGCAGTGGCTGCAAGTGGAGTTTTGTCAGGCGTTAAAGAACCAGACAAAACAGATGCTTAAGACATCCCTGCCCAATAGGCAGAGGAGTTATTGGATATTCCCAGAGCTCTGTGCTTTGCGGTAGAGGCTATAAAAAGACTCCATCCAGCAGGCGTCTCGTTGTCACTATTTTTAGTGCATATGAGAAAGCTCTTATGGTTGAAGAACTGGGCGGCCGAGCCCCATGTAAAGGACTGCTGGCAGGTTTGCCCTTCCATGGAAAGATCTGGATAAATACATTCAGACTGTTTCAAGTGGCAAAAGTACCCTTTTACCAGTCAAAAGAAGTTCCGGGGTCCTGCGTTTAAAAGGCAGCTCCCCCCGGTTCCAGGGCCCTCAAATTTCAGGCAGTACGGACCTCCTGCGCGATCAAACTTTTTACAATGGATCGCAAGGACAGGCCTCTGGGGATCGGTCCCCGACAGAGGGGGTCCGATCATCTGTATCCGCAGGCTACAGATTAGAATTTCTAAAAATTTCCTCCACAAGGAAGGCCTCAATGCGGGCAGCATTGGATCACCTGCTTTACCAGGGCATAATGGTAGGGGTACCAGCCCAAGAACAGGGGCTAGGTTTCTATTCCAATCTGTTTGTCATACCAAGGCTCATCGGCAATGTCAGACCAATTTTGGACCTAAAAGGTTTAAATGCTTACCTAAGGGTTCGCTCTTTCCGGATAGAATCCGTTTGGTCAGCAGCCGCCACACTCCAGAAGGATCTGGCTTCTATAGACATAAAGGATGGTTACCTTCATGTACCAGGTCTTTCAGCCACATCAAATATTTTTGTTTTACGCTTCGCAGTGATACAGCGTCACTTCCAATTCGTGGCGCCCCCCTTCGGGCTGGCTACGGCCCCCGGGTATTCACGAAGGTCCTAGCTCCTATTCTAGTCAGTCTAAAGGATCCAAGGGATCTCGGTCCTAGCATACCTGGACGACCTCTTAATCATAAGATCACTCGCTTCCTTGGTGGAATGCGTAGTAGCCCTCATGGTTCAGTAACTCGAGAGGTTCGGCTGAGTCCTAAACCGGGGAAAGATCAGCATTTCAACCTACAAAGCAGTGGGAATATCTCGGCACGAGATTAGACACAGAACAGAAGATGGATGTTCCTGCCCCTGG
The DNA here is from genome assembly GCA_029574335.1 of Rana kukunoris. NCBI lineage: Eukaryota > Metazoa > Chordata > Amphibia > Anura > Ranidae > Rana > Rana kukunoris. Next base: position 103,180,727 of record CM056049.1, read on the forward strand.
TAAAGGTCGAGGCTATCAAAAGATTGATTCAGTTGGTTCTAAGCAAAAAAGAGCCAACTATTCGCCTATGTATGCGATGGCCATGTTCGAGGCGATACCACACGCTTCCACACTCGTGTCCGACAGGCAGCAATTCTAGCAGCTTGGTTCTGCCCAGTGGTCTGGAAGGCTGGAGAGCGGTCTTGAACAAGTTCACTCGCCAAGGAACTTGGGCAGAGGCGGAGAGGCAGCTGCCCATCAAGGTCTGGGAGTTCTGAGCGGCTCGGCTAGCCCTCCTGGCATAGACATCCAGATTACAGGGGTCCTCGGTGAGAAGTCATTCAGACAATGCCACAGCGGTGGCATATAGGTGAACCACCAAGGGGGAACCAAGAGTCAAGCCACTCAGAGTGAGAGGAGCTTGGTTTTTCGGTGGGCAGAGGTTTATGTACCCTGCATATCGGCGACATTCATTCCCGAGGTGGACAACCTGCAGGCGTACTTCCTAAGTCGCCAAACCCTGTCGCCGGGGGAGTGGTCTCTGCATCCACAAGTTTTTTTCAGACAATCTGCCAGAAGTGGGGAGTGCCAGACGTGGAGGTCATGGCATCACGATTCAACAAGAAGCTAGACAGGTTCATGTCTCGAACGAGGGACCCTATGGCCTGCGGAACCGATGTGTTGGTTTGCCCTTGGCATCAATCATAACTTCTATATGCATTTCCCCCACTGCAGTTACTACCCCGCCTGTGGCGCAGGATCATAGCACAGGCCGGTTATCCTGGTAGCCCCAGCTTGGTACCGGAGGGCATGGTACTCACTAGTCCTGAAATTGGCAGCGGGAGGCCCTTGGACTCTTCCTCTAGGGCCAGACCTACTCTCACAAGGCCCGATCCTCCACCCTGCATTACGGCGTCTAAATTTGACGGCCTGGCGGCTGAATCCCTGATTCTCAGGGGTAGAGGTCTGTCTAGGCAGGTAATCCCTACCCTCATTAAGGCTAGAAAGCCGGCCTCCAGGGTAATTTTGTTACAGGGTTTGGAGGGCCTACGTAGGCTGGTGTGAGGCTAAGAGATGGGTTTCCCGCAAGTATACCATTGATAGAGTATTAAGTTTTCTCCAGCTAGGAGTGGATAAAGGCCTGGCATTAAGCACGATCTAGGGACAGATTTCAGCCTTATCAGTGTGGTTTCAGAGGCCGCTGGCCGCCCACTCGCTGGTTAAGATCTTCGTACAGGGAGTCTTACGTGTTAATCCTCCAGTCAAATCACCACTTTGTCCATGGGACTTAAATCTTGTTCTGTCAACTCTACAGAAACAACCCCTTGAGCCGTTGGCTGAGGTACCTTGGTTTTACTGACTGGAAAGTCGGTATTTCTGATCACCATAGTTTCGGCCAGGAGAGTATCGGAATTGGCAGCCTTATCTTGTAAGGAACCATTTTACATAAGGATAGGGCGGGGTTCCGTCCTCATTCTTCCTTTCTACCAAAGGTTATATCCAGTTTCCACCTGAACCAGGATGTGGTACTTCCATCCTTCTTCCAAAACCCACCTCTAGAAAGGAGGGGTTGCTGCATACGTTGGATATTGTCAGGGCCATAAAGGCCTATCTTAAAGCTACAGAGAAGGTTCGGAAAACAGATGTGGTGTTCGTTTTACTGGAAGGGCCCAAGATGGGTCAGGCAGCTGCTTGATCCACCATCGCAAGATGGATTAAACAATTAATCGTTCAGGCCTGCGGTTTGAAGAGGTTGCCTCCTCCTTTGTCGGCAAAGGCCCATTCTACCAGGGCCATGGGCACCTCCTGGGCAGCACATCATCAGATCTCTATGGCTCGAATATGCAAGGCAGCAACGTGGTCGTCAGTCCACATGTTTACAAAATGTTATCAATTGGACGTAAGAAGGAATGCGGATACAGCCTTTGGGCAGTCAGTACTACAGGCCGCGATTCAAGCTCCTCAGGATCTGAGGGGGCTCCCTTGATTGATTTGAGATTTACATTTCTTGGTTAAGTTGGATTTACTAGTATTTGAGTATACCTCTAAATTAAATCCTTCTTTGGAAGATGTCTCCCTCCCCTCATTAAAGCATTGCTTTCGGACATCCCATATAGTAATGAATATGCCGCTCTGTGTCCCGTGATGTACGAGAAAGAAAAAGGGATTTTTAAATACAGCTTACCTGTAAAATCCTTTTCTTGGAGTACATCACGGGACACAGAGCTCCCACCCCTCTTTTGGGGAACATTTTGGGAGGCATACTGCTTGCTACAAAACTGAGGGACTCCCTCTAGGGGAGGGGGTTATATAGGGAGGGACTTCCTGTTTGTTTGAGATTGCCAGTGTCCACACCTGAAGGTACTCCATATAACCCATATAGTAATGAATATGCCGCTCTGTGTCCCGTGATGTACTCCAAGAAAAGGATTTTACAGGTAGGCTGTATTTAAAAATCCCTTTATTGCCACCTCTGGGTATTCAGTATTTGGTAGCCTGATCCGGCCTTTGGTGAGTATAAGGCTATACGTTTTGGACCCTCTTGACTGTCACAATAGCATCTCTTTGTTGATATTTATTTGGTTCATTATACCCCCTACAGATATACTACAAACGCATCTACCCATGATGAACCGAGCATTGTCTTGCGAAATGCATTGGGTTACTTCTCATGCCTGTGTACTTTGAAATTGAAATTTTCTACCATGATATGTGTAATGAAATGTTTTACTGAATGTATCACTTCAGTGGCTTGGCTATGATTCATGTTGTTTATGTTTGCATGACAATTTTAATACATTTTGAGGCTGCATTTACTCTGTCAATTGTTGGCTAACCACATTCACCTTATTTAAAGTACCGGGCGATTTCCTGTATTTTGTTGCATATATTGGGATAGAGGTGGTTTGCAGTTGACATCAGACTTTTTCCTTTTTTTTGAAAGTTTATATAATTTTTTGTTTTTAACCATGTTACCTCCTTAAGGTTTTACCCCCTCCATGACCAGGATTTTTTTTGCTATTCAGCTGTGTGTTTTTTCACACACATAGAGCTTTCATTGGGTGGTATTTGATAACCACTTTTTTATTTTTTATTATATAAATAAAAAAAACAATATGTTCTACCTCCTATAACAAAACAAATCCAATAGAAAAATCATAAATTTAGGCCAAATTGTATAATTAAAGAATACAGTAGAGCCATCTGCCCCCTGCTAATTGGACCATCTACATACTCCAAATGGATACACACCTTAAAATGATAAGTGTAAAGCCTTACATATACCCAGTGAAAGGGACAAACCTCATTTCATACATGGAGATTAATCATCCTACATAAATTGCACCTGTTTTATCTGCAGCTGTCTCTCCTCTACAGAAGTTCAAAGCACACAATTTCACAGCACCTGTCAGCTCCAGAAGGCAGTGGGTGGGGATCTGATGTCACACACTGCACAACATAGTGCAGCAAACTGAGTGTAATCTGAGATATGAGTGGTAGGGAAAGGACCCCCCCTCTACACTGCCTTGTAGGGAAACATACACAGCTGAGGCTGGGGGGGGAGGATAGCCTGGTGCCAGCATAGAGTCATAAGTGACTTGTGCAGATAGCCAAGTAATGATAGAGCAGACAGAAATCACACTAGGTGCTTTGGATTGAGGCAGGATATGCTTTGTTTATTTTTTTACTTCAGGGGTTTACAACTGCTTTAATTATACAGTCTAGATTATATACTAGTTGTACCCTTTGAACACCTGAAAAGTGCAAAAAACATAAAAAGCACAACAGTAGCTGATAACTATTTGGGGAAATCCATAGTGTAGAAGGATCTGGGGGTTTTGGTAGATCATAAGCTCAATAATGGCATACAATGCCAAGCTGCAGTTTCCAAAGCGAGCAGAGTCCTTTCTTGTATTAAGAGAGGTATGGACTCCAGAGATAGAGATATAATTTTGCCCCTGTACAAATCATTAGTGAGACCTCATCTGGAATATGCAGTTCAGTTTTGGGCACCAGTTCTCAAAAAGGATATCGGGGAACTGGAGAAAGTGCAGAGAAGGGCAACCAAACTGATAAGAGGCATGGAGGAGCTCAGCTATGAGGAAAGATTAGAGGAACTGAATTTATTCACTCTTGAGAAGAGGAGAATAAGGGGGGATATGATAAAAATGTAAAAATATATAAGGGGTCCATATAGTGAACTTGGTGTTGAGTCATTCACTTTACGGTCAACACAAAAGAGAAGGGGTACTCTTTACGTTTAGAGGAAAAAAAGCTTTCATCTCCAAATACGGAAAGGTTTCTTCACAGTAAGAGCTGTGAAAATGTGAAACAGACTCCCTCCAGAGGTGGTTCTGGCCAGCTCAGCAGATTGCTTTAAGAAAGGCCTGGATACTTTCCTAAATGTACATGATATAACTAACATTTATAGGTAAAGTTGATCCAGGGAAAGGAAGGAATTTTTTCCCCTGCTGTAGCAAATTGTATCATGCTCTGCTGTTTTTTTCTGCCTTTCTCTGGATCAATTGTGGGTATAGAATTGGGTATATGGGATTGTACCATATTTATTATTTTATTTTTTTATGGTTGAACTGGATGGACTTGTGTCTTTTTTCAACCTGACTATGTAACTATGTAAAGCAAAAAACAAATTAATGTGTAAATACGAACTCGTAGAATGTAAATAATTTTGACTTATCGGAGCAATACATCATACTCACCTAAATAGCTGCAGCACCAATTTCAGCTTCAGCTGTCCCCTGCCAGCTCTACAGTAAGAACTGAACAATTAAAAAACACTAATCGCTCCGTTCTCAGTCTCAGTTCTCAGTCTGCAGAGAGCTGATGACTGTCAGTTATCGGCTCTCTGCTCTGCCCCTCCACTGGAGCACTGGGCTGGGGAGGAGGTGGGATACGGTTGCCACTTCATCCCTTTAAACCTGAACACACATAAATTACACAGGTTCTGAGGCTAATTTAATGCAGATAAGGCACCAAGTGAGTTTAATGTTTTACTTTTATTTTTTAAAGCCCATAGCGTGTGAAACGCACCCAAAAGCTCCACCTGGTGCCAAAAAAATATGCACACACATAAAGAGTGAAACACAAAAATGTGCAACAGGTGTTACACTTGTCCTCCACAAGGAAGGACCTAACCCTGATACACCGGGGCATTAGGCTCCAGACGGGGACTGAGGTATTTCACATGGTCCATCTGGCAGAAACCAGACGGACCCCATTCTTTGGAGGGTCTGCCGAAACAGACCCACCCAAGTACTAGAAGGGAGACCCCATGAGAGCAGGCAAACTAAGCCAGAAGGCCATGTCCACCCACTCCCAAGACGTTCAGGGCAGGCCAGAGGACCTACACCCTACTGATCACACTGACAAAACGTGAACACCAAGCAGAAAAATACAAAAAAGTGACAAACATAGGGATAAATAAAAAGAAAGTAGGGGAGAAGGAAGATGAGGGAGAGTGAAAAGTGACAAACATAGGGATGAATAAAAAGAAAGTGGGGGAGAAGGAAGATGAGGGAGAGTGAAAAGTGACAAACATAGGGATGAATAAAAAGAAAGTGGGGGAGAAGGAAAATAAGGGAGAGTGAAAAGTGACCATCGTGCAATATGATGGCTGGCCCTCCAAGTGAGTTTAATTACCACCTTAATCAGCCTCAGAATCCTAGGTGGGAGCAGCTTGGTGAGAGTCAGCTCCTGGCAGGCATCTGAGTGGGTCCCAACTGGATCTTTCTAGAGCCTGGACCAGCTAAATGACGTCAGCCAATGGCAGGCTTTAGCCCACTGTCTGCTCAAATGGGGCAACAGGAGTGCAGAATGAGGTGCACTCCTGTGATCTATAGGAGAAGTAGGCCCAAAATAGCTTTGGTCATACTTTTTCTTTAAGTATATTTTATTTTACCATCAATACACATACTACTACTCTGTACCATAGTATTATAGATTTTTTAGTTCTTACCTTTTTCCATGTGTAGTATCTTTCGGCTTTAATGATCATATCAACAATCAGGAAGTGATTGCTTCTTGCTGATACGCCTAGTGCTGTTTTACCTTGCTGGCAAATTGAAAATAAAAATATAGTCACTAAGAATAAAAACAATTGCCAAAAATAACGAATTGAGGAATTCTGACATATCACCAACAATTAAAAATTTTGGATTTATTTATTACATGTGTTTATTTATCATATACAATTTATGCAGCACTTTACATTCACATCAGTCTCTACCCTCAAGGAGCTTATCTGACATTTATCTGACATTTATACATACTACGGCCAATTTAGACAGGAGACAATGTCTTTGGAGTGTGGGAGGACACCCCTACAAGCACGGGGAGAAAATGCAAACTTCATGTAAGCATTGTCCTAGGAGGCTGTGATCCAAGGGCAGCAAGACAGAAGTGCTAACCACTAGTGTTGAGCAGAATATGCCATATTCGATTTCGCGATATATCTCGAATATATAGTCGAATATTCGAGATATATTCGCTAAATACGAATATTCGTGATATTTTTTGGAAATGAAATTATTGCGAATTTTCGCTATTGCGAATGCGAATTGCGAATTGCGAAATTTCGAGAAATGCGGAATGGAGCACTCTGATTGGCTCAGAATATTCGTGATATATTACAATATAAAATAATTGCGAATATTCGAGAAATGTGGAAGGAGCACTCTGATTGGCTCAGAATATTCGTGATATATTACAATATAAAATAATTGTGAATATTCGAGAAATGCGGAAGGAGCACTCTGATTGGCTCAGAATATTCGTGATATATTACAATACACAATAATTGTGAATATTCGGCAAATGCGGAAGGAGCACTCTGATTGGCTCAGAATATTCGTGATATATTACAATATAAAATAATTGCGAATATTTGAGAAATGCGGAATGGAGCACTCTGATTGGCTCAGAATATTCGTGATATATTACAATATAAAATAATTGCGAATATTCGAGAAATGCGGAATGGAGCACTCTGATTGGCTCAGAATATTCGTGATATATTACAATATAAAATAATTGCGAATATTCGAGAAATGCGGAATGGAGCACTCTGATTGGCTCAGAATATTCGTGATATATTACAATATAAAATAATTGCGAATATTCGAGAAATGCGGAATGGAGCACTCTGATTGGCTCAGAATATTCGTGATATATTACAATACAAAATAATTGCGAAATTTCGAGAAATGCGGAATGGAGCACTCTGATTGGCTCAGAATATTCGTGATATATTACAATATAAAATAATCGCGCCGATATCGCTATTGCCGATTAATCGCATTGCGATTTTTCGGCAATATAAAATGAGCGCTGCAGCTACTCGGCCCAAGGTCTCTAATCATACCAGCAATGCTTTTAGACGTCGATGTGGATCTCTAGGATGTGATCTGTTCTAAAAAAAAAATAGAAAAAATTTGAATATTCGAAATAGCGAATATTCGCCGCGATATTCGTGTTATTCGCGAATACTCGAATATGCAATATTCGTAGCGAATATTCGCAATGCGAATATTCGTGAGCAACACTACTAACCACAGGCCACTATGACCTCTCTAAATGCATATGCTCTGAAGTAATTCATCCTCTGAGAACACAATAAAGACTCAGGTTTCAGCTTAGAAACACAATGGGGCTGATTTACGAAAGGCAAAGCCACTTTGCACTACAAGTGCACTTGGAAGTGCAGTCGCTGTAAATCTGAGGGGAAGATCTGAAATTAGGGGATGCTCTGCTGATTTTATCATCCAATCACGTGCAAGCAAAAATGCTGTTTTTTATTTTCATTGCATGTCCCCCTTGGATCTACAGCGACTGCACTTTCAGTGCACTTGTAGTGCAAAGTGGATTTGCCTTTCGTAAATACCCCCCCCCCCCCATATGTACATAAGGGGGCTGTCAGGTTGCCTAGTCCCTGCTGCCATAGAAGATGAAGGGCAAATTAACTTTGTTGTGAAGATGTATTTCTTCACAGTGTCTATAGCTGCAGAGGTGAATGAAGGCTTGTTTTAGAGTCATTTCACTGCTTGCTCGGAATATGTAAACATTTTATTGTATATAGTGTTGGCACAGGATAACTTAAAGCACTTGCTTCAAGGCTTTTTATAAATGGTGTGCACATCAAGTGGTTATAACCAGCTTTACAGCTTGTACAGTCATTGGCGTGTGCAGGGGTGTGCCAGGTATGCCTGGGCACACCCTAATCACCCCATACGGCACAGATTCCCACCTGCTATTTTCACTAAAGCTCCTCAATGTTTTTTTAAAAATAATACAAAATACCAATAAAATTGAAAAAAATTATAAAAATAAAAAACTACTGATACCAACCTCTCCCCTATATATGAATGCATGTGTGTTTGAGTTTTGGTATGCAATAGGCTGTGCAGACCTATGTTTACAGTACTGAGAAGGGGATGCCATTTCCCCCACCTCCACCACCACCCACCCCCACACTTTCCCCACCACCACCCATGGTTGTTTTTAGGCTCTCTTATTCCAGCGAGACCATGACCATGGTAACTCACTTCAGGATGTCAAGTGTGAGGAGCATTTGTTCCCTATTCTGATCTGCAACAAATGAACCAGGAAGCGACAAGCACAAGCATCGAATCTGAAAACGCCACACATTCCCTATTGTATGGCAATCACAGGGCTCCAGGGAGCCCAGAATATTTTGTCTGCTGTTTAAATGCAGTTTGCTAAAACATCTCTTTTTCATTCTCAATAAATGTGTTTAAATGTATAAACTTATGTAAGACCCAGTTTAATAATTTAGAAGTTTGCAGATTCATTGTAATACCATAAGCGAAAATACAAAAACACGCAGAAATACATGGTTTTAAGCTTTTTAGGTTGTTAAAATTACGCATTAATGAGGACTGTCCATGTCATAAACGTTTCACCTGAGCTATTATTGGAAATAAGCAAAACAGCATAGAACAGCGATCACCTAATGCACATGGTAAAACCTGGATTACTGGACACATCTCAGGATACATTTTTCTCAATTTGGCAACCATGGCTCAAATGCTTCCCTACCACTCAGCAGACCCCATGCCTTCTTCACCTCTGAAACCCTACCTCCACCTTGAATAACCCTCTAATATTTTCTATCTATAAACAATTAAAGCTATAATGGCAACCTCTGAGGACCCCCCTTCCCCCTTTTTTCCTCCCTTTAAACCCCCTTTCTCATTCTGCCATCAACTCTCCATAGCGTTCTCTTGTTTTGTTCCCTTCTGCTCTTCTCTTTCCATTTTAATCTCTCCACTCTCCCCAGCCTCATAATTACAGCTCCCCCTCTTGGAGCTAGGTATGTAGAGTTCTTTAACCTAGACCCTCTATAATTCTAAATGAAACCTCTGGCAACTATTTTGTGGCAAATCTCTTCAAACTGGATCTTGGTCTCTCTTGTGCACTTATGTTGCTACACTAATGCCCTGTACACATGATCAGTTTGTCTGCTGAAAACGGTCTGATGGATTTTTCCATCAGTTATCCGATGAAGCTGACTGATGATCAGTCGTGCCTACACACCAACAGTAAAAAAACGATTGTGTCAGAACCCGGTGACGTAAAACACGACGACGTGCTGAAAAAAATTACGTTTAATGCTTCCAAGCATGCGTCGACTTGATTCTGAGCATGCATGGATTTTTAACCGATGGATGTACCCACAGACGAACGTTTTTTTCTATAGGTTTTTTATCCATCAGATAATTTTAAAACAAGTTCCTAGTTTTTTGACTAATGGGTAAAAAAACGATGGGGCCCACACACTCCATCAGACCGTTTTCATCAGACGAACTGATAGTGTGTACGCAGCATAATGATGGTATCTTGCCTCTTATCTCTCAGGATATTTTATTTGATTATTATATATTTCTGCTCATGACAATTAATTTGGCTTTATAAACTAAAAGCTCTAAATACCTCAGAAATTATGTTAGTCTTGTGCAATGTACATAATATTACCTTATCTGCAATTGTGAGATCACAGCCAGCTAAAAGAAGCCTCTCTACTAAATCTGTGTTCTTCAGTTCAGCTGCTAGATGCAAAGGAGTCTGTCGTCTCTGTGGATAAATAAAGGAAAAGAAAGTGATCAGCCACAGTGCCTACTGACTTGGGGAGGATTGGGCCAATATTAGTGAGATATCTTGGGCTGATGGGACCTGATTAGAGGTGCTTCACCATTAAGACCTCAATCAAAGTGGGTTTTTGCAGTCAGTGACAGCTGTTGGGCATTATATATCTACCTGCTCTTTATTCAGACCTGTGATCACAGCTGGGGACTCTGAAGTGTCATGTGATCAAATGTCAGGAGCATGAGGAAGAAGGCAGATGTTGGAAGACGGGAAAAGCTGTGTCACAATAGACCATGTTCTTTTGGAATACACACCATTCACCAGGCCCTCCAATCACAGTACACAGCACAGTCATTTAGCCACCAAATTTGTATTCCTACAATTTAGGGGGGTAGTTAGTTGTGTTTGTGCCCAGGCCAAAAGTTTCCCAGTGCTCACAAGTATAGATATTAGATGACAGGAGGACATTGCATGAAGAAATACTGTAGGTGGAGACTACAATTATGAGGTTCAATTAGGTGCATTCAGTGATTTGATGCTTATTTATTAACTAAGGATTAAACTTTCCATACTTATTTTTAATCCATATTATTCTTACCGCATTGATTGCATTAATATCATATCCAGCCTCTAAAAGAATGTCTACTATATCCATATGATCATTCAGGATAGCCAAATGGAGGGGAGGGTTCATATCCTGTAAATGAAAAAGAACAGTTGAGAAATATAAATATACTGTATATGAGTTTACATGGAGGTATCTATAATATACTGAGTTTATAGTCTTTGAGCTGTTGCTTTTTGGTTTGTCTTTAAGGGATCTCTGTGAAATGTTTTACAAAAGATGAAAAGTATGGCACTGCCTATACAGTGCTGCCAGGTTCGGTACTATAGCGGAACTGCAGAAAATGCCAAATAATATTATTATTATTATCATTATTATTCAGGATTTATGTAGTGCCAACAGTTTGCGCAGCGCTTTACAACATGAGGGCAAACAGTACAGTTACAATACAATTAGATACAGAAAGGATCAGAGGGCCCTGCTCATTAGAGCTTAACAACCTAGAAGGGAGGGTCAAGTGAAACATAAGTTATTAGCCATGGGGGATGATCAGATGGAGAAAATGAAAATACAGATGTTAGGTGTGGGTAGGATAGGCTTCTCTGAGGAGGATCTTCAGGGATCTTCTAAAAGCCATTAGAATAGTAGATAATCAGACAGATTGCAGTAAGGAGTTCCATAGGATTGGAGAGGCTCTGGAAAAGTCCTGGAGGTGAGCATTGGAGGAGGTGATGAGGGAGCCAAAGAGCAGGAGGTCTTAAGAAGAATGAAAAGAATGATTAGGTTGGTATTTTGAGACTAGATCAGTGATGTAGCTAGGGGGAAAAATGGGGATGGCTTTGTAAGTAGTTGTTAGTATTTTGAATTAAATTCTTTGGGGGAGGAAGCCAGTGGAGAGATTGACAGAGAGGAGTAGCAGACACTAAGCAGTTGGTAAGGTGGATAAGTCTGGCAGCAGCATTCATGACGGATTAAATGGGTGATAAACTATGTAGAGGTAAGCCAATGAGGAAGGAGTTGCAGAAGTCGAGGCGAGAGATGACCAGGGAGTGAATTAAGAGCTTTGTTGTGTCATTAGTTAGAAAGGGGCATATTTTGGAGATTGCGGCGGTTAAGGTGGCAAATAGTCTGCCATTGGTGTAATGCAGTACAGTTCCCAGTGATTCACAGTTATCATTCAATTTATAAAACTGCTATATAAGTTGTGGGTAGATATATTTGTCACGGACCCCCATCCTCAACAGGATTATGTCCACTGTATGTGCTTCCTTTCTCCGGTACCAGCATGATCCAAGACCCCTTAGCCCACCCAGTCACTAGCCGTAACTCAGTGTCAAAATGTTGAGTCTGGTGTGGTTGAACAGTGAGTCGGGTTAAGCAGACCCGACTGGAGTTCTCAGTTACCCTGTGCCCCTAATAGACACGGGGTGCCTTACATAGGAGGGGCCGGAGGGAGCTGGACAAGGAGCTTTCCAACCTCTTAACCAGCCCCCCCCCTGCTAAAAGTGACTTCATTCACAATATTGTATCAATGTATTTGTGTAATTCATTATAATAAATTGAAATTATACTTTTTTAAGGCTGGGGAAAAGTATGTTCCCCACTTTTGATGTTAGCAGCCAGCTTTAGTTATGCAGTTTTAACAATGGATGCCACTCGTGAAAGGATATTGAACCCAGAAGCCTGTGCTCTAACTGCTATATAGACCCACATTGACCCCTGGATGGGCGTCCGCTCCATAGGGCAAGGGGGGGCAATTGACCCCCCTGGAAAATCGAGCAGGTGTTGAAGAGTTTTGCGGCCACGGCTGTCTCAGCAGTCCTGAGTTGGATGTCACACAGGCACAGCGAGCAGAATGAAGCAGCCTCCCCTCCAGTGATTATGTGTACACATGGGGAGGGAACCTGCTGTGCCTGTGCTGCACTGATGGCTGATCTAAGGTACTGAATGGGATGGGGGAGGGGGGTTGTGCTGAATGGGGGGTCCATCTGTGCTGAAGGGGGATCTGTGCTGAAGGGGGGTCTGTGCTTAAAGGGGGTCCATTTGTGCTGAAGGGGGGTCTGTGTGGAATGGGGGGGTCTGTGCTGAAGAGGGGTCCATCTGTGCTGAATGGAGGGGTCTGTGCAGAATGGGGGGTCTGTGCTTAAGGGCTGGGTCAATTTGTGCTGAATGGAGGGGTCTGTGCTGAAGGGGGGCCCATCTGTGCTGAAGGGGGTTCTGTACATTCTCTAGGCTATATTTGTATGGGTATGGAGTGAAGCTAAACTCACACTGCTAGCTGGCCACGTTATCGGTAAAGTGGTGATTTACCATCATTTTAGCTGCACTATTCGGCCGCTTTTAACCCCCGCTAGTGTTTGAAGAAAGGGTTAAATGCAACTGTGTATCGCCGCTGCCGAAGCGCCCCTCCCTGAAAAAATTTCAGCGGACGCCCATGGACCCCTGACACTGCTAGGATAGGGGGCACCAAAGTATATTGAGGATCATCAGCATTGTCTGCAGGGAAGCTGTTATTTCCAATAGCATATCATTTTGTTTTTCCACAATATCACTGTTTCAGCATGATGACATAGTCACATCACTCGTAATAACATCATTACTACAGCAGTGCCCCAGTCCATGACTCACTTATTGCTGATTAGGGCTCCCTTGAACTCTAAACCTATTTCCCACTTATCTAAAATGAGGCACAGGACCACCTTTTGGGATTTAAACGGCCGTAGCCGTAATTTTATTAACAAAAACAATAACAAATTATCAAAATATCTTATCTTTTCATATTCCTAAAGTATTTTCCATAATGCTGACATAGGGATATTTTGGAGGCAACCTAGTCTACCCACACAACCGACTGTACCAACACCCAAAACACTTGTAGTGGCCCTCAGCCGCAAATACGCCGACTCGAGAACAGTGTATCAAACATAGCACCCGGTACAGCCCCAATTCCTATTAACTCGATACTGTCCTTACCTAGGCCGACCTCCAAAAACCCTGTTACCCCTGCCAACGGCTACGACAAAATACTCACCCTGTATCACCAACACCCTTCTCAACCTCTGAAAATAGGGAGGGAGGGAGGGAGGGAAAGCTTCTAGCAGGCTGACAGCTAACTGATGCCGTCTTCCCGCGCAACTGCTACACCCTCACTAGCTCCACCCTGATTCCTCCGGCTCCACCCTGCCGCACCTTACTAACCCCCAATCAGGTTCAAAGTGACCTTTTCCTAGCAACCGCCCTGACTGCAAAATACAGTCATGCAGTCCCTGCTCTTACTGCTGGGCATGTAGATATGGGCCTGTTCCTTATGGGGATCTCAAACTGTGCTGTAGCCAAAATCATTTACAACACTGAACTTCAGTTTTATTTAATCACCTATCTAAGTATATTCAAATGCAATGTAGAGTGTCTAGCATAGAGACAAGCCAATGTTTCTATTACTTACCTTATATTTTACAGTTAGGTCAATGTTGTTTCTAATAAGGAAAGTGACCAGGGATAAGTAACCCCTTTCCGCTGCTATGTGCAGTGCTGTGTAGTCATCCTGAAAATAAAAATATTGTAAACAGCACTGTTTGCAATGCCACATTAAAGATAATGTGTACAACTAGATTTGTTTGATTAAAAGTTCAAACATGGTCATTTGATTTTCACAAAGGAAGAACCAGAATATGTTTCACACAAAAAAACAATATGAAGTCAATTAAGCAATATGATGTCAATTAAGGGGTTGTTGTAGAGGATATTAAGGCCCAACTAGAGTCATATTTTAATTTATTTTTCATTTTGGATAGTGGGTAAGGTTTTTATCACTCTCTGTGTTTTATTAGGAAGATTACCCTCCCTTTTTGTCCAGCTGACACCAGCACAAAAGTTGGGTATCCAATTGGAAAGGAAACAATAAATATCTGGGAGATGGTTTAACCCAGACTTTCTCAACCTTTTCAACCCAGAAGAATCCTTAAACTAATATTCTGGCCTCAGGGAACCCCTGCTAAAAATTTCTATATCTACAATTCATGATACATTAGTGTGATGTTCAGTGGGAAGAATGCTCCTTACACTTGTGGTCATTAGTAAGAATTACCCCCCCCCCCCCTTAGGCCGCGTACACACGATCGGACATATCCTGAAAACGGTCCGCGGACCATTTCCAAATTCCGATCGGGAGTTTATCCGATCTACAATTCATGACGGCGCGGTACGGTGATTCACCGCCAGTCACCGCACCAGAAGTAAAACACTTCCGCGATGCGCCGAATCCATTCGGCAGCGGCGCGGCGGCGGTGGGGGCCGAATGTCTGCTGGTAAGTGTATAACCAGCAGCATGTCGGGCGGACAGATTCCCACCGGATAGATTTCAAACTTGCTTTGAAATCTGTCGGGTGGAGAAATCTGTCCGCTAGCCCATACACACGAGCGGAGATGTCTGTGAAACGGTCCATCGGACCGTTTTTATCCCCCGTGTGTACCGGCCTTACAGATAGCTAAAACGATCAATGGTGTCAGTGGGAACTTATATGAGAGGCAAAAATTACTTATTGCTCAAGGAACCCCTAGAAAACTCTGGAGGAACCCTAGTTGAGAAAGCCTGGTTTAACCTTTCTATCCTTTACTAAACACATTTGCTTATGTTGCTGTCTCATCCCTTCCTATGATTGTGAACCATGTTTTACTTGGACAGAAAAACCTTTAGTTTCTGTAAAAAAGTAAAAAAAAATATTTGGATTAAGTTGGGCTTTATGTGTTCAGGGTACAACCCAAGGATCATTTAGGCATTTGGTTAAATAATAGCATAGATAAAATATGTAGGTACACAGTGCGAAGCTCTGATGAAGGGTCCTTGCATACCTGATGAAGGGTCCATGTGCATTCTTGAAATGTCTTGTTGTCTAGTTGATGTTATACGCCAGGACTATTTGGGAGACATTGCAGCACCCTTTTAACCATACGGTTGGTTCAAGAATGGTGGGCGCAAAAAAAATGCTCCACGACTAAGATGGGGATTAAACGGTAGTAAAGTCACTTCAGAAATGTAAAAAAAATGGGCCCCCATGCAAGCTTAAATCATAATGTACTAGAATGCACTACATAAGAGC
This sequence comes from Rana kukunoris, assembly GCA_029574335.1. Taxonomy (NCBI): domain Eukaryota; kingdom Metazoa; phylum Chordata; class Amphibia; order Anura; family Ranidae; genus Rana; species Rana kukunoris. Next base: position 103,196,492 of record CM056049.1, read on the forward strand.
ACATTATGATAGATTTACTGACACATGGAGCCGTCCAGCGCTGCACTGGCATGGATCTCACTTGTAGCCGGAGCTTCTATGTTCACCTGGTCATTCTTCTGGGCTTCCTATCATTGGCGACTTGAATGGCTGGGCTGGAGTGATGTCACTCCCACGCATGCGCACAGGAGTCACATCACACAGAGCAGGCCGTAAACGTGGTTTGAGCTACGCATGAGTGGCTCAGATCACATTTACCCACTGACAGGTGGAGGGGTGGGGTATTTATGACAGAAGACACCTCTAGGGTCTATTCTCTTATAAAAACCCTGCCTGTCAGTGACTAGTGCCACATGCCTATCACCAAACTAAACAAATACATTTCCACAGTCAAAAGATTATCAAGCATGTAGGAATATTTGAACAGGAGTAATATACACAATATGTTCACTGTAAAAGGTTTAAGACCCTCTGTTAAAAAAATACTTACATAGTTTATAGTGTTGATGTTGCTTCCATCTTGCAGTAACTGATTGGCACAAGATTCATGTCCTTTTTCCACTGCCAAGTAAAATGGTGTGGCCCCGTCCTAGAAAACAAGAAAATAGGTCATATCGTCACACAGGAATGTACTTTTCTGTCATGAAACAACTATACAACATTTAGACCAGTCATACGGTAGGTTGTTGAATAGATTCAAATCAAAAGCCAACATCTGTCCATTATGACAGGCACTGAGAGCTTAAATAAGCTCAAATTCTCCTTTATTATTGCCACTTCAAGTAAGCAACATAACTGGAAGTGCCAGATTAGGATTCTCCACTTCTATTTTCAATGTACTAACACCGTAATCAATATCTGAATGAGGTTTCCTTCCTATATACCCATTGTGAGATGGCCAGATAACCTTTTTTTTTACTGATGACATCATCTTTGAAGACCTTCATGATGCAATATTCCCAATGCCTGCCTTTGACCTATCTTTAATTAGATGGCCACTGCAATTTGGTAAGCCTCATATGGTATCACCTGGTGGAAGATTTGGTCAACTGTACACCTAATATCGTTCTTTATACCAGTGATTTGAGTCCCATATCTACCCGTCTACTGATCACGTTTGGAATGCACCTTTATTTCTTTAATTGCAGCTGGACTTGGTTTCATTTTACTTTTTTCTATATTTGCATTCTAATGCCGCGTACACAAAGTCAGAATTTCCGACAGCAAATGTTCGATGGGAGCTTGTTGTTGGAAATTCCGACTGTGTGTGGGCGCCATCGGACATTTGCTGTCGGAATTTCCGACAACAAAGATTTGAGAGCCGACTTTTCAAATTTCCCCACAACAAATTCCGTTCACGTAAATTCTGATTGTGTGTGGGCAATTCCGACGCACAAAATTCCACGCATGTTCTGAATCAAGTACGAGACGGAAGCGATCGGTCTGGTAAACTAGCGTTCGTAATGGAGACACGCTGTAATGGACTGAAAAGCATGAGGCTGAAAAGCGCGAATCGTCTCTCACCAAACTTCTACTAACACGACTGGTATTGAACTTCCCTTTCATAGTGGCGTTGTACGTCTTGTACGTCACCGCATTTTTGTCGTTCGGAATTTCCAACAACATTTGTGCGACCGTGTGTATGCAAGACAAGGTTTTGTTTTTGGAATTTTCAATCGTCTGTATGCCGCATTAATATGTATTTATGTATTGGGATATTAGCACAAATTCCAAATTGTATTTAATTGCTACATGGGAAATTGTTTACTGGGTAGGCATACGCTTTCAGTGATCCTATGTTTTTCCCTAATAAGTTTTCTAATTACTAATTTTGACAAATTTTCATTCTAATTTCTACTAATATTAAATTTACTAATAGTTTTCAGTTTAACCACTTGCTTACTGGGCACATACACCCCCCTCCTGCCCAGGTAAAATTTCAGCTTCCGGCACTGCGTCGCTTTAACTGACAATTGCGCGGTCGTGCGACGTGGCTCCCAAACAAAATTTACGTCCTTTTTTCCCCACAAGTAGAGCTTTCATTTGGTGGTATTTGATCGCCTGTGCGGTTTTTATTTTTTGCGCTATAAACAAAAAAGAGCGACAATTTTGAAGAAAAATACAATATTTTTTACTTGTTGCTATAATAAATATCCCAATTAAAAAAAAAAACACATTTTTTTTCCTCAGTTTAGGGCGATACGTATTCTTCTACATATTTTTGGTAAAAAAAAAAAAAAAATCGCAATAAGCGACTGGTTTGCGCAAAAGTTATAGCTCTTACAAAATAGGGGAGAGAATTATTATTTTTTATTATTTTTTTTTTTACTAGAAATGGCGGCGATCTGCGATTTTTATTGGTACTGCGACGTTATGGCGGACACATCGGACACTTTTGACACATTTTTTGCGCCATTCAAATTTATACTGCGATCAGTGCTATAAATATGCACTAATTACAGTATAAATGTGACTGGCATTGAAGGGGTTAACACTAGGGGGTGAGGAAGGGGTTAAATGTGTATCCTAGGTGTGTTCTGTGGGGGGAGGGGGGGGGGTGACTGGGGGGGTGACCGATCTGTGTCCCTATGTAGGAAGGAACACAGATCGGGCTCCTCCTCTCCAGAGACAGGACGCTGTCTCTGTGTAAAACGGCAATGAGAGATGATCTATGAGAGATCATCTCTCATTCGCCCACAGATCGCATCGCAAACGGCCACTCTGATTGGCCGTTCGCCGCAATCTGTGATTGGCCGTGTCCAAGGGACACGGACAACACAGGGCTTCCCCGCAGCGCGCTCTACAGCGCGCGCACGCCTGGGCTGCCGTCCAAATGACGGCATGTTGGATATTCAGGCCCGCGCTGTTGCCGTCATCCGACGGTAGCGCGGGCCTGAAGTGGTTAAGTGCTAATTTTGCATTTTAAAACTGAGCTCCAGGCAAGAAGATTAAAAATTAAACATATAGGAGAGCTTTTTTTTAGCTACCAAAGGGAACTTTGGGCCAGATTCATAAAAGAGATACAATGGCGTATCTCCTGATACGCCGTCTTATCTCTGAGATACGAAGGTCGTATCTATGCGCCTGATTCATAGAATCAGGTTACGCATAGATCTCCCTAAGATCTGACAGGTGTAAGTGACTTACACCGTCAGATCTTAGGCTGCAATTCTAGGCCGGCCGCTAGGTGGCGATTCCATTGCGGTCGGCGTAGAATATGCAAATGACTAGTTTTCACAAACGTACGCTTTGCCCGTCGCTGTAAATTTATGTAGTTTCCGTAGAGATACGCGTCGTAAAGAAATTTTAGGGACGGAGCATGCGCAGTACGTTCGGCGCGGGAACGCACCTAATTTAAATGGTCCCCGCCCCATTTGAATTAGGCAGGCTTGCGCCGGGCAGATTTACGCTACGCCACCGCAACTTTACAGGCAAGTGCTTTGTGAATCAAGCACTTGCCCGTAAAACTTGTGGCGGCGTAACGTAAATGTAATCCTGAGATTTAAACAGCTCTGTCACACACAACAGACAGTCTGACAACCAATTATTTCTCTACTGCAATTGACCAACACAGCTAGTCCACCTCCCCCACCTGTGAATGCACAGTGAAAGAGCAGTGCAATGTATGTGAACTAAATTTCCCTGTTTTATGCAAAGTTTGATAGAAATGTGTAAGGGTGTATAGCAGTGTGCAGAGGATTGATCCAGAGTTCTTGAGCCCCTGGACTCATTCCGAACTGGGCCCCATATTGGCAATATGTCCTCTGAAATACGCTATAAGCAAGTAAATTGCCTTTTGCAGAGTAGAGTAGGGACTGGTCAGAGAGGGATTACTTTGACACAATGGCCAGCTAAAACATATATTGCAATGAATGTGAACCAAAAATCCCTGTTTTTATGTAACGTTTGCTAGAAATGTGTAAAGGTGCATAACAGTGTGCAGAGGGTTGATTTAGATTTTCCCAACATGGCGCACCAAAATGCAAAGCTGCATGTAAGTTGTGTTGTGCAGATTTGGGGAACATTGTGGAACAAGATGGATCAAGCCTGTGGCAAAAGAGGAGAGAAGGTGATCATTATTTACTGTATCTTCTAAGGTTGTCCCGATACCGATACTAGTATCGGTATCGGGACCGATGCTGAGTATTTGCGGGAGTACTTGTACTCCCGCAAATACCCCCGATACCAATATAGAATACTTCCCCCCCATATTGCAGCCATGTCCTGTCCCTCATACTTGTAGATATGATGCCGCCGCTGCCGCATTCCCGCCGTTAATCCCCCTGCATTATAGCGTAGCGCACATTACAAGCTTTCGTTTTGAATACTTGTAATGCCCGCGCCGCCATGTATTGACACTCCCCTTCTCGGGATTGGACAGATCCGTTCAATCCCGAGCAAGGGAGAGTGTCTATGCACGAATCCGCATATAGACACTCCCCCTTGCTCGGGATTGGACGGATCCCTCCAATCCCGAGAAGGGGAGTGTCTATACATGGCGGCGCGGGCATTACAAGTATTCAGAACGAAAGATTGTAATGCGCGCTACGCTATAATGCAGGGGGATTAACGGCGGTATGCGGCGGGGCATCATATCTACAGGTATGAGGGACAGGACATGGCTGCAATATGGGGGACATACATGGCTGCATATGTGGGGGACATACATGGCTGCAATATAGGTGACATACATGGCTGCAATATGGGGGGGACATACATGGCTGCATATGTGGGGGACATACATGGCTGCATATGTGGGGGACATACATGGCTGCATATGTGGGGGACATACATGGCTGCATATGTGGGGGACATACATGGCTGCATTATGTGGGGGACATACATGGCTGCAATATGTGGGGGACATACATGGCTGCAATATGTGGGGGACAGGACATGGCTGCAATATGTGGGGGACTGGACATGGCTGCAATATGTGGGGGACATACATGGCTGCAATATGTGGGGGACAGGACATGGCTGCAATATGTGGGGGACATACATGGCTGCAATATGTGGGGGACATACATGGCTGCAATATGTGGGGGACATACATGGCTGCAATATGTGGGGGACATACATGGCTGCAATATGTGGGGGACATGGCTGCATTTGGGGACACATTTAAAAAAAGTATCGGTATTCGGTATCGGCGACTACTTGAAAAAGTATCGGTACTTGTACTCGGTCCTAAAAAAGTGCTATCGGGACAACCCTAGTATCTACTGTAAACATGGGAGAGTTTAGCTCTTGTGGTAGATGCATTTTCGTGCAGTCAACACCATATAGGCATATAACGTTAAGGGCCTGGTAGCCCACGTTTATTAAAAGAGAAAAAATAAAACAAAAGTCCACACAGAATCCCACGCAGGGGTTTAAACGATGTTCAGAAAAAATGAAAATACCAGCCCACCTGGCTACTCTTTGACAGCACTGCTGCCATAGGTACTGGTCCCTGAATCCAGCAGCTCCTCCAGACCCCCAGTCTTGGGTACACATGGCTTTGAAGCCCTTCAACGCCCACAGCGCTTGTCCGCACACAGCGCTTGTCCGCACACAGCGCTTGTCCGCACACAGCGTTTGTCTCAACACAGAGACACCAGCAGCCACTGCTGCACACACTTCACCTTCCTCTCCTCATCTGCTCTCCCCAGCCCTTCATTATATGAGCTGTGTGCAGCTTGCAGGCTGTCTTTAAAACCTGGACACAGGGTTCGAGATCCTGTGTCCATTTCAACACTATCTTTTTTTTTACATTTATCGCTCTGCCACACTACATATTCAGATTTAATGAATGGATTTTTTTTGTTGCCTTCCTCTGGGTCAACCATGTGTTCCATAACATACCACCACCTACTAAGTACATACAGAAGAAACGACCAAGAATTTGTGTCCTGCACCTACAGTGGGGCAAAAAAGTATTTAGTCAGCCACCAATTGTGCAAGTTCTCCCACTTAAAAAGATGAGAGGCCTGTAATTGTTACAGTATAGGTATACGTCAACTATGAGAGACAAAATGTGGAAACAAATCCAGACAATCAAATTGTCTGATTTGGAAAGAATTTATTTGCAAATTAGGGTGGAAAATAAGTATTTGGTCTCTACAAACAAGCAAGATTTCTGTCTCTCACAGACCTGAATCTTCTTCTTTAAGACGTTCCTCTGTCCTCCACTCATTACCTGTATTAATGGCACCTGTTTGAACTTGTTATATCAGTATAAAAGACACCTGTCCACAACCTCAGTCACACTCCAAACTCCACTATGGTGAAGACCAAAGAGCTGTCGAAGCACACCAGAAACAAGATTGTAGACCTGAACCAGGCTGGGAAGACTAAATCTGCAATAGGTAAGCAGCTTGGTGTGAAGAAATCAACTGTGGGAGCAATAATTAGAAAATGGAAGACATACAAGACCACTGATAATCTTCCTCGATCTGGGGCTCCATGCAAGATCTCACCCCGTGGGGTTAAAATGATCACAAGAACGGTGAGCAAAAATCCCAGAACCACATGGGGGGACCTAGTGAATGACCTGCAGAGAGCTGGAACCAACATAACAAAGGCTACCATCAGCTACCCCCTGGCTCTAATCACGTGCTTATAAGGAAAAAAAACATTGGAGCCCATGAATCCGGCTTTCTGCATGTACATTAGGGGCCGGGCACATGGATTGGGGAGGCGCCCCCCCTGCGCCCCATATCGATGTGCTGCCACTGGTCAAAGGGCATTCAAGTTCCTGTCTTGTAGCATGAACAGGGGCCAGTGCAAGGGTTTTTGTGTACACAAGCAAAGGTGTATTTTGCAGCAGAAAAAAAAAGAGGAACATGGGCAGGAGGGGTGAGCAGAACAGGGGAGGGCAGTGGGGGCAGCATTTACTGGAACCAATCCCCTTTATTTTCCTCCTTCAGCAGCTGAATGCTGGCCCGGGGAAAGAAGAAGAGAAGCTGGGAATCGATTTTAGGCCCCAGTGTTGGTGTTGCAGCTGAAGTCAGTACAGTGGGAGTATGCAGCATACTGGAATTCCGATTTTTTCGACCCCCCCCAATCTTGGCGGCTTAGTGCTGGCAGCGACCCTAACCCAGACCAAACTAAGAGAAATGTAGGAGGGCAGTCAGCTAAACACACCTCTACAAAGCAGCACTAATGGGTCTGTTCTGCCCAAAGTGATATTATAGTTTGCTTAGCTGTTAGAAAGTTGAATTACACACACACAGGTTTTTTATGTCTTCTAGGAGTTCCAGTGGAAAAATATTCCCACTTTTTTTTATAATGTAGACAAAAAAAAATATTGGGGAGACTAGCTACAAAAAAAGATGACAGTTTTGTAAGGACACCAAGTACAACGGGGAACGTTTCCAGTGATAAAACAAATGGAGGGGGGCAGGGTTATTTTCCCCAATGCCCACCCAAAATTACAACTTTGGATATAGTCTGCATTAGGTTTGTGACAAGTCAATACCATGTTAAGGCTGTCTTTATCTTCCCATTTCTCCAGTAGAACTCTCACAACTGCATCATGGCCATTAGAGGCAGCCAGATGAAGAGCAGTGTTACCATCCTGCAAGGCAGAAAATGAAGAGTAAAGGATATTAAATTATTTATAAAATCAGTCTGCATTTTGAAAGTTTTACAAGAACATGTTACATCAAAAGTAAATGTTTTGACCTGCTATTGATCTCAGCAAATGGTACAGTTATACAACGCTTTGTTCTTAAAGGGGTTGTAAAGGTTAGTTTTTTATTTTCTAAATAAGTTCCTTTCAGCTAGTGCATTGTTGGTTCACTTACCTTTTCCTTCTATTTCCCTTCTAAATGTTTTTTTTCTTTGTCTGAATTTCTCACTTCCTGTTTCTCCTCAGTAAGCTTGCCCCCGTCATCGGAGGAGTTCTGGCTGGGGGTTAGTCAGTGTGCTCGCCCCCTCCCTTGGGACTACATCCCTGTGAGGAGACGCTGTGAACATTCCCCAGCTCATTAGTACCTTTTTCATCAGATCCCCCAGCTCATGGGTATTCTCGTTCAGCATATCTCCAGCTTAGTTGTACCTTCATTCAGCAGATGCCCTGCTCAGTAGTACCCCCAGATCTGCTGATCCCCTGCTCAGTAGTAACCCACAGCACTGCTGATCCCCCACTCAGTAGTAACCCCCAACTCTGCAGATCCCCTGTTTTGCTAATCCTCCCCTCCGGCTATATGTTTCCCATGCTGCACACCACATGTGACATTGCTAGTTTCACCTCTCCGGTCTCCCAGCTCTGCTGATCTTCTGCTGCTCAGTCCCCTCTGGTCCCCGCTTAACCTCTACTATAGCATTCCCATGGCATCTGCTAGTTGCTCTGCTTCAGCCCTGCTGCTCCACTCTGCATATCAGATGTGATGTCTGCACCATTCACTTACAGAATATATACAGACAGTCCCCGAGTTATGAACATCCGTGTTACGAACGACTTCTACTTACAAACGGAGGTGGCGTTATGTCACTGCTGGCTGTTTGCGCTCCATGCTTGTTCCAGATACAGCTGAGCAGCCATCTTGCAGCACCAGACACATCCCACACTGCAGTATTGCATGGCCACAAGAGCCCCAAATAACACAACTGCATGCCCAGAAGCACCTGGAACATCCCACATCATTGCACATGCTGGAGTTACACTTAAAAATGTACCGTTCTGAGTTACAAACAAATTAGACTTAAGAACAAACCTACAGTCCTTATCTTGTTCGTAACACCGGGGCCGCCTGTATACACATAAAACCTGAAGTGACTGCTAATGACATCTTTCTCGTTCATTTGTTGGTTTACCAGTGCATCCTGGGATACCTTATACCTGCAATACATCCAAGTGAAGCTACAGCTGAAGAAAAACCTCTCAAAAGCTGCAGTAAGCAAGCTTTTACATATACTTCTATGTAGACTTTGAAGATGCTTTGTAGCACCAAGAAGGCAACATGGGGTATCATTTTTGAAGTGCTGCAAAGCAAAGCAAACGCAAGGTGTAAACAGGACTGTAAGATTACCATTTTATTTAGTGACAGGTGCTTTGATTGGCATTCAGGGTGCTTTAAAAAATTGTGTCCAATGCCACATTTGACATCTTTCAGGGGGGTGGGAGGGAGCAGATACCTGTCAAATCCAGGTATCTGCTCCCATTTCCGAGCATAGATCGCTGCACTTTCTGCAGGGAACTGCGCAATGTATGCCCCCACCCTGTTGTCTTCTGGGAGACACAAGTGTCGCAGAAGACAGATCGCGCAGTGTGACTCACGCATGTGCAATAGGAAACAGGCTATGAAGCCGTAAGGCTTCACTTCCTGTTTACCTTAGTAAGGATGTCGGCACCTGCACCTGAAGTTGAGGGACAGGTTGGCTTCGAGCTGCAGTATTTGTAGTTGCTGACTTAAAAAAAAATCCTAGGCAGAACTCTACTTTAATCATATGCACACATAATTCTCTACATAATGTAACAAAATAACCTGAAAAACCAGTGAGTCCTATGAAGGAATGTTTCCATCCAACCACATAGACAATGACACCTCTCACTCTGTCACACTGAGAGACAGAAAGTGAGTTTGAAGACATAAATGTACTGACCTTGTCTGGCTCTGATGTAAATAATCCCATATTCAGCAGATTGTTGATCATATTAACATGGCCATTTTCAGCTGCAAGGTGGAAGGGCTCCCTACCTCTCTGTAAAATATTACAGAAAATAATCTCATTATACATCTCGCCGTGGTCGAGCAAAGAAGTTGAGTGCACATGCTCAGTCTCATATCCTGAGATTGTCTTTGGGAAATAGACATATGAGTGCTGCCAGCATTGCTGCAGAGGTTGAAGGGGTGGGGGGTCAGCCTGTCAGTTCTCAGACCATACACCACACACTGCATCAAATTGGTCTGCATGGCTGTGGTCCCAGAAGGAAACCTCTTCTAAAGATGGAGCACAAGAAAGCCTGCAAACAGTTTGCTGAAGAAAAGCAGACTAAGGACATGGATTACTGGAATCATGTCCTGTGGTCTGATGAGACCAAGATAAACTTATTTGGTTCAGATGGTGTCAAGCGTGTGTGGCGGCAACTAAGTGAGGAGTAAAAAGACAAGTGTGTCTTGCCTATAGTCAAGCATGGTGGTGGGAGTGTCATGGTCTGGGGCTGCATGAGTGGGGACTGGGGAGCTACAGTTTATTGAGGGAACCATGAATGCCAACATGTACTGTGACTTACTGAAGCAGAATATGATCCTCTCCCTTCAAGGACTGGGCCTCTGGGCAGTATTCCAACATGATAACGACCCCAACCACACCTCTAAGATGACCACTGCCTAGCTAAAGAAGCTGAGGGTAAATGTGATGGACTGGCCAAGCACATCTCCAGACCTAAACCCTATTGAGGTGAAGGAGTGCAAGGTCTCCAACATCCATCAGCTCTCTGATGTCACCATGGAGGAGGGGAAGATGACTTCAGTGGCAACCTGTGAAACTCTGGTGAACTCCATGCCAAAGAGGGTTAGGGCAGTGCTAAAAAATAATGGTGGCCACACAAAATATTGACACTTTGTGCCCAATTTGGACATTTTCACTTAGGGGTGTACTCACTTTTGTTGCCAGCAGCTTAGACATTAATGGCTGTGCATTGAGTTATTTTCAGGGGACAGCAAATTTACACTGTTATACAAGCTGTACGCTCACTACTTTACATTGTAGCAAAGTGTAATTTCTTCAGTGTTGTCACATGAAAGGATATAATAAAATATTTACAAAAATGTGGGGGGCATACTCCCTTCTGTGAGATACTGTGTATATATATATATATATATATATATATATATATATATATATATATATACTGTATTACACACATACAAGACCTGTTTTGTGGCGCTTTCAAAATGCTTTTAAGGCGATTTGTAAGCGCTGCTTATTCATTTCAATGGGCAGGGTAATTTCTGGAGCGCATTTTACAGTGCTCCAAACATGCCCCAAAGATGCTGCTTGCAGGACTTTTTCTACCACCCCGCAAGCACACCGTCCCAGTGTGAAAACATCCATTGCAATGAATGGGAGGCAGATTTCAGGCACTATTTTTAGCGCTAAAACACATGAAAACTGCCTCGGTGTGAAAGGAGTCTTAGAAAGAAGTACTGTTAATTCATAAATAAATAATAAAAAAAAAAAACTGTGGTGCACTGCAATAACGCTTAGTATCCAATCAAAGTATAGCTAAAGCCAAAACCTTTTTTTTTTTTTTTTAGATAGGGTAGGTAGTTATGGCTGCATTAGTTTTCTCTTTAACAACTTAAGACCAGGTTAAGGACCTTGCCCCTTTTTGCAATTCGGCACTGCGTCGCTTTAACTGACAATTGCGCGGTCGTCCGACGTGGCTCCCAAACAAAATTGGCGTCTGTTTTTTCCTACAAATAGAGCTTTCTTTTGGTAGTATTTGATCACCACTGCGGTTTTTATTTTTTGCACTATAAACAAAAAAAGAGCGACAATTTTGAAAAAAAAAATCTATATTTTTTACTTTTTGCTATAATAAATATCCCCAAAAAAGATATAAAAAAAAAAGATTTTTACTCAGTTTAGGCCGATATGTATTCTTCTACTTATTTTTGGTAACAAAAATTGCAATAAGCATTGATCGATTGGTTTGCGCAAAATTTATAGCGTTTACAATATAGGGGATAGTTTTAAGGAATTTTTATTAAAAACAATTTTTTTACCACTAATGGTGGCAATCAGCGATTTTTTTCGTGACTGCGACCATTGTCATTTTTACAGCTGAATGTGCTATAAAAATGCACCGATTACTGTGAAAATTACAATGGCAGTGAAGTGGTGGCACTAAGATGTTATGTGTGCCCTAAGGGAGTGTTCTTACTGTGGGGGGGCGTAGCTGTAGGCGTGACGTCACTGATCGTCATTCCCTATATCAGGGAACAGACGATCAATGTCACTGCCACAGTGAAGAACGGGGAAGGTGTGTTTACACACACCTCTCTCTGTTCGTCAGCTCCTGTGACGGATCGCGGAACATCGGCGGCGATCGGGTCCCACTGGTGCGGTCACGGAGCTCCGGACCGGGTCGCGCACATGCTTTTTTAGGTCTAATAAGCACAATAATGAAAAAAAAATGTTGGGATGGAAACTCCACTTTAAATACTCTGGGTCATGTCAGCAGGGGCAGTCAGGTGGAAGCTGGAGATGGAGTGCTGAGGAGGTTGTCGGTGGCCTTTAAGGGTGCCCCCTAGTCTGGGAGGGTGAAGGCTCGGGCCTGGGGCTCAGGTGCTGGAGGAATCCTTTAACAACATATAGAGTCCTGTCCTGGATGCATGGAAGCAGATATAAGAACATCAGGAGAGAGTCAGTATGTCCAGGAGATCTCCAGGGAGAAGTGACTGGTGAGTGTGCATTCAGGGAGGACTGTGGAGAAGTAGCCAGGTGGGCTAGTGAAATGGGCAGCTGCAGCCAGGCTGACTGTGCCTGAAGAGGTGGTGTTGTGATCAGTAGCCACAGGAATGGGAGACTGTATTTGCTACACAACCCAAGGGGCCCGGGGTCCTTGCCCGTAAATGACTTTTTGCTTCAAGATATGGCTGTTGCCTTAGTGCATAAAATGTTGCAATTAGTTAATCTTTCTTTATAAATGTAGGCCAAAATGTTATCTGCTACATTTCCAGGGTAAAAATATCCCAAATCAGTGTATATTATTCAGTCTGTGTGAGTCCACAAACTATGGTATATATAGAGTGTCCCCAAAAAAGTAAACAGAACTTGAATGATTATACAGTCAGTATTTCTTATCATAAAGTTCACTTTACATTTTTTTAATTAAATACCGGTACATAAATTTCCTTTTTTTTTTATATACTTAGTGTTACCAACTAGATGATCATTCTTGTCCAGGCATTGCTCACAAACATCAATAATCGTGTTAATTGCTATTTGGGTGTTTTAGCTTTTAATGGCCACTCTTAATTTGTCAAAGAATCGTTTTGTAGCATAAACTTTTTCTTTTTGAAATCCCCATAAAAAAAAATCCAGTGGGGTGAGGTCTGGTAAACATGGATAGTATTTTACTGAACCTTTTTCCAATCCATCTGACTGGCATATTCTCATCAAGATAGGTCGTACATCACGATAGTAGTGTGGGGCGCACAATTTTGTTATAAATAAACCTCATCTCCAAAATCTTCTTGAATACATGGCATGACACTGACAGATTCCAGCAGTAAATGGCACCATTTGCAGTAGCGACAAAAAAGAATGATCCAATTAATCCATGCACTGACAAGCTGCACCACATCATTACTCCTCGTAAATTAACATGATGTTCGTCCATAATTTATGGATTTTAAGGTGCCCAGTAAGCACAATTGGGGTGGATAAGTATAAAAAGTGCATTTATGTATTTTATTTTAAAATTTCAAAAGTGAACTCTATAGTAATCATTCAGATTGTGTATATATTTTTGGGACACCCTATATGTACTGATTTGGGTTACTTTTACTAAAGAAATGTAGCAGAATACATTTTTGGGGAGCAAAAGAGTGACAGAACTTCATAAGACATCCACCTTGGATCAGGAAATTCCCGCCCAGCCTTATTATTATTGTAATAGGTCAGGTGGGAGGTTGTTAAATAAACTTTACACATTTTTTTCATTGTATAACATTCTGCACAGGTTTAGAAAATACCAGCTTGTATTCAATGCAGTTTACATAATAAGATTGGTTATATTCTATTAATATTGAAAATGTAACTAATGAATTGGGAGGAAGGGTTTCATATAGGGCTCAAAGGTGCCCAGGTGACCAGCTATGGCAGTAGGAATGACACTGATGGGCATGTTATGTGTGTACTCCAATGTCCACAAAGATTTGCAAATCACATGTTGATATGTAGACATACAGTGCCTTGAAAAAGCATTCATACCCCTTGATAGTTTCCACATTTTGTCATCTTACAACCAAAAACGTAAATGTAGTTTATTGGGATTTTATGTAAAAGCCCAACACAAAGTGGCACATAATTGTGAAGTGGAAGGAAAATGATAAATGGTTTTCAATTTTTTTTACAAATCAATATGTGAAAAGTGTGACGTACGTTTGTATTCATCCCCCCTTACTCTGATACCCCTAACTAAAATCTAGTGGAACCAATTGCCTTCAGAAGTCACCTAATTAGTAAATAGAGTCCACCTGTGTGTTAATTAATCTCTGTATAAATACAGCTGTTCTGTGAAGCCATCAGAGGTTTGTTATAGAACCTTAGGGAACAAACCATGAATCACCAATCATGAAGGCCAAGGACACTAAGCAGGTCAGGGATAAAGGCGTGGAAAAGTTTAAAGCAGGGTTGGGTTATAAAAAGATATCCCAAGCTTAGAACATCTCATGGAGCACTGTTCAATCCATCCTCCGAAAATGGAAAGAGTATTTCCCAACTGCAAACCTACCAAGACATGGCCGTCCACCTAAACTGACAGGCTGCGCAAGGAGAGCATTAATTAGAGATGCAGCCAAGAGACCCATAGTACCTCTGGAGGAGCTGCAGAGATCCACAGCTCAGGTGGGAGAATCTGTCCACAGGACAACTATTAGTCGTGCACTCCACAAATTTGGCCTTTATGGAAGAGTGGCAAGAAGAAGGCCATTGTTGAAAAAAAAGGAAGCCATAGAAATTCCTGTTTGTAGTTTGCGAGAAGCCATTTGGGGGGGGGGGGGGGGATACAGGCAAAAAATGTGGAAGAAGGTGCTCTGGTCAGATAAGACCAACATTTTACTTTTTGGCCTAAAGGCAAAACGCTATGTGTGGCGGAAAACTAACACTGAACACACCATCCCCACTGTGAAACATTGTGTCGCTTCAGCAGGGACAGGGAAGCTGGTCAGAGTTGATGGGAAGATGGTTGGAGCCAAATAAAGCTCAATCTTAGAAGAAAACCTGTTAAAGTCTGCAAAAGACTTGGGACTGGAGCAGAGGTTCACCTTCCAGCAGGACAACGACCCTAAACATACAGCCAAAGCTACAATGGAATGGTTTAGATCAAAGCATATTCATGTGTTAGAGTGGCCCAGTCAAAGTCCAGACCTAAATCCATTTGAGAATCTGTGGCAAGACTTTAAAATTGTTGTTTACAAGCGCTCTCCATCCAATCTGACAGAGCTTGAGATATATTACAAAGAAGATTGTGCAAAAATGTCAATCTCTAGATGTGCAAAGCTGGTAGAGACAGCCCCAAAAAGACTTTCAGCTGTAAATGCAGGGAAAGGTGGTTCTACAAAGTATTGACTCAGGGGGCTGAATACAAATACACACCACACTTTTCACATATTCATTTGTAAAAAAATTAAAAAATGTAAAACCATTTATCATTTTCCTTACACTTCACAATTATGTGCCACTTTGTGTTGGTCTATCACATAAAATCCATTTATGTTTTTGGTTGTAACATGACAAAATGTGAAAAATTCCAAGGGGTATGAAAACTTTTTCAAGGCACTCTAATGCATCTTTGTCTTTATTTTTTTTCTTAATAACGGGCAGAAAACCTGTCAACTTTTCAAGATCCATTGGAGTATCGGAAACTGTAAATTGTACCTTATCCTTAATGTTTAAATCACTAAGCTGTAATTCCTTTAGGAGATAATCCACTATTTCATTCTTATCATTCTGGGCAGCAAAATGTAAAACATTCATTCCATCCTGTAACAAAGAAAAAAAAAAGATCATCATCATCATTTCATAATTATTATTTTTATAAGTTTGTGTTGGGGTGTCAGGGTTTTTCTGATATCAAGTTATAAATAATGTGTAATAAAAATGGAAGCACAACTTAACTTCAGATGAACTCATCATCACAGGTGTCTAAGCCTGTGTACAACCTTATGGAACCTCTCTACAAATGAGATCCAGAGAGAGAGGTCAACTGAAAGTGAACTGGATTTATTTCACTATATTATAAAATAAACGATTCCAGACCTCGTAGACATCATTAGATTAAAAAAAAAATATTAGTGTTGACGATTATCATTGAGAACAGACTATTATGTCATACTAAATTTTCTTGTTGCATACCTTAAACAAAAAATTCTAAAAGTAATAATTATAAAGTGTTTCAATGTTTTGCAAGTTATTTATATACAGAGCACCGTACTAGGTAAAGGACAGTGATGAGAATAATGTTACCATGTATATGTTTTATTGTAATACTTAAATAAATAAAAAATAAAAAATAATTATGATTTCATAATATGGATGTTTTCAGAAATGAGATGGAAAATGATGATGTAATATTTATCTAGATGTCTTTTGAGGATTAATTAGTACATAAATATCGATCCATGGGTAGATCACACATTTTGGGAAAAAAATCCAATTGTAATTCCAGAAGACCTACAATGTGAATCCCTTGTCTAATGCCCTGTACACACGATCGGTTCGTCTGATGAAAACGGACCGATGGATTTTTTCATCAGATACCTGATGAAGCTGGTTTCATCAGTCTTGCCTACACACCATCGGTTAAAAATCCGATCGTGTCCAACGCGGTGACGTAAAACATTACGACGTGCTAAGAAAAATTAAGTTCAGTGCTTCTGAGCATGCGTCGACTTGATTCTGAGCATGCGTGGATTTTGACCGATGGATTTCCCCACAGACGATCATTTTTTTCTATCGTTTTTTTAACCATAAGAGAATTTTAAAACAGGTTCTATTTTTTTCACTGATGGGGAAAAAAAAACGATGGGTCCCACACACGATCGGTTTGTCCAAAATGGTCCATTTTCATCAGACATAATAGATTCGATATTACAGAGAATAGATTTTGATCTATGAGAAAATAAATTCGACATTATAGAGAATAGATTCAACATTATTACTAGTCATACATTAGAATTCTTGTAGGCGGAGTATTCGAACGGAAATGTACGATTCAACGTAAATATTCAACGTTCCGTCGAATATTCTTTTGACCATTCGACAGAAACCAAGTATTATTGGATTTTCGTACGAAAGCTATTCCCCAACGAAAACCGAAATAAATCAAAACGATTTTCAGGAGTAACTAAATAAATTTATTTTCCAAATGAAAAAACGAAACTAAATATTCCAGTCTGCACATGTCTAGTGCTTACCTTAACAGTGGAGGTATTATTAACTGTACTCAATAGGCACACATCTTTCTTGTCACACCATCGCAGTGCCATCATTTTGCCTTTCTGGCAGTCAACCATTTCTCCAGTCTTCTGCTTCTTATTGCCAAACATTGCCGCCATGTCGCATCGGTTAGCCCTAATGGTTCCATAGGTGTCACAAACTACGGTGAATGAGAGTGAACCACAACTGCGGTTAAGGAAAGATTTCAATACACGTCTATATGTCAAGTGATTATCAGTATTGAACCCCAGGCATCACTCTAATCAGAGATTAAGCATTTGGGGGTTCTCTACATCATATCACTAACATACAGGAATGCATTGAGCTACTAAGGGTGGAGGTATCACAACATACCTTCAACCCCTAGCCTAGAAAGGTTACGGTGAGCGAAGCACAACTGCATCAAGGAAAAGGTTTCAATGAACTTCAGTATGCCGAGTGATTATCAGTACTGGACCCCAGGCGTCACTCTAATCAGAGAATAAGAGTTTGGGGGTTCTCTACATCATATCACTCACATACAGGAATGTATTGAGCTACTAAGGGAGGAGGTATAACATACCATCTATCCTTAGCCAAAAAAAAGTATAACGAACATGTTCAGTATTTTAGGGCGGAAAACCTGTATGGCCTCGTACACACGATCAAATCTGTCTGCTGGAAACGGTCTGCTAGACCGTTTCAGCAGACAGATTTGATCGTGTGTACGGGCAAACAGATGGATTTGGCCACTCGACAGATTGGAAAGCATGCTTACCAATCTGTCGGTTGGGAACCCGTCCGCCCGACATGTCTGCTGGTTAGTACGCTAACCAGCAGACATGTCTTCTCACACACGTGTCGAATGTTTTCGACGCATGCGCGGAAGTGTTTTACTTCCTGGTGCGGTGACGTGGCGGCGTCAACGTCACCGCCACGTCACCGACACGTCAGCGCGCTGTCTGCTGGCGGGGATTTTGGTTTGATCGTGTGTACACATGAGCAAACCAAAATGCCAGCAGACAGATTTGTTCAAATCGGTCGGACAAACCGTTTTGAACAAATCGATTTACTCGTGTGTACGAGGCCTATAAGTAACAACGAATGTCAAGCACGTAGCATTTGAAAATACTGTATGCAATTAACCATTTACTTAAGAGAGGTAACTTTAGCTTAATTGATCTGAGAGTGTATGTCGCTTAAGATATTCCACATCGGTCACCTGAAGGCACACTTAGGCCCCGTACACACGAGCAGACAGATTTGAACAAATCTGTCTGCTGGGATGTATTGGTTTGATTGTGTACAGATAGTGCCGATAGGCATTATGATCAGGGAAAATCTGTACTCTGACATGACCGTGCCAAAGAATGGAGTGGCAGGTCATTTGTTAGTTGTACAATACCACTTCTGCAGGGGTTTCCCCACCACTCCCTGAAGTATTATTAGGCCCAGAAATTTACAAATGTCATCTTTGGTCACTGGTTCCCACTTTCTGCTTCTTGGAAACTTCCAATGCATAGTAGCTAATTGTTGCTCTTGGTACCGGTTTGTCTCAGTAACATTTTTTTCAATAACCTTATCAGTCAGAAATAATTGTCAGTATGCCAAGGGGTTGTTATCTTCAACTTCTACTTTCATACCAGATGCCCCAGTAAATGTGAATCTTGGGGGTGCTGCATGATCAATACCACAGTCAATAGAGCAGCAAGTTTGCACATCACTGAGCTCAGTCGCAGAATTGTCGCTGTCACTTTCAGTGTCTGGTGGCAAATTTCCCCACAACTCATTACCACTCAATTCTGCAAGTGATTCTAATTCACTATCGCTTTTTTCATGCTGGTAATAAACGGATTTTGACGTAGAGGGGCGCTTTTTGGATGCCATGGACGCTCTCAAGTTTCCAGGCAGAAAGAATCGTAAAAGTGCATGCAGGGCACTGGACAAAGCACTAGGGATAAAACTGATGTCAAATGATTTGATACAGTATGGAATCCTAACAGATTACAATGTATTGTGTGTGTGTTGTGTTTGTAATTTTTTAATTTGTCGCCAATTCCGCCCCCCACACGTCACGACAGTCGCAGGGAATGGAACCCGAAACAGTGATACATCAGGCGGAGGATCCGACTGGAGGATACAGCAGGAGTACATAGCGGGATCCTAGGGACTAGGTAACTACCTGTACCTGGATCCTGTGATGCAATCCTGAGTGTGACTCGGGGTTACCGCTATTGGTAATGAAAATTAACCCCGAGCCACACTTTGTGAATACCGCCAGGGAGCTTAATGAAAAATAGACTATCCAATTCCTATTAAGTTTTTCAGCCCCAATATATATATATATATATATATATATATATCTATATATATATATATATAGATACATATATATAGAGAGAGAGAGAGAGAGATATACGGTTATATTTATTATTTTTAAAGCATAGGTTATTGACATATAGGTGATTCTACGTTGCAAGATAAATCATGCACATAAAATATTTTTAGTGATGATAAATAAACTGTTATGTATTTTAGCTTTACGTAGTCCATACTTTCATTAATAATTTTATTGGGCTAAAAAAATCTCTACACAAAGTAAGCTAAATGAGAGCACCTTAAAAAAAATAGAGGGTAGCTGACAACTATTGAATCAATCTGTCATCCAAAACCACTATGATTATATGTATTTTACCATATATACACAATGTTTTGTTGCCAACATAATTAATACTATATGTATTGCATTTTATCAGACATCATAATTGTATTTTATACCAAAACCTTAATAAAAACGTATTGAATTGTCATCAGATTTGTTGATGACCCCAATAATCTACCTTCCCTCTTTTCACCACACTAATCCCAACATCAAGATTGCTGATTGAATTGAAACCTTTCAAGTCATTTTAGCTCTACAATTACTTACAGCCAGATATACACTTACCTCATTTATAACTTTTTGGCTGGCTCCAGCTTTAATCAACATCTGCACAACACTCAAGTCAGCGGACCAGGCAGCCAAATGTAAGACTGTTAGACCATGCTGGAAAGAAGCCAATCGGTGAGAATAGTAAATGGAAATGAACCACTTGAGGTTGTTATGAAGGTAATGACTAGCAAAAATTTCACAGGAAAGACAATGAAGCAATTCATATCACTACTGTCTCAGCACTGGACCTGATAATACAGTATCATAAACCACAAAAGGATTGTCTATATGATGTCATCCCAAAATTCAAGAGCATAAGAACCCCCTCATGACAACCAAAAGAGAAAATTGTGGGACATTAAAGTGTAGCTCCACTTTTGTTGAGAAAATAACATTCCCCCCTGGGTGATCTATGTACTGTACTTTTGTTATTCTGAAGACATCTATGTGTGTTTCTCTGTGCCTCTGTGCACAGTAGGTCTAATGGGAGTGGTTTCATAATTATCAGTCAGCTGTGGCAGCTGAAGAGCACTAATGAGAAAAGCTACTAAGCCTGCATCTCTTTTCTCTTTAGGGCCCTTTCACACGTCCGCTCGTCCGTTTTTACAAGTCCGTAAACGGACTTGTAATGGTTCCCTATGGGATTGAGTCCGTTAGCGGATGATGCATCTGCTAACATCCGCAAAGATCCGCGTCCGTCTGGATCCGGTTTTTCGGATTGAAGAAAACCCTATTTTTCTTCCGTCCGGCGGAACGGATCGGGTGAAGACGGACAAACGGTCCGTTTTCATCCGATTCCCCATAGGGGAGAGAGGAGGAGAGACAGGGCGGTCCCTGCACAGTGTGCGGGGACCGCCCTGTCCGCCGACATCTGAGCGGGACCCCCCGCTAAGCTGACGGACACACACAGAGCGGACCGAAAAACGGTCCGCTCCGTGTGAAAGGACCCTTAGATGGGTTCCTATTGGAAATATCAGATTTTTGTTGCAGGGGATGCCTCAAATCTGACTTGTATCTTAGGCAGACTTCTGGGAAAATTGGTGAGCCAATCACACAAGCAGGAAATTATGTTTCTGGCGAGTGGTCAGTACATTCTGTATACAGAACAACTCCGTGTAGCCAACTTGTATAACAGTGTAAATTTTCTGTCCCCTCAAAATGTCTAAACCGCTGACAACAAAAATGAGTACACTCCAAGTGAAAATGTCCAAATTGGGCCCAATTAGCCATCTTCTCGCCCCAGTGTCACGTGACTCGTTTGTGTTCCAAGGTCTTGGGTGTGAATTGGGAGGAGTGTGTTCAATTTTGTGCTATTGCTCTCACTCTCTCATACTGGTCACTGTAAGGCCCCTTTTACACTGGGGCGGTGGGTGCATCGGTGGTAAAGCGCTGCTATTTTTTGCAACGTTATTTGACTGCTAGCAGGGCGGTTTTACCCCGCTAGCGGCCGAGAAGTGGTTAAAAACCCCCGCAAGGCGCCGCTGCAGAGGCACTTTTCCAGTGGTATAGCTGTGCTGTCCCATTGAAATCAATGGGGAGGAGCAGTATAAACACCCCTCTTTCGCCGCTCCAAAGATGCGGCTAGCAGGACTTTTTTCCCGTCCTGCTAGCGCACCACTCCAGTTTTGTGCTACAGCTTTAGGGTCACTGGAGACACAGTTTAGGGTCGGTTTGCAGGCGCTATTTTTAAGCGCAATAGCGCCTGCAAACTGCTCCAGTGTGAAAGAGGTCTAAGTTCAACATGGCACCTCATGGCAAAGATCTCTCAGAGGATCTGAAAAAAAAAATATTGTTGCTCTACATAAAGATGGGCTAGGCCAGTGATGGTGAACCTTGACACCCCAGATGTTTTGGAACTACATTCCCTATGATGCTCATGCACTCTGCAGTGCAGTTGAGCATCATGGGAAATTAAGTTCCAAAACATCTGGAGTGCCAAGTTTCACCATCACTGGCCTAGGCTATAAGAAGATTGCCAAGACTCTGAAACTGAGCTGCAGCACGATGGCCAAGACCATACAGCGGTATAACAGGACAAGTTCCACTCAGAACATGCCTTGCCATGGTCAACCATAGAAGTTGAGTGCACATGCTCAGCGTCATATTCAGAGGTTGTCTTTGAGGAATGGACAACTTGAAGTCTTTTGTGGTATTTGTGGATGAGGCTCTTTACCTTCTCAGATAACTTTTCTTTCACTCATGGTTAGTGTTTGGCTGAAGCCATATATTATCAAACAACTGTGTTTACTCTTTTTAAATCATAATCAAAACAGAAACTACCCAAATGACCCTGATCAAAAGTTTACATACCCCAGTTCTTAATACAGTCAATTGCCTCTTTTAACTTCAATGACAGCTTGAAGTCTTTTGTGGTATTTGTGGATGAGGCTCTTTATCTTGTTAGATGGTAAAGCTGCCCATTCCTATTGGCAAAAAGCCCCCAGTTCCTGTATATTCTTGGACTGTCTTACATGACCCGCACGGTTGAGATCTCCCCAGAGTGGCTCAATGATATTGAGGTCAGGAGACTGAGATGGCCACTCCAGAACCTTCACTTTATTCTGCTGTTGCCAATCACAGGTCAACTTGGCCTTGTGTTTTGAATCATTGTCATGTGGGAAAGGCGAAGTACGTCCCATGCGCAGCTTCCTGACTAATGAATGTAAATGTTCCTCCAGTATATTTTGATAACGTACTGCATTCATCTTGACAATTTTGACCAAATTTCCTGTGCCTTTGTAGCTCACACATCCCCAAAACATCAGCGATCCACCTCCGTACCTTTCATCATAGGCCTTGTTGACTCCTCTCTAAATGCAGCTTTTATGATTTTGGCCAAAAATCAAAATTTTGGTCTCATCACTCCAACTGACTTTGTGGCAGAAGGTTTGAGGCTTGTCTTTCTGCTGTTTGGCGTACTGTGAGTGGAATACTTTGTGGCATTTGCGTAGTAATAGCTTTCTTCTGGCGACTCGACCATGCAGCCCATTTTTCTTCAACTACCTCCTTATTATACATCTTGAAACAGCTAAACCCCACATGTTTTCAGAGAGTCCTGTATTACACCTGAAGTTATTTGTGGGGTTACCTGACCGTGGTTTGGTTTCAACAGAACCCCCTCATTTTGCACTTCTTGATTAGAGTTTGAACACTGCTGATTGTCATTATCAATTCCTTGGATATCTTTTTATTCCCCCTTCTTGTTTTATACAGTTCAACTACCTTTTCCGGCAGATCCTTTGACAATTATTTTGCTTTCCCCATGACTCAGAATCCAGAAACATCAGTGCAGCACTGGATGAAAGATACAAGGGTCTGTCAGGAGTCCAGAAACTCATTCATGCACACTACTTACAAGCAAACAGATCACAGATGAGGATGGTTACCTTTAATAACCATTTAAACACCTTTGTGTGCATTTTATCAGGCCAAAATCACCAGTGTATGTAAACTTTTAACCAGAGTCATTTTGGAAGTTTCTGTTGTCATTATGATTTAAAAAGAGTAAACACAGTTGGTTGATAATAAATGGTTTCAGCCAAACACTAACCATCAGTGAAATATTTTTTTTTTGTGTTATCATTAATTTTTTTCTGAAAAATGGTCAAGAAATCATAAATTCTGCCAGTGTATGTAAACTTATAAACACAACTGCATATATATATACATATAGACACACACACAATATACACACACTGTATGTTATTTTTTCTATATTTCATGTACTAAACTTTTCATTTATATTCATAACAACCACTGTTTTTATTATACAATATATTGTTGTTTAATTAGTTCAATTGGGTGCAGTCCCACAATTTTCTCCTCTTGAGGGGGTTCTTTTACTCGCTGAAGGCTCTCATTTCCCCAGGTCATGGTATGGTTTGTAGTAGTTAATCACATTTAACTAAACTCATACAAGTAGCATCCACAGTTCTATTGAATGTCAGACAAGTCATGTTCAATGTGGCTACCTACTACATGCTATAATAATACTGTATTGATACATTTAGTACATGATTCAATTAAACCCCCTGGCCCACTGTTATTATTTCCCATATTCACATTTATTCAGATATTCAACACAGTATTACCCTCCTACAAATTTACAATTGACATTGTACACCTAAGGCCCCTTTTACACCTGCGAAACGTATGTCCGCTTTTTCATCCATCCATTTACGGGTGAAAAAGGGACATACATTGATCCCTAAGAGATAGTGGGTGTCAGTGGGAACCGCCCTGTCATCCGCCAGCTCAGCGGGGATCAGCGTCACGATCCCCGCTGAGCAAGCGGAGGTTCACAGGGCGGATCATCATGGATCCGTCCCGCGTGAAAGGGCCCTTAAGAGTTCCCTTCTGTAGCCGGCCAATGGACTGGGGGAAGAAAGGAATTACCCATTGACAACCATTCTCTATTATTCCTAGAATCCTGTCTTATTGAATACAATTATGTCATTTCACTAACTGTTTTTTAATTGGGCCTCTTTCACACTTCCATACTGCAGCTAAACTACAAACCAAGTGCAGTGCGGTGAATTTTTTTTTTCGTGCAGGCCACCTGTTATTTCCCAAAGTCTTTTTATTATGTCCCATGTTTTTGGTGCGTTTTCTGAAAGTACACCAAAAGTCCTGCATGCTGCATGATTGGTGCACTTTCAGAAAACGTGGCAAAAACATCTATAGGAAACCATGTGCAACCCACATGATAAACCGCAAAGCTGCAGTCTGAAAGCTGATAGTTGATTTTTGCTGTAAATCTATTTAATTTTCTTTGAATACATATGGCTCCCAATATGCCAAGCTGAACATAAAAAGGTATATTAGGCAACACAGTGGCCTAGTGGTTATACCATCTGCCTTGCAGCATTAGCGTTCTCAGTTTAAATCCCAGTCAGGACACTACCTGTATGAAGTTTTCTCCCACACTCTAAAGACATGCTGGTAGGTCAATTGTCTAGTGTCTAAATTAGCCCTAGGATGTGCATGTGAGCCAAGGATTTATGCCCCGTACCCACAATCCGATTATCGGATGATGAAAATCGGTTTCGGATAGATCGTTCGATAATCTGATCGTTAGTACACAGCTTTCTACAGCCAATCACGCCAGTTCGCCCAACAAAATCCGAAGGGACAAACACGAAAACATTGCTCGGACGACAGCCCATCGTATGACAATTGTTTAATCAGTACAGTATGCTTCCGCTGAAAATCGATAGACGAACGCCACGCATGATTGGAAACACGAAAATAAACCAGAAGGACACAGGGGTCACATGTATTATTTTTTTTTTAAAGTGTATTTTTGTGTGTGAACTCGAGAGAGAGGAGTCGGACTGCAGGAGCTGGGAGTAGGCAGACCCTCCCCCCGGAGGCAATCTGCCATCCTTCTCCATGCCCCTGGTGGCAATGGCGGGTGTGAGGGGGGGCCTCCCACTCACCCCGCCCTACCTGCTCTTCTTGGGAGCCCAACTGGGGCCCAACGGGACCCCAACGGGGCAGATGGACTCCCCCTATGAGGGAGTGAGGGGGCCTAGCCCACCCAGCCAGCCCCGTAGGTCCTTCGCCTCTCTTTATTTTAGGAGACCGCATGGCCAAAGTGCGTGTGTGTTAAACCAATTTCGGCAAATATCTTACTTATTGTAGAGCACATATTGCACTGTTGTATTCGATATTAGTTTTATGCAACAAAATGCAAACGATACGTTGTACGATAATCAGATCGTGTGTACGACGCATTAGATTGTAGCTCCTTAAAGACAGAGGCTGAGACTGGTGTAAATGTACAATATGGAAAGCACTGTGTAACTTGGCTGTACTATTTATATACCTGATTTCATTTGGTGTACTGTACAACAGAGAGCAGGAGTATGGCCTGAAGTACTCTTATGCCTTGTTTCCACTGAGCGGATCGGTTCAGTACGGTTCGGTACGGTACGCGATTTTGGGTGTTTCCATTATGAAAGCGTGCCGTAAAACCGAACCGTACCGCACCAGCAAGGGTCCTGCTTCAGATGAGGGACCAGAGAGAGTGGAACGGTTCGGTTAGGGCGGACCTACAAATACATCTCACTGATTGGTGGATGCGCTAGGAATTTTTTCTAAACCCTGAACGGTCCCTCACGGTCCAATTTGCAGTGGAAACGCTCACGCGAATAGACCCGGTCCCATCCGAACCGCTCCAAAATTACTGGCCCGAACCGATCCGTGCAGTGGAAACAAGGCATTACATTACCTAAAGGAGGCTTATTTTTTGTTAGCCATGGCTCTCACTTAAAGCGGAGCTCCACCCTAAAGTGGAACTTACGCTCATCGGAACCCTCCCCCCCTCCAGTGTCACATTTGACACCTTTCAGGGGGGTGCAGATACCTGTCTGAGACAGGTATTTGAACCCACTTCCGGGAGTCCTCCATGCGGGGATTCTGCGGGTAGTGCGTCACTTCCCTCCCCTGCCTGTTGTGTTCTGAGAAACACTCGGCTCCCAGAACACAGCGGGGGCCAGTGAGGACAGCACTGCGCGACTCGCGAATGTGCCGTAGGGAATCGGACAGTGAAGCCAGAACGCTTCACTTGATTTCCTCACCGAGGATGGTGGTGGGGGCAGCAGATAGACGAGCGATTGCTCGTCTTCTGCTGCAGACATCGCTGGACTCCAGGACAGGTAAGGCGGCGTACACACGACCGAGGTTCTCGCTGGAAACCAGCGAGAACCTCGCTGGAAGCTGCATTCCAGCGAGGACCTCGGCCGTGTGTACGCTCTCGGCGAGCTTCCCGTCGGGAAGCCCGTCGAGCAGAAATAGAGAGCACGCTCTCTATTTGCTCGACGGCCCGCCTAGATGAATGGCTGGTTGCCATTCCCGACGGGCGGGTCGCGATTTCGACGGCCGGCAGAGAACCTCGACGGGCGGAACGATGTGTTCTGCCCGTCGAGGTTCTCTGCCGTGTGTACACGGCCTAAGTGTCCATATGTTATAAGTCAGCAGCTGAAGTATTTGTAGCTGCTGGCTTTTAATATTTTTTTAACGGCAGAGCTCCGCTTTAACCTGCTGTTTTGGGAAAGAGTAATGGATAAAGTGATAGATTTATTCCATAAGTTGAATAGAGTCAACTCTTGCAATAATTTGTTCAAAATGGAGATTGGAAGAATTTCAGCTATATGCAGAAAATATATATTATTTTTTTTATTGTACCAGCCTCTAAAACAGGGGTTTTCCAAGCAAGGGCCGGTATACTGTCCTTCAGGCTTTTGGAGGGTCAGACTGTGGCCAGTGGGAGTTGAAAATGCCCCAGCACCAGTGCTACATCATTGGTTTAATAGGAGGAATAGTGCCCCATTGATGGTGTCAGTTGGTGGAATAGTGCTTCAAGGGCCAGATAAAGGCAAGTAAAGGGCCACATCCGGCACCCGGGCCGCAGTTTGGAAACCACTGCTCTAAAACATTGATCATCAACCCCAGAATACATGGTGTGAAGTCTAGTAATGTACTGATTTTTGTCTTGCTGAACAAACCTAAAAGTGTATAAATATTAATGCAAGTGTCATATATACAGTAGTTCCTTCACTTACTTTATCAGGAACGTCTACTCTGGCTTTATGGTGCAGAAGAAAAGTCACAGACTGGTGATGGCATCCAGCCACAGCGAAGTGAAGAGCTGTACGATTAAGCTAAGAAAAGGGAGAAAGAGTTTTTCTTCTGATCAGTCTATGTTACATACTGCGAATAAAAATAATAACCAAAAAACATTTGTGTTAATGGAAAAATTTCGTGGATTTTCAGTGAGGCACTGCAATGTTTATATTAATGTAATTTTACATTTGACTTTTTCACTTTTTACATGGTTGTTCTTCCAGAATTTCATGATAGTATTGTTGAGATATCAGCCACAGAGTGAGAACACAAATAACGGAGAGTCATTTAATTTAAAGGGGTCGCAAAGGTTTGTTTTTTATCGTCTAAATAGGTTCCTTTAAGCTAGAGCATTGTTGGTTCACTTACCCTTTCCTTCCATTTCCCTTCTAAATGTTTTTTTCTTTGTCTGAATTTCTCACTTCCTGTTTCTCCTCAGTAAGCTTGCCCCCATCATCCATGGGGGTTAGTCAGCCAGAACAGAGGCGATTTAGTTCGCATGTGCCGTGCTATATAAGTTTTTCATTCATTCATTCATTCAACAGCTTACTGAGGAGGAACAGGAAGTGAGAAATTCGGACAAAGAAAAAAACATTTAGAAGGGAAATTGAAGGAAAAGGTTAGTCAACCAACAGTGCACTAGCTTAAAGGAACCTATTTAGAAGATAAAAAAACAAACCTTTACAACCCCTTTAAAACCCCATTCATATAACCTGCGATTTGGTAACACCCCTTACGTGCACTGGTCGGTTGTTGTGTCATTTATTTTGAGCGGCACCCCAATGTACCTACACATTGCCCCCCAATGTACAATGTGGGTTGAGATATGCTTCCAAATAAAAAAATGCTGCGGACCTGTTTGAAGTGCATTACAACCCATTCATTGTTGGCCTGCCTAATACAGAATGCCACAATGCCCTTCAAGCATACAGCAAGGTAATCACGTGCTGAAAATCATCTGAAAACTGATGGTTCTACAATTACAGGCCGATTTTTGAACCAATGTGTACAGCTCCTCGTCTGACAGAGGCCAGTCTCACAACCGGCTTGCTGAAAAACCAACCAATGGCTGCAATGGCTGACTGGTGTGTTCGAGTTGGGGTGCAGGCCCCCTAATAAGGAACGCAATAGCACAGCGGGGAGATCACTGTAATAACATCACATAGTTAGTACAGCGACCACTTTAATTTTTTTTTTCCATTCAGCCTGCTGGGTTGAATTAACCACTTTAGCCCTGGACCATATTGCTGTCCAATGACCAGAGCACTTTTTGCGATTCGGCACTGCGTCGCTTTAACTGACAATTGCGCGGTCATGCGACGTGGCTCCCAAACAAAATTGGCGTCCTTTTTTTCCCCACAAATAGAGCTTTCTTTTGGTGGCATTTGATCATCTCTGCGGTTTTTATTTTTTGCGCTATAAACAAAAACAGAGCGACTATTTTTTACTTTTTTCTGTAATAAATATCCCCCAAAAATATATAAAAAAAAGTTTTTTTCCTCAGTTTAGGCCGATATGTATTCTTCTACATATTTTTCATAAAAAAATTGCAATTAGCGTTTATTGATTGGTTTGCGCAAAAGTTATATCGTTTACAAAATAGGGGGTAGTTTTATGGCATTTTTATTATTATTATTTTTTTTACTAGTAATGGCGGCGATCAGCATTTTTTTTCAGTACTGCGATATTATGGCGGACACTTCGGACACTTTTGACACATTTTTGGGACCATTGGCATTTTTTTAGCGATCAATGCTATAAAAATGCACTGGATTACTATAAAAATGCCATTGGCAGTGAAGGGGTTAACACTAGGGGGCGGGGAAGGGGTTAAGTGTGTTCCTATTTGTGTTCTAACTGTATGGGGGGGTGGACTTACTAGGGGAAATCACTGATCTTCCGTTCATACATTGTATGAACGGAAGATCAGCATTTCCCCCGCTGACAGGAACGAAAGCTGTGTGTTTACACACACAGCTCCCGTTCCCCGCTCCGTAACGAGCGATCGCGCCCCCTAGTGGCCGTTGAAAGTGGCGACGTAGAGCTACGGGCTCTCGCGCAGGAGTGCCGACCTGCCGCCATATAACTGCGGCGGCTGGTCGGCAAGCGGTTAAAGAAAACTTCATTGTGTATCCGGCATAAGACAATGTGTGCAATGTGGTAAAGTATGGTGTAGTGTGGATGGCCCCATAGACCTACATTGTAAGAAAGAGCAGTAAAGCAGAATAATTGCAAGGCTTGAATACATAAAGAATAAATATGGCTGCCTGTATATATTTATAAACTACACATGTTTAAAACATTAATACAAATAATTTTCAACAAATTGATTTATTTTACATTTGTATCTGAAATATTGAAATGTGCCTTTTGAATTCAAGTAAAGTCATATTTTTTATTTTTATTTTTTGTATATTATGCTGGCCATACACTATACGAAAATTTGGCCGAAAATCGGTCGTTAAGAAAGATCTTTCATTTTTGGGCCAGTCAATGGGCACAAAATCGAAAATCGTTTGGAAGTTTTTGTCCCAAAAAAACGAAGGACAAGTTTGGAAATTTTCTGCCGAAGGTTAATGTGTTCCCCGTCCGAACTTTCTGCACTAGGTATATGTAAAAAAAACTAACCATTTTTTTTTTTTTTTTATGTCCACTGAACGATTTATCGTCATTACATGATGGCACTATTGTTTGCACTCACGACAGAACTTTAGTTTTTCGAAAGTTCGTTCAGACGATTTTTCGTGGAGTGTATGGACAGCATTATAGTGATACACAGTTGGTGCGGGCAGGCTGGTACACTGAAATGTATTTTGATATGTTGTTAGTTACACGGTCTATTATATATTAATTAGTCCTTAATTGTTTTGTAATTTGTTGAATTTGACTCAAGTGAAATAGGAAAATTAGCTTTACATCACTGATCCTGTCCTTTGCAAAATATATGAATGCTTAGAATGTCACATATCTTCCTGCAAATACCATAATAAAAAAAGAAGCTAAAGCAACCTCAAACAGGACAGGTGAGTGTGCAAACAAAGAGTTTTATTTTCATAGGGATGGTTTATATTAGGACTGAGGTTACACAGGGTTAGTGTAAGGGAAGAAAGGCGCACCAGCCTAGTGCATTACCACTTGACACTTTATTCGATGGAAATAGTATTAAAAACTACTCACAAACAGCTCGAGCTCTGATAAAGAGGCCCTAGATGCCTCGAAACGCTTCAGCCGGCAGCAAAATACTCCTCGTATCCCCCCATTGTGGAGTGTGGTCCGAAGGGAATTCACCTACATTTTTGATGACAAGCCTGTTCTATCTGCTGTTTGTGAGTAGTTTTTAATACTATTTCCATCGAATAAAGTGTCAAGTGGTAATGCACTAGGCTGGTGCGCCTTTCTTCTCTTGTTTTGTTTGTGCCAGGACTCCCCCATCCAAGAAGACAGCAAGGTCACTGCTAGCACCACTCTTTTCAATTCTCTGTCTTTAGACGAAGATCCATCCATCAACTATTGGACAACCCACCTGTGCGCAGGAGTTTGCGCGTTTTCTTTTTAGTGTAAGGGAAGCCTTTAATGCGGAGTTCCACCCAGAAATTGAACTTCCGCTTAACCCACTCCTCACCCCCTTACATGCCACATTTGGTTGGGGAGTGGGGGCTTCCTCCTTCTGCCGAGGGGCTGGTAAGGCGATTAGCTTAATCGCCTTACTGCAGCCCCTCCCTGTAGGCAATCGCCTGGGACACGTCACAGGTCCCAGGCGATCGCCTGTCCAATGGGACGGCGCAGCACCGTTTGCGCATGCGCAGTGCCGCTCGCGCATGAGCAGTGGGTGCCCGGCCTTGAAGCCGAAAGCTGTCACGGCCTGGTGCCCACACTTGAAATGAAGACGCCGGCCGGGGAGGGGGGGGGGAGGAGCGGAGCCCTGGCAGCCGGTGCTTGTGCTGGAACCATGGAGAAGGTAAGTGTATGTTTATTAAAAGCCAGCAGCTACACTTTTTGTAGCTGCTGACTTTTAATAAACAAAAAAAAAAGGCTGGAACACCCCTTTAAATAAGACACTACTACCACCAAGCTACAAGGAGGAATACTTACAGCATTTCTAGAATTGATGTTCACTTTTCGTTCTTTGAGCTGGGTCATTTTTTCCACATCATTTGCCTTGGCTGCTTGATGGAATTCCATTTCATTTTTTAGCACTAGATAAGATAAAATATAGGTGTGAATATTATGCATTGTTCTGCATGATTTAACCACTTAAGGACCCAGAGATTTGCAATTTTTTGCAATACTGCACTGCGTCGCTTTAACTGACAATTTCGCGGCCATGCGACAATGTAGCCAAACAAAATTTGATGTCCTTTTTTCCCCACAAATAGAGCTTTCTTTTGGTTGTATTTCGATTACCTCTGCGGTTTTTATTTTTTGCGCTATAAACAAAAAAAGGCAACAATTTAAAAAAAAACTATATTTTTTACTTTTTGCTATAATTATTATCCCAAAAAAATGTAAAAAAATATATTTCTTCATGAGTTTAAACCAATATGTATTCTTTTGAATATTTTTGGTAAACAAAATGCAATAAGCATATATTGATTGGTTTGCGCAAAAGTTATAGCGTTTACAAAATAGGTTATAGATTTATGGCATTTTTATTAATTTTTTTAACTTTACTTTTACTAGTAATGTCGGTGATCAGGGATTGCTAGCCGGACTGTGACAACTGTGCGAACTCTGAACTCCCCTGTCAGAACGGGGATCTGTTGGTTTACATTATATATATATATATATAGTGCAGCGCAAACCATGTAAAATATAGAATATAATAAGAATATAATAAGAAAATTGGTAAAGTCCAAACAATTTGTGACAAAAGGAGAAAAACTTCTGTAGAACATTCAGTGAGATGAATGATTGAATGAATGAAGATCTTCACCACCTGCAGGGGTTTTGGAGCCTACACGTCGCTCGGTGTCATTCCTGGTGAACTCCGTGAGCTGTGTTACATATATGTGCATGCCTGTTTACATCTGAAGAAATGTGAGTAGCCTGTCAAATGCCTATTTGATTAAAGCAGTGATCAAGCAGAAGCTCTTAGATGGTTGTTTTTTCTTCCATGTCCCCTTGCTCCGGTATCCATGCTGAGACCATCAATAGGAGACCTACTTCACATCCTGTTTTCCTAATGCTCTAATGACCATCTGCTAACCCAGTGGTCTTAACCTAAGGTGAGAGTAGCCATC
Source organism: Rana kukunoris (assembly GCA_029574335.1). Classification (NCBI taxonomy): domain Eukaryota; kingdom Metazoa; phylum Chordata; class Amphibia; order Anura; family Ranidae; genus Rana; species Rana kukunoris. Next base: position 103,229,408 of record CM056049.1, read on the forward strand.
TACACTGGTGGAGGGATAAGTTTCAATACCTGCTACCCTAGCTTTCTTTCACGTGGTGAAGATCTTTATTCATTCAATCATTCATCTCACTGAATGTTCTACAGAAGTTTTTCTCCTTTTGTCACGAATTGTTTGGACTTTACCAATTTTCTTATTATATTCTTATTATATTCTATATTTTACATGGTTTGCGCTGCACTATATATATATATATTTTGTACTACTTGGGATTTGTGTGAAGGTCCTTTTTGTGCTTAGCTTGCATTCCCTAGATACATTAACTGTTTGGTTTCTGCATCTTTTCTATGGATTAATTTGTAGTGATACATATTTTCACTTTATTTATTTATTTACTTATTTATATTTTTTATGCTATATTAATCACGTTGATCATACATATTTTTGCGCTGATTGCACCCTCTATTTGCATTATGTTGGTTTACATTGACAGATCCCGGTTCTGGCTCCTGTGGAGCGATTGCGGGTGGCCAGCAGATATCACGGCCACACGCATCGGCTCCCTGCTGCGCCCGCTTTAGCTGTTAAAACGGCCGCCGTACAGCTACGGCAATTTGCGGGAATGAGCCAACCTGCCACTGAATAATGACGGCGACTGGTCTGCCAGTGGTTAATGATGCTGATATGCTGCAGCTGTATAATAAATTGAGCGGGCTAAATCAGAAACTATTATTTGCTATTATTTGCCATTACCATATTCTGTGCAAATCATTTTAAATCTAAAGTTTAGATATGGCCATTTTTACAGTTACATCTGTCCAGCTTTGATCAATGCAAGTATGTGACATACCTGTTGGATCCCCATGGAAATGGAAAATTAAGTAAACACCACTACTACAAGGATTGCTGCTAGTTTCTGGGTCCTGTGCCAAGTGGCTGCCCTATTGCTTACTGAACACAGGAGGTCACCTGCTCAGCACAAGCACCATTCAGAAAACACATTTTTTTCTCAATAAATTCATTGTTCATTGATCGAATGTGGTGGATGCCGATTTCCACCTCATCCAATCAGAGAATGCTTTGTCATGTGCAATGGTGTGGCAAAATCTTCCAATAGGGAAGGCCTGGCTCGCAGTCTCCGCTCTAATTAATTCCAAAGGTGTTTTATCAGGCTGAGGTCAGGACTTTGTGCAGTCCAGTCAAGATCCTCCACCCCAAACTCGCTCATCCATGTCTTTATGGAACTTGCTTTGTGCATTGGTCCAAATCATTTGGTGGAAAGGGGATTCTGGCGTGAAGTTGTTTTTCAGGGGTTGAGCTTGGCCCCTTAGTTTCAGTGAAGGGAACTCTTAAGGCATCAGCATTCCAAGACATTTTGGACAATTTCATGCTCCCAACTTTGTGGGAACAGTTTGGAGATGGCCCCTTCCTGTTCCAACATGACTGCACACGAGTGCACAAAGCAAGGTCCATAACGATAAACAAGATCTACTGTATAGTCCAAGAATATACTTTTCATTTTTAACCCCTTCCATACAGGGCATTTTCACATCCTTCCTGCCCAGACCAATTTTTAGTTTTCAGCGCTGTTGCACTTTAAATGACAATTGCGTGGTCATGCAACACTGTACCCAAACTAAATCTTTATGTTTTTTTCCCCCCACAAATAGAGCTTTCGTTTGGTGGTATTTGATCATCTCTGCGGTTTTTATTTTTTGCGCTATAAACAAAAGAATAGCGGCAATTTTTTTTAAAAACACAATATTTTTTACTTTTTTATTTAATAAATATCACAATTTTTTATTTATTTTTTAATTCCTCAGTTTAGGCCAATACGTATTCTTATACATATGTTTGGTAAAAAAATAAAAATAAATCGCAATAGTCGTATATTGATAGGTTTGCGCAAAAGTTATAGCGTCTACAAAATAGGCGATAGATTTATGGCATTTTTATTTTTTATTTATTTTTTTACTAGTATTGATTTTATATTGTGACCGTGACATTGCGGCGAACACATCGGACACCTTTGACACGTTTTTGGGACCATTCACATTTATACAGCGATTAGTGCTGTAAATATGCATTGATTACTGTGTAAATGTGACTGGCATGGAAGGGGTTAACCATTAGAGGGCGCTGACAGGGTTAATATGTTTCCTAAGGTGTGTTCTAACTGTAGGGGGGAGGGGACTCACAAGGGAGGAGACCGATGTGTGTTTCTCTGTACTGGGAACACAGCATTGGTTTCCTCACCTCTGACAGGAGGTGTATCTGTGTGTTTACACACACAGATCCACACTCCAGCCGTGATCAGCGGCAATCGTGGGTGCCCGTCGGCAATCGCGGCCGCCGGGCAATGCGCCGGTCGCGAAGGGGTTAAAGTGGAGTTCCACCCAAAAATAGAACTTCCGATTTAAGTGAAGGTGACCCCCTGACATGCCACATTTTTATGTATTGAGTGCTACCTAATTGCGGGCCCTCTTTTTGCACAGCTTCCTGGATTCCCTGCATGCTTTGCAACTTCCATCTGCTCATTTTGTTTACTTTCAATTTATAAGGACTACATATCCCATGGTAAGTAAGGAGGGAGACAGTATCCTCACATGTAGTGGGCATGTGGATACTTATTGATAAAATGTGCCGCGTCCTAATAAGTATGAAGAGAAAAATAACTAGGGGCTAGTTGTTGGACTTTTCAGGCACAGTATGCTGGTAAGAATGCCTCCAGAGCAAAAACAGGAAGTTACAGACTAGACAAGTTTGACCACTAGTCTGTAACTTCCTGTTTTTGCTCTGGAGGCATTTTGCAATGTCTAGCTAGTTTGCTAGTTAGTTCCATTGGAACGTCAACTTTTTAATATGTGAATTGTACTTCTGTGTTAAAATAAATTCAATTTTAGAGAAATTTTCTCTGTGCGACTATATTCTTACCAGCATACTGTGCCTGAAAAGTCCAACAACTAGCCCCTAGTTATTTTTCTCTTCATACATATCCCATGGTACCTTACTGCCTGCAAGCAGTTGAGTTGAGGTTGAGTTGAGGTGCACTTTCTATAGCGTGGTCAATTACCCCGGAGGATCCCGACACGCAGTGATTCTTGTACTGACTCTGTCTCCTATAACGCCTCCTCTCAGCACCTCTGTAGTTCAGAAGGCAGGCTCTGTGAAATGTGTGACACAGCAGTGCCTACCCACCCGGCTTTGCTGTCATTTTACACAGCACATGTCAATAGATTACCGCCGACACCTGCCGATCCGGAACACACACAGAACAGGGCTTTGCCTATGTAAACAGTGAGAAAGTAAATAATTTACTTTCCCTGCAAAGCAGGAAATGAAATTGATTACTTCCCCTAGTGAAAGCATCCAAAGCAAAGCAAAGTGCACGCAAACACTGGCTAGGCACACATTTAACCCTTTGATCACCCTAGATGTTTAACCCCATCCCAGCCAGCGACATTAGTACAGTGACCGTGTATATTTTTAGCAATGATCACTGTATTAGAGTCCCAAAAATTTCCAAACTGTCAGTGTCAGAATGTCCACCGCAAGTTGCTGATCGCCACCATTAGAAGTAAAAAATAAATAAATAAAAATATCCCATAGTTTGTAGATGCTATAACTTTTGCACAAGCCAATCAACGTCATTACCAAAAATGAGTAGCATATGTATTGGATATGTTTATATATATATATATATATATATATATATATATATATATAGATATACACATACACACACTATATATATATATATATATATATATATATTAGTGTTTTTTTTTAAAAATCGTCTGTCTTTTTTTGTTTATGGCGCATAAAATTAAAAACACACAGTAGTGACACAGTAGTGATCAAATACCACCAAAAGAAAGCTCTACTTGTGGGGAAAAAAAATGACTTCAATTTTATTTGGGTACAGCGTCACGCGACTGCGCTATTGTCAGTTAAAGTATTGCAGTGTCATATCACAAAAAATGGCCTGGTCATGAAGGGAGTAAACTTTCAGGAGGTCAAGTGGCATTATTAGTCATTAGTCTTATGTTCAAAAGAAAGCATAAGACAGAACACAGGATGGACATGATAACATTTTTAATTCGATGAAGGGGTGGATTTTTGGGATTACGTGGATGTTATAGATAAAATAGAATTCTCTCCAGCCAGAAAATATATAAATAGAAGATTTTACTGATTCCCAATAACGCCAATTTTCCACCAAACCATAGGATACAGGCAGTCATAAGCTTGAGACGATAAAAATGTAATTACTCCATTAATTTGCTGGTGGGTTATACAGGTCCTAAGACGCTTGCATTTGCTTATTTAAACAACAAAGGGAAATGATGCAGTGGGCTCTGTAGAAGAAAGCTCTCTTATCAGGTCTAGATCAATCAAAGCTCTGGTTTAACAAGAAGACCAACATGAATGAGTGATCCAGCAGGTTCTGTAACTTTTGCTTTGGGATCATTTACATCCCCTGAGATTGTAAAGCACTGCAAAATGTTGGTGCCATATAAGTCCTGTATAACAATAATATTAATTTACAAAAAGCTGTCAAATTTATTCCAGCTTTGAGAATGTGTTAATTTTATGAAACATGTCTTTTGGAAAGGACTCCATTTTAAAGTGAAATACCTCAGCTTTGCTGCGCGGGGGTTTAAAGCGAAACTAAAGTCTTAATTTTAAAGACTGCAATCAGGTAGGCTCTTTATTCTAGCTTTCTTTCCCAGAAAAAGCCTATTACGGGAAAATGCATTGGGTAGAGCTGGATTGGTGTCGTCAATACACACTGGTGCCGTGACATGTCCCACGGCTGTGCTTTGTGTATCTGTACACCGCTTGTGACCCTGTTTCCCCGAAGCTAAGCCCTACTCTGAAAATAAGACCTAGCGTGATTTTCGGGATGGCTGCAACATAAGCCCTACCCCAAAAATAAGCCCTAGTTAAAGTGCTTGTAAAAACATGTAAACTGTTTTGTAAAACGATTACCGTATTTATCGGCATATACCGCACACTTTTTTGCCCTTAAAATCAGGGCAAAATCGTGGGTGCGCGATATAAGCCGATACTCGTTTCCCGCGCTGTGTTTGAACTGAGCCGCCGACATATACCGACCGGAGTACACTCGGCCAGGCTCGGCTCCCCTCGCGGTTATGCGAGAGGAGCCGAGCGTGCCTGAGTGTACTGCGCTCGGCGTTGAAAAAACACAGCGCGGGGATCGGCTCAGAGACAGCGCGGGAGAAGCGGGGAGGACACCACAAAGGCCGCAGACGGACCCCAGACCGGACAAGGCCGGGCAAGACACCAAAACTGTAAGTAATAAAAAAAAAAATCAGGAATTTCCCGTCCAGATTAGGGGTGCACGTAATAGGCAGATAAATACGGTATATAATGTGCAGTGTCTCCTTTTGTAAGGTTATTGTGGAAACGCGCAGCTGGACGGTCACTTGACCCGCCGGACATCTTCTCCTGGCTGACATCAGCGCCCCCTCCCTCTGCAGTGTTTGGAGCGGGGCTGATGTCAGCTGGGATCTTGGCCTCTCCCTCTGCAGTATTTGAAGCAGGAAAGAAGAGCTCCGGCAGGTCACATGAGCACCCAGTGGCTCTGTAAATAAGGTTATATGCTCATGCGCATTTATTTTTTGATTATATTTCTCACACGATTCTTTGTTTTTCAAAAGATTTCCAACATGCTTGATCAATCAAAATTGATGCCTGCGCACAAATCAGCTGTTTCTGCGGCTCACTAATGGTGTAAAATTAGAACAAAAATACTTAGAAAAGATTTGTGAAAGAAAATTATTTCAGGATTCAGTCCATGTATGGCCAGCCTTAGTTTATCAAACATAGGTTGTTTGGCAGTGCACTGGTTTTCCCTATACACAGATTCCAGTGGAAACCATCGGTTTGTGTGGACTAAAAAAAGCATGCTTGATCTCTTTTATTGTGAGATCATGTCCATCTGATAAGAGGCTTGGATGTGGGGAGCACTTTGGCACATTGAAGCACTTTAATGTATTTTTTTCGAACACATGATATAGTGTGGCGCTAAATCCCAATACCATATTCAATAAAGTGATAATCAATATATATATATATATATATACAGTGCGGAAAATAAGTATTTGAACACCCTGCTATTTTGCAAGTTCTCCCACTTGGAAATCATGGAGGGGTCTGAAATTGTCATCGTAGGTGCATGTCCACTGTGAGAGACATAATCAAAAAAAAAAATTCCAGAGATCACAATTTATGAATTTTTAACTATTTATTTGTATGATACAGCTGCAAAGAAGTATTTGAACACCTGTCTATCAGCTAGAATTATGACCCTCAAAGACCTGTTAGTCTGCCTTTAAAATGTCCACCTCCACTCCATTTATTATCCTAAATTAGATGCACCTGTTTGAGGTCATTAGCTGCATAAAGACACCTGTCCACCCCATACAATCAGTAAGAATCCAACTACTAACATGGCCAAGACCAAAGAGCTGTCCAAAGACACTAGAGACAAAATTGTACACCTCCACAAGGCTGGAAAGGGCTACGGGGAAATTGCCTAGTAGCTTGGTGAAAAAAGGTCCACTGTTGGAGCAATCATTAGAAAATGGAAGAAGCTAAACATGACTGTCAATCTCCCTCGGACTGGGGCTCCATGCAAAATCTCACCTCGTGGGGTCTCAATGATCCTAAGAAAGGTGAGAAATCAGCCCAGGACTACACGGGAGGAGCTGGTCAATGACCTGAAAAGAGCTGGGACCACCGTTTCCAAGGTTACTGTTGGTAATACACTAAGACGTCATGGTTTGAAAACATGCATGGCACGGAAGGTTCCCCTGCTTAAACCAGCACATGTCAAGGCCCGTCCTAAGTTTGCCAATGACCATTTGGATGATCCAGAGGAGCCATGGGAGAAAGTCATGTGGTCAGATGAGACCAAAATAGAACTTTTTGGTCATAATTCCACTAACCGTGTTTGGAGGAAGAAGAATGATGAGTACCATCCCAAGAACACCATCCCTACTGTGAAGCATGGGGGTGGTAGCATCATGCTTTGGGGGTGTTTTTCTGCACATGGGATAGGGCGACTGCACTGTATTAAGGAGAGGATGACCGGGGCCATGTATTGCGAGATTTTGGGCAACAACCTCCTTCCCTCAGTTAGAGCTTTGAAGATGGGTCGAGGCTGGGTCTTCCAACGTGACAATGACCCGAAGCACACAGCCAGGATAACCAAGGAGTGGCTCTGTAAGAAGCATATCAAGGTTCTGGCGTGGCCTAGCCAGTCTCCAGACCTAAACCCAATAGAGAATCTTTGGAGGGAGCTCAAACTCCGTGTTTCTCAGCGACAGCCCAGAAACCTGACTGATCTAGAGAAGATCTGTGTGGAGAAGTGGGCCAAAATCCCTCCTCCAGTGTGTGCAAACCTGGTGAAAAACTACAAGAAACGTTTGACCTCTGTAATTGCAAACAAAGGCTACTGTACCAAATATTAACATTGATTTTCTCAGTTGTTCAAATACTTATTTGCAGCTGTATCATACAAATAAATAGTTAAAAAAAACATACATTGTGATTTCTGGATTTTTTTTTTTATTATGTCTCTCACAGTGGACATGCACCTACGATGACAATTTCAGACCCCTCCATGATTTCCAAGTGGGAGAACTTGCAAAATAGCAGGGTGTTCAAATACTTATTTTCCGCACTGTATATATATATATATATATATATATATATATATATATAAATAAATCAAAACATGAAACAATTGAAATTCTAATAAATATACCAAATAATTAAAAAAGTGATCTCAATCAATACTGCAAAATTAATCAACAAATAATTTAAAAGACCAAATGCCCTACTGGTGAGTGACCCCAAAACCCAGTGCTGCAAGTCCAAATATATAAATAAGCAAATAAAGTGCCATTTAGTCTAAATAAATATAAGTGCAAGTCCAACCAAATTACTTCACTCCATAAATCCCGTGCTCCACCTAAAAAAAAAAAAAATCCAGAGAGCTTTTGTTTAAATAAATCTAATTTTTATCCAAGGCTTAGCAGTATGTGGCTCCCCGATATTTGTCTCTCAATTAGCCATCAACTTTTTTTGCTCTTCTGAACAAAAACTTTTCATCGTGTCCTGCTCCCTGGTGGGGCAAGTTTTCATTCATTAACCACTTGGCAAAATTCAGGGCTCTAGATGGCAAATGTTTTTTTCATCAACGAGCACCTTAACCCCAACCTAATTTGGCTGCACTCCAGCGCTGGACGCGGCTGATAATAGGTCACTGCTGATTTTCACCAGTCTGTTTCCCTGATCAACGCCACACCAGTTGTATGTATTACCTCATGGGCGACAGTATGTAAAAAATTGCAAAAATATATATATATTTTTTTAATTTATTGATTTTGCAAAAACAGCAATGATTCAATACCACCAATTGAATTTGTGTGAAAAAAATGCTAAAAATGTCCTATGGGTACAGTGTTGCATGACCGCGCAGTTGCTATTCAAAGTGTGACAATGCTGAAAACTGAAAAATAGCCTGGGCAGGAAGGGGGTAATAGTGTCCAGTATTGAAGTGGTTAACGCACCTGGATATTAAGAAGTCTGAATTATATATGAACTATTGTTTCACTTATGACAAATGTTTATTTGGTATATATATATTTTTTTACATATTTTCACCAGTCTGTTTCCCATTTGCATGCGCAAACATTTTTATTTTTGGTCCACACCAGTTGTATGTATTACCTCATGGGCGACAGTATGTGCACAAAAAATTTCAGCTTTGATCCTAAAACTGATATATATATGCCGGGCTCACCAATTTTTTAATTTAGCGGTCGCGCTTGATTTTGCAAAAACAGCAATGATTCGCAGCAACCCCCCCAAAAATGCACGTTTAGAGTGCACCAATTGAATTTGTGTGAAGGGGCCTCTGAAAAATGCTAAAAAGGCCCCTCCCCCTCTGCTGTCCTATGGGTACAGTGTTGCATGACCTCTGCAAGGGGGAGTCAGCTGTTTGGGGTCCTTGATTTGCTAGGGGGCTTCTCAAAGTGTGACAATGCTGAAGGGGGGCTTCTGGGCAACTGAAAAATAGCCTGGGCAGGAAGGGGGTAATAGTGTCCAGTATTGAAGTGGTTAACGCACCTGGATATTAAGAAGTCTGAATTATATATGAACTATTGTACAAGTATATTAGAGTTGAATATTTGTTCATACTGCACAAGTATATCTGTATTCAGAGATTCATTTGTATAAATTTAGCATTTAAAAGGGCATGCGCAACTTTTTTTGTACATTTTTATTTTTGGTCCGGTATTCAGGGATTTGTTTGGTGCAGCAGCTTTTTGGTGCGGTTAAACTGTGCGCAGGTATTATGTTAATTTTCTTTATTGCAGAAGAGATATGCAGTGTCTCTTCTGTAATAAAATTAACCTTTCTACCTGAATGTAGTTTTCTTTAGAATGTACACCAAGATGCACAAGCGCAGTTTAGTTTACATTTCAGCTTTGATCCTATGTGCCAGGATGACTGAGCTCCCACACATGCGCAGGAGTAACGTCATGCCGGGCTCACCAATGAAGACAGCTGTAGTCCAAAAGGAGATGGGTAAAAGATGCGAGCATTGGACAGGTGAAAATAAAGAACCGGTAAGTTGCAATATAATAGGTTTTGTTTTTGAGTTTAATAGTGGTTGTAAAGGCAGAAGGTATTTTATCTTAATGCAGCCCTCTGAGATTCCCCTTCCTGATCAGCTGAAACAGCGCTGCCACTGGCTCCTGCTGCAGTCAATCAAATTCAGCAAGTCAATCAGGGGAGAGAAGGGGCAGCACCAGGTTGGAGCTCCGTGTCTGAATGGACACAGGGACCGTCAGCTTGTCTCAAATGCCCCCATAGTAAGCTGCTTGCTGTAGGGGCACTGAACAGGGGGTAGGGGCCAGGATCACAGAAGAGGGACCCGAGAAGAGGAGTATCCGGTTTGCTCTGTGCAAATCCACTGCACAGATCAGGTAAGTATAACATGTTTGTTATTTTTATAGGAAAATAAAATCGAGACTTTACAATCACTTTAAGCCATACTATGGAGGAAAGTGTGTCTTGTTTTGAGGAGAAATGTACATGAATTAATATTTTTTACTTTTTGCTAAAATAAATATCCCCCAAAAATATAAAAAAAATATATATATTTTGCCTCAGTTTATTTATTTAGGTGTTATATAGCACCAACAATTTATGCAGCACTTTACATATTGTGCATTCACATTACTCCCTTACACTCTAAAGGTCCCTAGGTCACATATTTACATACTAGGGCTAATTTAGGCCAGCCATAAACGGTTTGAATTGAACCAAGTTTTGGCAGGCTAAATGTACCCAAGTTGATCGATCAACTTGGGTACAACCAGCATGCAAGCAGCTGTTATAGCTCATAGCAATAATTACTGTCTTCTCCTGGCGAGGATGGCTTCCCCCCCACCATCGGGAGAAGACAATGGTTCAGCAGGAGGGATTCTCTTGTCAGAACTTTCTGTATTGATAGGGGGAATTAAGAAATTCACTCTGTCTATGGCTGGCCTTAGGAACGACTACCCTACCAGCATGTCTTTGGAGTGTGGGAGGAGACCCACACAGGCACAGGAAGAACATGTAAACTCCATGCAGGCAGTGCCATGGTTGGAATTCAAACCAATGACCTTAGTGCTGCCTGAAGTGCTAACTACTTAGCCACTGTGCTGCCAATAGAAGGTAGCAAGTTGTGGATAGCACAGGAATTTACACTGGATCTCCCCCATGATAATGGCGGTTTCCAACTGTCAGGGTGGTTAAAAGCAAACAATAATAAAGTGTTATGTTGTTATGTTCAAAGTAAATAACAAATGTGAATAAGTCCTTCATTAAAAGTCCTAAAATTATCTCTAAAATGTACGTCCATGTGTGAAGTTCAGTCTAGCAACACCATCACTGGTCTCTGTGCTCAAACCTCCACCACACAGATCTGCTTACCAAGGCCCAAGACCTCAAAATAAAAGAGGTCTAATATCACTTTAAACTCCTCTCAAGGTAATGGATGGCTCTCCAAACCACAGGGCACCCATATTGCAACTGTATCTCCTGTGGTAGTGCAATGCCCACCAATAGGTGAGAGCAGAAGCCAAAAACGTGTGAATGGAATCAAAGGACTACGAAAAGAACCGCAGCAAGGAGATACGGTTGGACGAATCCCGAGAAGCAAAGCCCTCTCTCCCAGATCTTTCCTCCGCCAATCTCAGAGATCAGTGGAGAGGAGATCGGGGTTAGAGGACTTTGCTTCTCAGCATTCGTCCATCCATCTCTATGATGCAATTATCCAGAGACAGGGGAGGATATCTAGGAGATCTGGATCTCTGGCTTGGTTATTGTAAACAAAGTGCATTAGACCACTCTTATTAGGGGGTCGCACATCCTCTGGTAAGCACGGTTATCAATTTTAGGCTGGTGACACTTACCCTATCCTACCTTCATCACTTTCATGGCGTGAGGGATTTTTTCATCCTGATTGCTTGTATGCTATTGCATAGATTACTCATGAACATTTCTATGGAATTGCACTTTTAGGGACTTGGTTAGATTCTTGAAATGATTTTGTGCATGTTCACTACATGTTTTTCTTTTTTTTTTAGCACTGCACTATTTGCTTTATATTTTATATTACCTACAGTGTGTCAAGTGTCTAGACATTGTCCACAGCTGCCGTTTCATTTGGTTATTTGCTTCCCTGTTTGCGCAGATATACATTTTTGTTTTAAAAGGAGATACGGTTGCAATATACTATGCGCCCTGCTGTTAGAGAGCCACCCATGCTTGTGAAAGGGTTCAAGCCATCCATTCCCTTGAGAGGAGTTTAAAGCGATATTGGACATCTTTTGTTTTGAGGCGATAGGCTCTGGTTAGCAGATCTGTGTGGTGGAGGTTTGACCACAGAGACAGGTGATGTTGTCATTATATTGAACTTCACATGTAGATGTCAATTTTAGAGATCATCTTGGGACTTTTAACAAAGGACTTTTTTCACATTTGACATTTACTTTGAACATAATAGAACAACACTTTATTTCTTATGTATTCTGTATCATTTTATTCTGATATCTGTAGATGTGGCTGTTACTTTCAATTTCAATAGAATTTTGGTATTTCTCACTGATTTAATTTAAGCACTAAAATGCAGGTTTTAGTTTTTATAAAAGCAAGCAATGTCATCAATGCAAACATGCTTGAATTTTTGACAAAGGTGTTAAAATAGTGATTAAATTAGCAATTTCTAGCACGCAAAGAATTTCCAGCATTTTGAAAATGTCTTCATAACTAATCATTCTCTTTTTATGGAGACAATTAAGCCAACCATTAAATGGCCATATGCTATATTGTACCTTTGGTCGAGCTGTGGGACATTTGACACGATTTGAAAACCTCGCTGTTTTGCATTATAGGATCTACTTGTATAAACTCAAGTACAAAACATTTACTTTATATGTAAGTGTATTAAAGAATTCTTTGCATGCGACTTACATATCTCATGATCTTCCGATGGAGGTAGAGTTGTGGTTTTATTCCGAACGGTTTGTACCAGGCCCGTAACCTTACCATTGACAGTGTTGGAGACATTACCCAGCTTCTTTTGTGCAGTGCTCCCAAATCCAGCAACAACTCCCACCATTCCATCTCTCTTTGCCAAGTTTTCCCAATCTATCATCTTTTGTGATTTCATTATGCAGTGATAATCTTGCAATCCTCATAAAACCAGGTGACAGCATGCTTAATTAACAGTCTTCATAGTCCTTTTCCAGCTGTTCTTTTCTATGCAGAGCGTTGTGCAATGTAACACTTTCTGCTACTTGTGTACAGTTTTTCATGTGAAAGTAGGGCTGGGTTGCCGATCAGGTCTCTCCTCCCTGACTATGTTGTCACTGTCATTACGCAGGAATGCCTGTGTGCTAAAGGACTCCCCTGCAGGTACACCCAGATCAAAATGACTCATTTTTGTCTTCTGTAAACTTTTAACTCATCAGACTTGTCTTAGCTGCTTGTTGCAAAGCAGGTGCAAGGAAAAGGGTAAAAGGTTAGACCATTTATGATTTATGGAAATGCAAATGTTGGTATTCAGCCATTTGCTACAGATGCATCGTTACAGGTACACTCAAAGTCAGCCCACAGCAAAAAAAGCACAGTCGAGAACCTCTACGCATCTGAGTTAAGCTGCTACTAAAGACCCATCCCTATTTCCAGTCCCTCAAGTCCCAGTGCTGGCTGCTGTCAACAACCATGTAGCTCACCATTGGATATAGATGTACATGTTGGAAAAAAAAATTAAAGGTCAAGAGTCTCATCATTGGGCCAAACGATCAGCATTCTTTATATATGGGTACCCAGATTTTTACCTCTCCTCTTTCATGACCCTAATATACGATACTTTAATAATATCTCAGCAAACATGATGCAGAACATCACTCTGTTTTCCTAGAAAGTCCCATGGGCCAAATGTGGTTTTACATGACCTACAAAAAACAAGCAGTGCTGAAGATTTGGAAATATATGGGTTATTTTCCAAAAATTATCAAGTGCTCCAAAGGGTTTGTTTATATAAAATAAAAAATCTATGCATATCGCTATCTTAGATGTTCTAGTCTATTAACTTGAATCATCCTATTTCAATTTATTTTGACTATCTTCCTTCTTGTCTATTCAGTGTTAATTTATTTTCTATCCGTTAGGGTTGTGGTATTTTGCTGTAAATTGATAGATCTTTTGGTGTTCTCAAAACAGTCAAGTCTATTTGCCCTACCTTCTTTTGCAAATGTTTATTTTGCCATTGTGCTGGCTTTTCTTAATCACTTGTTTTACTAATAGCCATTCCTTAAAGCAGGGGTGCCCAACCTTTTGAAGGCCAAGGGCCACTTAAGCGTCATGGGCCACAATGAGCAGAGTCGGCAGATGACAGGTCTGTGTCCAGTCTGCATATGCAAAGCAGACACAGGCACATACCAATCTATTCTATGGGCCCTCTGATCCAATCAGATGGAAGGGGAGATCGGATTGGAGGTAGGTGGGTTTAAATGGACAAAAGTCTATTTACACCTGCCGCTCCATAGAGGTAAATGGAGGATCCGATTGGGTCGAACTGTTCGTGTGAAAGGAACCAAAGGCTGCTTTTACACTGAATGTCTGCGGTCTACCCACACCGTGGGTGCGGCGTAGTGTTCCTGTGGTTTTCACGCCAGTTAGGTGGACTTTGCCATAGACGTCTATTATATCCTGCAGGTGTGGTGCACTTTATGAAAAGCTGCTTGCTTCCTTTACAGCCGGCTTTATTCACAACACTGATGCTCTGAGATGGCAGTTAGGAAAACTGAAATCTTGGCTTGCCAACCAGCCATCCCAGAGCCGGAGGTCGCGGGCCACATCAGAGGGCTCTGCGGGCCACATGTGGCCCCCGGGACACTGGTTGGGCACCACTGCCTTAAAGGATCACTAAATGATTTTTTTTTTAGCTAAATAGCTTCTTTTACCTTACTGCAATCCTGGTTTCATGTCCTCATTGTTCATTTTTGCTTTGAAGTTGTAATTCTGCTCTGATCTCCACACTTCCTGCTTGTCTGGCCCCTTATGAAAAATCTCATGGCAGCTTTTCACTGTGGTCCAAGCTGTCATTACTGTGTCTGAAACTCCTCAGAACCAATCAGATTCATTTTATAAACGAAACACTGCCCTGTATTTGTTTGTTTTTGTTCTGTGTGTCTCTTTACATCACAGAAACATGAAACCAGTTTAAAAGTGAAACTAAACTGCAGGCACATTATGTGATTGATTTTTATCTATTTTTAATCATTTTTAAAAGGAATCATTTTAGCTATAATGTCTCTATACCCTGTAAACAGTTATTTCAGCAAAAAAAATGTTTCCTTTAGTGACCCTTTAAGCAACCATCTGTACTTGCAGTCCAAAAAATATTAGCACACATTTTAATTACTATAGGCCTTTTTTTTTTTTTTTAGGATTTTTAAGGTGGTTACAATCAAAGGTCCTCCTCTCACATACATACACTACAAGGGGCCACTTGACAATTTACCAGCATGTCTTTTGGGAATGGGAAGAAATCCACAAAAGTGCCGGGAGAACATGCAGACTCCATGCAGATAGTGTGTCAGGACTAAGGTCCAAACCAATGACCCCAGTGGTACAGAGCTAAATACCAAGCGACCGTGCTACCCTATTACATAGAATTTAAATTCATTAGGTAAGCACCTGAAATTAAAAAAAGTTGTTACATGTTCTGCATTCTAATAGCACAAACAGAATGGCTAAATATGTATTTATTTAATTAATGTATTTCATTAATGTATGTGTAGCAGCCTGCTTCTGTTGGGCAGGGGCTGCTTTAAATTTAGAGGGGAGTCTGAGTGTTAGTTGATTCAGACACATAATTTTGACTAAATTTAGCCTCTGTTTCAGCCATGGCTGTGCTGGGAGTAACCACCGTTGTTCGCCTGGGAGTGTTATTATCACTCCAGGCCAAAGGGTGGCAGCAGCTCAGTCAGGGTGATATCGGGTGTCCCCCTCGGTAGCCAATCAGTGGGGGTTGATCGTCCCGCTGTGCATGCTGGGAGGGGTACTTAAGTGACATAGTTGGACTGAGGTCATTGGTCTGTCGTCCCACCACCTTGTGGCCCTCATGGCCGGGGGTGCGTGCTCCTGCAATCCTGGCTCCGGGGCCATGTTGGTCCGGGGTTGTGAGCTGTTTAAGTAGTCAGACTGGGTCTGCGCTTTCAAGGTGATCCTGTGCTGTCCGTCCTGGAGGGAGGAAGCCACTTGATGAAGGACCTATATTGGAGAGGACCAAGCAAGAGGCTGGTATCTCGGGAGAGGCCTGGAAACTTCACCGAAGGATGCACCATATAATGAGAAGCTTGATGGTGATCACCTATCAGACTTGAGTTCTACAGAAGTTAATCTGGAGAGATCCGGGTGCTGAATCCTGTGTTAGGGGATTCTGGACTGAAAGTGTCTCCATTCAAAGGAAGGTCTGTGGCAGAGACTGTACTTTGTTCTGCTAGGCCGATGAGAGGGACCTATCCGGGTGCGCAAAACCCACTCTGGCTAGAGTGGTGACAAGAACTGTGTTGCTGGAAGCAGGAGTGTTTCCGGATTGAAATTACGCACCTGAACCTACCTGTTTACACGAGTAAAACTATGTACAAGCATTTACTTGTATTTGTGACTGTTCGTACCCCACATGCAGTTCGAGAAATCACCTGGAAGTCCTGGGAAGGACTTTAGGCTAATAAATGTTTAATGTGCATAAGAATTAAAATCATGTGTTTCTGCTTTGCTGTCTTGGGGCCTTAATGACTTGCATTTATTAACCACTTGACCACTGGGCACTTAAACCCCCTTCCTAACCAGACCAATTTTCAGCTTTCGGTGCTCTCACAATTACTCACTCATACAACATTGTACACATATGAAATTTTTGACCTTTTTTTCACAGAAATAGAGCTTTATTTTAGTGGTATTTGATCACCTCTGTGTTTTTAATTTTTTGCGCTATAAAAGAAAAAAGACTGAAAATTCTGTAAAAGTAAATACATTTTCTAGTTTCTGTCATATTAGCAGGTTATTTCTCACACACAGCATATGCATACCACAAATTACACCCCAAAACACATTCTGCTATTCCTCCCGAGTATGGCGATACCACATGTGTGAGACTTTTACACAGCATGGCCACATACAGAGGCCCAACATGCAGGGAGCACCATCAGGCGTTCTGGAGCACCCAGGCCAATTCTGACAATTCTCTCCTACATGTAAAAATCATCATTTATTTGCTAGAAAATTACCTCAAAACATTATATATGATTTTTTAGCAAAGATCCTAGAGAATACAATGGCGGCCCTTACAACGTTTTAGCTTGCATGGTATTTTCGCAGCAATTTTTTGAACGCGTGTTTTTTTTTAAAAACAGTAAAGTTAGCCCAATGTTTTTGCATAATATGAAAATGAAGTTACGCCGAGTAAATATATACCTAACATGTCATTCTTCAAAATTGCACACGCTCGTGGAATGGTGCCAAACTTCGCTACTTAAAGCATCGCTTATGGGGATTTTTAATTATTTTTATTGGTTACATGTTTTGAGTTACGGAGGAGGTCTATGGCCAAAAGTATTGCTCTCGCGCCAACGTTCGCATTTACACCTCACATGTGTATGGTTTGAACACCGTTTTTATACGTCGCCGGAAATTACATATGCGTTCGCATTATTCCTATTATAAGGAATGTAAACATCCCTTGTAATAGGATAATGGCATGACAGGTCCTCTTTACAGTAAGATGTGGAGTCAATAAGATCCCAAATCTCACCTCTAGACTGGGAAGCCTGAAATACAAAAATAAAAAAAATTATACTGGCTTTGATTGCAGCGGTGAGTCTGTAAAAGCACCGGAGGGTGGCGGGGGGACGTATTGCAGGGAATGAAGTATTGCAAGGTATTGGAGCATTGCAGGGTATTGGAGCATTGCAGGGTATTGGAGCATTGCAGGGTATTGGAGCATTGCAGGGTATTGGAGCATTGCAGGGTATTGGAGTATTGCGAGGTATTGGAGTATTGCGAGGTATTGGAGAGTATTGAGGTGTTGCAGAGGATTGCGCAGGGTACTGTTGCAGAGGATTGCGCAGGGTACTGTTGCAGAGGATTGCGCAGGGTACTGTTGCAGAGGATTGCGCAGGGTACTGTTGCAGAGGATTGCGCAGGGTACTGTTGCAGAGGATTGCGCAGGGTACTGTTGCAGAGGATTGCGCAGGGTACTTTTGCAGAGTATTGCGCAGGGTACTGTTGCAGAGTATTGCGCAGGGTACTGTTGCAGAGTATTGCGCAGGGTACTGTTGCAGAGTATTGCGCAGGGTACTTTTGCAGAGTATTGCGCAGGGTACTGTTGCAGAGTATTGCGCAGGGTAAAGTTGCAGATTATTGCGCAGGGTACTGTTGCAGAGTATTGCACAGGGATGGATGGCTGGATCTGTGACTGCAGTTGTCACAGATGCAGCCCACAGCACTGCTGCTGCCTCTGCTCTCCCCCCTCTCCTTTCAGGGAGGTAGGAACCGGCGTCATCACGCCGGTTTGTTTACAAGTGATTGCTCCGTCATTTGAGGGAGCGATCACGTGTTAAACGCCCGCTATATGCGGCAATTTACCGCGATCTGTGACCCGGCGCTCACGGATGATTCTGGGAGTGCGCCCCAGGGGACGTGTAGGAGCAGGATTCTAGGAGGACGTCCTCCCAGAGTAACTCGACCGCGCTGTAGACGTCTTTTGTCTATAGTGCGGTCGGCAAAAGGTTAAGGGACCAAATTGGGGCAACAGTAATCTTAACTGAAAATAAGCTACTTGCACAGCATGACATAATAAAAAACACAATAGTAAACCAGCAACATAGTGCCTCTAAAAGAAATCTATATTTTTAAATAAGCAAGTCTGAGTCCCTGCTTTCTAATGAATGTAGTACCATTTGATGCATGAACCGGCACAGATGTCTGTCAAATCACCCCCGAAGTCGGACTGCATTACCGGTTTGAAATTGTGCGAGTTCAGCTGAACAACATCAAACCTGCCCTCAATGTGAACATGGGCTTAAGATATAAACACCAACATGTCAGAATTTTTTTTAAATTCAAAAACAGAATCACGGAGTAGGAAAAAGGATCACCCCTTCCCTAAAACCATTTGTAAACTCAAATCAGGTGTATCTATCCAAATCACCTTCTCAATGGCACACAAAGCCATTTGACTTGCAACTGTTATCAGCTGTGGTTATTTTGATTAGCTCAGCATGAAAAGAGCTTCCCTGGAGCATTTCAGCCCCTAGTCGTGCAACTGAAGCAAACAATCAACTATGGATGAACATCTCTGGGAAAAAGTTGTGGACAGGCACAAGTCAGGAGATGGCTACAATTTTTTTTTTCAAAGCAGTGAAGTCTATTAATAATAAGTGGAAGGTATTTAGTACAACACAGATGCTCCCTGGATCAGGACATTGCTCCAAACTGGATTAAAGTGCCAGGAGGAAACTAGTCAGAGGGGCTACCAAGAGACCTACAGCAACTCTAAAGCAGGTGGAGGAATTTATGACAAAGAGTGGTCATTGTGTACATGTGACAACAATATAGCAAATGCTCCATAATTGTGGCTTGTATGGGACGGTTGCAAGAAAAAAAGGACACTCCTCAAGGCTTCATGCAGTCACCACTGTGTTTTGCAAAAACGCACCTTGAAGATTCTGAGGTCACATGGAAAAAAGGTGTTCTGGTTAGATGAGACTAAAATTGTATTATTTGGCCTCAACACCAAAACATATGTCTGGCAGAACCCCATCCAAATAACACAATTTCTACAATAAGGCCGGGTTCACACATATGCAAATTGAATGTGGGTTTCCATGCATCCAATATGCATGACAGGAGAGTGTGACTGGCTCTCAATGGAGCCAGTCACACAGCTGCGTGGCGGCTGCAGTCCGCATTTAAAAAGGGTCCTGTGAATGTTTGGTTTCTGATTCAGGTGCAAATTTAGGCAACAATTAGGACTAGAAAAGCACCTGAATCAGTCAACAAGGACTTACCGGACCCCATCCTGTTAACCGTGGCCGCAACATATGCAAACCCAGTCTAAAGCATGGAAGTGGTTATACCCCATTATGGGGTTGTTTCTCTACAGCAGGGACTGAAGCACTTGTCAGGATAGAAGGAAAAATGGATGGGACAAAATACTGCAGTCCACAAACAATCACTATTAAATTTAACTGAACTTGAGCAGTTCTGCAAAGAAGAGTAGGCAAACATTGTAAAGTCTAGATGTGCAAAGTTAGTAAAGACAACTAAAGGCTGTAATTAAAGCAAAAGGTGGTTTAACAAAATACTGACACAAGGGGTGATCCTTTTTCCAACTCAGCTATTCTGTTTTTACATTTTTTCTGACATGTTGGTGTTCTGTCTTTTGTTATAAGTTGCACTGAGTAAATACAGCTGGATGAAACAAAACTATGTCTGTCTTAATTTCAGACAAAGGGTTATTATTTTAAAGGGGATTGATTCTTTTCTATACCCACTGTATAATATGTAAACTATAATATAGGTAAAATTACCAATATAATGGCTGAGCTACAAAACAAAAAGACAAATAAATTAAGTACATCTTGTATAATAATTATATACTTAAAGTGGTTGTAAAACCTGTACACCACTTTTCACTACAGGTAAGCCTATAATAAGGTTTACCTGTAGCTACCGTCGCTATCTCTTAAACCTGCACGGTTTAAGAGATATCCCCTGTATCAGCATGTGTCGACGTCATCATGAAGCAACAGCTTATGCGCAAATGTTGTAAAACTTGGAGAACATACATATATATATATATATATATATATATATATATATATATATATAGATATACAGGGCTTTTTTTCAGGGGGAACTTGAGGGAACTCAGTTCCACCACCTTTGGCTCAGACCATTTGGTGCCTGCTCACCACAATCACTTGTAAACACAGAAGTCTGGTTTCTGTGTTTACAAGTGACAGCTCTGCACTGTGTGTAACCCCCCTGAACTATGCACTCTGTATGTAATGCAATCCTGGTATTTAATGCCCCTTTAAGACCCTTCTACTGTTTGTGAAATCTGAACGGGGTCGTGGTAGAGTTCCTGCACCTATTTTCTGAGAAAAAAAGCTCTGTATATATATATATATATATATATATATATATATATATATATATATATATGTGTTCTGTCCTATGCCCAATACTTCTTATACAACTTACACTTGTCATTCTAACAGCGTCTTTAATATTGGAATGCAATTGGAGTTAAAAAAATAAGCCGTTTATACTTACACTGGACTTTTATACTTATGTATTTTTATACCAGTTCGTATAGTTTATATACTGTTTTTGTGTGTGTTTGCTAAATTAAATTGGGCCGGTCTAGATGAAGTCCATGCCAAATTTTTGTCCCAGTCCAGCCCTGGTGGGTGGTATAAGTAAACCTAGCACCGTGCTGAACAAATGTTATCATAACCAATATTTACCCTAAAGGAGTATTTCCTTTTCTTTGGAAATGCAAAACTTGAACATGAAACCATTATAGAGTTGTTGCAGAAGTAGATAGCTCACTGTTCAGAAACCTAAAAGATAGAATTGAAATGTTCCATATTTTATCAAGCAGCCTTGGGCTGACTAGCAGGGCCAAGATCTGGGAAATGTTGTACACACTAGCCAGTTAGGGCAGCTTGTCGTTTTCTGTAAGTGCTGCAGGTCTCTTCTAATTTCTAGGTGCAGATACTCAAAAATTGAAGTTTAACCACTTCAAGCTATTGCTTTAAACTCCTCCAGAAGGTTTTACTCCCTTCATGGCCAGAGCATTTTAACACAGTGCTACTTTAACTGGCAATTACAAGGTCATGCAACACTGTACACAAATAGAATTTATATAATCTTTTTCACACAAATAGATCTTTCTTTTGATATTTGATTACCACAGTTTTTTTTTGCATTATAAATGAAAAAAAGACTGAACATTTAAAAGAAAAATGTTTTACATGTCTTTGATAACAAAAAATCCCAATAAATGTATATTAATTGGTTTGCGTTAAAGTTATAGGGCCAGATTCACAGAGCCCTTACTCCTGTCTAACTCGCGTTAGACTGGAGTACTTTCAAATTACGTGCATTTTTTCCCTACTCTGAAACCTCAAACCATGAAAATACGGCTGCGGGCTTCAATCCGACTGGCTTACGTGTTCGTACGCCTTCGGATCTATGCTGCAATAAATTTGCGGCCACTGGGTGGAGTTCCCGTAGTTTTCCGCGTCGGGGTATGCAAATGAGCTTTTGCCAACGATCCACGAAATTACAAACGTCAATCGCAATCTCTTACGGCATCTTTAGTCATCTTTTTGCTGCGTAAAACTATACCAGCTTTTTGCTGGTCTAATGTTAGACAGCCCATGTTAAGTATGGCCGTCGTTCCCGCGGCGAACTGTCAACGTCTTCTTTTATTTTTTACGTAACTCGTCCGGGAATAGGAATGTCCGTAAACGACACTACTCAAACAACGAATGACGTAACGACGTTATTTCGCGCAATGCACGGCGGGAAATTTCTGAACGGAAATACACTACGCCGCCGTACCGTAAGGGACAAAATCTACCAGAATTCGGCGTATAGCCTGGTAAAATACGGCGGCGTAGTGTATCTCTGATACTCTGCACCAATGTAATTGTATCTGAATCTGGCCCATAGTGTCTAGAAACTATGATATGTATATTTGAAATGTGATCAATTCTAATGTACTGATGGCTAATCTAATTTCACGAGGCCCTTAAAAAGCCAGGATGGTACAAATATCACCCCCCCCAATTACCCCTTTTTGGAAAGTCCAGTATTTAGTAAGAGGCACGTTTTTTTTTTTTTACACATGGTCACCAGTGCAGTACAGCGTCATCATATGAGGTGGTAATCAGGCATACTGACTGGTGACAGCATGTAAAAAAAAAAAAAAATAGGATTATCTTCCATTTTTGACAGTTTGCTTTCTGTTGACATGCTGTGATTGGCTACAGCTAATCCCATGGTACAGGGTGCTATGATTGGCCCAGGTACCATGTGATAGCTGTAGACCAATCACAACATCACTACAGAAAGCTCAGCTGTTATAAATTAAATCCATTCGTAACAGTTGTGTACAGATTGTGATCATGTGATCGCATAACAATCATGATTTTGTGGGGCCAGGTACTGGGAGCTGTAATTTGCGGTGTCCAGTGGACCTAGCGGTTACTTGAGTGGCGCACTAGTGTTCATGCGAGAAGCAACGTATATATACACTCACTGACCACTTTATTAGGTACACCTTGCTAGTATGGGGCTGGACCCCCTTTTCGCCTCAGAACTGCCTTAATTCTTCTTGGCATAGACTCAACAAGGTGTTGGGAACATTCCTCAGAGATTTTGGTCCATATTGACATGATTGCATCACGCAGTTGCTGCAGATTTGTCGGCTTGCACATCCATGATGCGAATATCTAGTTTTACCACATCCCAAAGGTGCTATATTGCAGTGGTCATCAACCCTGTCCTCAGGGCCCACTAATAGGCCAGGTTTTATGTATCACCTTGGGCAGATGCAGACTAGAATACTGCAATCACTGAGAAACAAATGATATCACCTGTGATGTATTTCAATTATCTTGCAAACCTGGCCTGTTAGTGGGCCCTGAGGACAGGGTCGATGACCACTGCTTTATTAGATTGAGATCTGCTGACTGTGAAGGCCATTGGAGTACAGTGACCTAATTTTCATGTTCAAGAAACCAGTGGTGAGATGATTTGAGCTTTGTGACTGGAAATAACCATCATAAGCGGGGTACACTTTAGTCAAGAAGGGATGGACATGGTCAGCAACAATACTCAGGTAGGACAGTGGCATTTAAAACAATGCTCAATTGGTACTAAGGGGCCCACAGTGTGCCAGGAAAATAAAATATCCCCCCACCAGCCTGAGCCATTAATACAAGGCAGGATGGATCCATGCTTTCATGTTGTTTATGTCAAATTGTGACCCTACCATTTGAATGTTGCAGCTGAAATCGAGACTGATCAGACTAGGCTTTGTTTTTTCCAATCTTCTATTGTCCAATTTTGGTGAGCCTGTGCAAATTGTAGCCTCAGTTTCCAGTTCTTAGCTGACAGGAGTAGCACCCGGTGTGGTCTTCTGCTGCTCTAGTAACGAGTGGTTATTTGAGTTACTTTTGTATTTCTATCATCTGGAACTAGTCTACCCAATTCCCTGCTTACCTCAACAAGGCATTTTCCTTCACACAACTGCTGCTCACTGTTTTATTTTCTCTTTTTTGGACCATTCTATGTAAATCCTAGAGATGGTTGTGCATGAAAATCCCAGTAAGTCAGCAGTTTTTGAAATACTCAAACCAGACCATTTGGCACCAAAAACCATGCCATGCTCAAAGTCACTTAAATCGTCCTCCTTCCCCATTCTGATGCTTGATTTGAACTTGAGCAAGTCACCTTCACCACGTCTAGATGCCCAAATGCATTGAGTTGCTGCCATGTGATTGACCGATTAGCAATTTGTGTGACCAAGCAATTGAATAAAGTGGCCAGTTAGTGTATGTTGCAGAGCCTGCCCATGCCGCCCACAGTAAAAGTACTGTGGGCAGTCTTAACAACTTAAGGACCGCCGCATGTACATATACGTAGGCAGAATGGCACAGACAGGCACATCAACGTACTGTACGTCCCTGCCTAGACGTGGGTCGGGGGTCCGATCGGGGCTGTTCGTTTTTGTTTGGGAGCCACGTCGCACGACCGTGCAATTGTCTGTTAAAGCGACGCAGTGCCGAATTGTAAAAACCCCTTGGGTCATTTAGCAGCATATTGGTCCGGTCCTTAAGTGGTTAAAGAAGAGGCACCATTCCCCTACTGACAAATCAATGGGGCACTATTCTTCCTATTAATACCAACAATGGGGTACTATTTTTCCCATTAAAAAATCAATGACGAGGCACCAATGCTGGAGCATTTTCTATGCACACTGGCCACAGTGTGCCCCCCAAAGCATGAAGGATAGTAAACTGGCCCTCTGCTTAGAAAATTTGGAGGCACCTGATCTAACTAATGTATTGTATCTTTAAAATTAAATAAATAAGAATTACTATGTTGGCTTGAAGCAACAATGACAATTTTGACATTGAAATTTGGAACCTTATTTTCAAGAGAGTGCAAATGATTATCAATGTGGTCACCGGAGAGACACAGCTCAACCATGGATTCGATTTTCTTGTTACATAATGCTGGGAAAATTATGGTAAATGATGTCAATTTATACCACATGCTTATTGATTACACACTGTCAGAAAACACCTATAGAAATGTGGATTCTCTACCAATTTGATAAGATGACACAGATACAAGAAGTAAAAAAATAAAAAAATTTAAACTAGAATCAAGAGAAATTACTGTGAGCAGTAAAATACTGAGGCAGAGAGATGTCTTGTCATACATGTTGTTTTAAGTGTATGTAAACCCAACGTATATCTATTTTCAGTATGTTTAACATCATGCCTCACACTGTATAATGTTTTCCTAAACAATTTTTTGCTGGAATCAATCTATCTGAAGTTTCTTACCTGGAGAACCTGCAAGTAACTGCACTTTCTGTTTCAGTTTGACAAGGCGAGGCCACTGCCTTGCAATTAGTAGCAGAGTGTAGTCAGTCCGCAGTATACAGAACAGTTTTAGAATGTTTAGCTTCATCTGCTAAAAACTGGTATACAGTGGGGATAATAATTAATTAGTTAATCCCCTGTAGATTTTGTAAATTTGCACACTTACAAAAAAATTAAGGGTCTATAATCTTCATCATAGATGTATTTTACATGATAGAGACAGAGTATCAACCAAAAATCCCCCAAAAAAACACAATACAAATGTTATAAATTGAGTTGAAGTTTAGCGAGTAAAAAAGGAATTTGATGCCCAAGCAAATCATGACTTAGTACTTGGTGGAGAAACCTTTATTGGCAAGCACAGAGGTAAGAAATTTCTTGTAGTTGGTTACCAGGCCTGCACACATGTCAAGGAGGGATTTTGGTCCACTCTCCTTTACAGATTTTCTCTATATCCTCAAGGCTTCTTGGCAACTTGTTTAAGCTCCCTCCATAAATTGTCTATAGAAATAAGGTTTGGAGACAGGCTAGGCCACTCCATGACCTTAATGTGCTTCTTCTTGAGCCACTCCTTTGTTGCCTTGGCGGTATGTTTTGGGTCATTGTCATGCTGGAAGACCCATCCACAACCCATCTTCAGTGTTCTGGCTCAGGGAAGGTTTTCATCCAAGATTTTACAATACATGGCTCTGTCCATTGGCCCCTCAATGCGGCAAAGTCGGCCTGAACCCTTAGCAGAGAAACAGCCCCAAAGCATAATGTTTCCACCTCCATGCTTGACTGTAGTGATGTGTTCTTAGGATCATAGTCAGCATTTTTTCTTTCTACAAAAACGGCGAGTTGAGTTAATGCCGATGTGCTCAATTTTGGTCTCACCTGACTCATTAGCACTTTCTCCCAATACTTCTCTGAATCATGTAGATGTTCACTGGCAAACCTCAGATGGGCCTGTACTTGTGTCTTCTTGATAAGGGTGAACCGTACAGACACTGCAGGATTTCAATCCATGGCGGCGTATTGTGTTAGCAGTGGTTTGTTTGGTAACCGTGGTCCCAACTGTCTTGAGATCATTCACAAGCTCCTCCCGTGTAGTTTTTGGCTGATTCCTCACTTTTCTCATGATCATCCTTACTCCATGAGGTAAAATTTTGCATGGAACTCCAGACCGAGGGTGATTCATGGTTATTTTGTATTTCTTCCATTTGCGAATAATCGCTCCAACAGTTGTCTCCTTCTCACCCAGCTTCTTGCTGATGGTCTTGTAGCCCATCCCAGCCTTGTGCAGGTCTACAATCTTGTCCTTGATGTCCTTTGACAGCTCTTTGGCCTTACCCATGATCGTGAGGTTTGAATGGAAGAAAGATGCTGTGGAATGGTACATTTTATACACAAAAGACACATGTCATTATGAGCACCTTCTTAAATTGACAGGACTAATCTGTGTACCACATGAGCACATACTGTAGCCAGTCTGTGGGAGCTAGAATTTTTGTTGGTTGGTAGGGGATCAAATACTTATTTTGCTCACTGAACTGCCGCTCAATTCATAACATTTTTTTTTCTGGATTTTTGGTTGATATTCGGTCTCTATCATTTGAAAATACATCTATGAAAAAAACGATAGACCCTTCATTTCTTTGTAAATGGGGAAAATAAACAAATCTACAGGGAATCAATTAATTATTTCCCCCACTGTATAAACAATTTATTAACGTAGTAACAATTTCGGAGCCTGTTAGGGAAGAACGGACATCCAACTTAATATAAGTTAATTCATTTAACAGCTTACTCAACAAAACAAAATTACAATATAATTAAATCCCTTTGAAAAAAATAAGGAGTCATCCAAAAATACAAATTAAAACATGTTTTGTCCACATGGTTTTAATACAAACTTATATATATATTTAACAAATAAAACTATTAAAAGTAACAATTGGCTCATTATTTCGACAAATAAATAGTAAATATAAAAAAAAAAGTGTGTAAACAGATTCCACAGACACAATTTCTCAACCAGTTTTGCTGTTGTTCCACTGCCCCCCAAACAATCTGCCCATCTCAGCATAGCTGATTTCAGGGTTGGCCTGGGACCTTTACACAGCCCTTTGCCCTCCAGCGTTAAAATGCAGAGGGCTCTAAATCTGAGCACCCCCTCTAGAGATCTGCTTTAAAATGCAATATTTTCAAAACATACACGCTTTGTTCCATGCTGTTGCATAGTAAACCTTTGAGGTATTCAATATATTTTTACAGAGTTTCGAAAATCTGCTCCATTTTTTTTATACTGTACTGGCTTGATGGTCATTACTAATATACACACAATTAGGAAACATTAAATAAACATTTAAATCCATACACTTTTGGGCCTCATTATGATGACATGACTTCTCTAAATCGATCCACAATCATTTCACCATGAATCGTTAAAAACACATGTCAACTACGCAATTGGATTGATAAATTCAGTTAAATAAATATTTCAGGTAAAATAGGCTTTTCATATAAATATCCACAGCATAATTGTTAAATTAACATCATTAGATTCATGGAACCATGTTTAAATTAGAATAGATAACAAGGAACGTAAATAAATAAGTCTGGAATCCTACCTGTGCAATGATCTGGCAGAAACAGTTTGGAAATCATATCAAAAATGCATTTGCAAAGACATTTTATTGCATCGTCATCCAAAGAATATCTATCCTGTACCATATAACTCATATATTTGTCCCTCATTGAGTTGGGGATTTGAAAGCATAACACTATCTGTCTGGCAAAGCAGATGCTAAAAAAAGGATATGAAAAAAAGCAATTTTAAAATATTACTCCTTACAAATTGTGGCTGTAGGAACTATTTAATTATCCACTGTGGCTATAGAAAAAATCCTTGTTGCCACAGTGGTTTGGTTCCTCCTACAGCTGAAAACTGAATGTTCATGTAGTCGCAGTATCGCATATGCCTAAAGTTACCCCAGAGTAACAAAAATTTCCTACTGAGTACAACAAATGTTTCAGAAACCTGTACAAAATGAGGGAATAAGTACTATCTAACATGACTCGGTCATCACTTTAAAGCTGAACACAGACAGATCAAAATGTGGCCAGTTCAGCAGGGACAAGTCAAATTCAGACCAACGTGTACCAGTTCCTGTTCAACAGAAGTTGATCTTTAGATCAACTTATGCCGAATGGACAGGTTGGAGAACTTTTGTCGATCATCAGCTGCTGGCGCTGATCAGTGTATTCTGACAACACTGGGTCCCGCTGTCAGAATACGATGTCCCAGCAGGAGGGTGTCTTCATTTACATCATAGCAACGCATCTATTGCCAGCTTTAGCTAAGAAGTCACCTATAAAACAAAGGAAATATACTTGCCTTTATAGTGTCCTACGTATTGAAGAGCCACTGCCTGTTTTCTACATCCAGCTGTTCAGAATACTTGCTCCCTCTCTGGCCATTGAGGTTCCCCCTGCCAGCTTGTATGTCAATACAGGACGTACAAGCTGCTGAGAGGGACCATATAGACTGTCTCGGGAATCAAGACTCATCTGATGGTTAAATACTTGCAGCGGCGATGGCTTTTTTTTCATTTATTAGAAGAGCTGCCAGATAGGTAAAATTTGAAAACACTCATTTTAGAGGTGACCTGTAGTGACTGGGGTCACTTTAAGATGTTAACTATTCTTCTACATTATATAATGAAGCATAGCCTTAATAGCTTTCTGGGCCTCATTACATTTTTAGTCCTAAAGCTTTGGCTCCAGCCAAAGTTTTTTTCCTAAGTTTTGAGGAGTCTGAGGAAGGCATAGACATGAAATATTATCAGAGCACTGGCTATGGTTGTGGTATTTATGCCAGTCAAGACTCCTCATTTTACATAACAGAAGAAATATCGCAAAGAGGGGAGACAAATTTACCAAAGTGTCTTACAAATGGAATATATATGTGGCTTACACCAATGAATTGGAATATCTTCTTTATCGCAAAGCTGTACAGGAAACTTAAACTGGACAATATGACTGGTCCTTATGGGGCACCACATGCCATTATTTTTTCAGAATGTTTTATATGAAATACCGCTGCATACCATAAAGCATATCGCAAATAAACATGATAACACCTAAGTACTGTGGTCTTTAGTCACTGTATTTTGAAAATATAAATTCATGTAACCTTAAAAATTATTTTAAAAATCTTTCAATGGTATTGCTGGGGCGGTTGGTCTTGGCCTTCTTGGAAGCAGGATTCTGTTGCGTTGTGCCTGGTCTGGGAAATCAAAAGAAAAGAAAATGTAAGTAAACTTCAACCCAAAATATAAGTCCAACAAACACTGTTCAGACCAATATACCTGTAGTAAACTGAATGGGATGGTAATCTCAATGATCTCCACTGGTTTCAAGTCCTGCTCCCAGCACATCTTGTGTCATTGACCGGCTTATTTAAAGGCGTTGTAAAGGCATACGTTTTTTTTATTTTTTTTATCTTCAGGCATTCTATGCATTAAGATAACAAACCTTCTCTGTGTAGCAGCCACCTCAGCACCCCCCTAGTTATTTACCCGAGTCCCATCTCTCTCCAGCAAAGTCCACAAGTGTCATCTGGGACACTCCTCCTGATTGACTGAGACACAGCAGTGGCGCAATTAGCTCCCGCCGCTGTCAAAGTCAGTCAGCCAATCAGGGGAGGGTGGGGGCTCCGTGTCTGAATGGGTACAAGGAGCTCTGACTCAGCTCGGGTGCCCCCTTAGAGAGCTGCTGGCTGAGGTGGCACTTGATAGAAGGGAGAGGTCAGATGCAGCAAACAGCGACCAAAGAAGAGGATCCAGGCTGCTCTGTGCAAAACAAATTGCACAGATCGAGGCGAGTATAACATGTTGTTAGTTTGTTTTTTAAAACAAGACTTTACAATCACTTTAAGGAGTTTCCCAATCAACTCAAACGCAAATCAACATAGCCTGAACACCACCTGTATTCACAGAAATGTCATATCAACACCAAAAGCGGTAATGCAATGGTATATAATATGTTGCCCAGGTTGGTGCAACCTTTCCTACCTAATTGCAGAGTTTCCTTTCATTGCCCAGTGCATTCAAAATGAGAATGGATACCAACCATAAAGTTATGTACTGAAAGGAAGATATGTTCTCATTCATGACTTGTCTCAAGCACCACACCAATTTCATTTACTTATTAATTACAGTTTTTTATATAGTACTGACAAATTAAGCTCAATATGCATAAATGCACATACTAGGGCTCATTTACAAAGAAGACTGTCATGGACCATGAAATACTGAAGTGTTTCTACGTGAAATCCTAATTCATGTATTACAGAAGATGGGACATTACGGATAGTTCATATTCCAGGATGTCTTGAGATTACAGGAGATTTTATTCTGAACCCCAACCAGGTCAATAGACTCAGAAGAGATACTCATTGTCCATTGTGTGATAACCCTATCTAAAGCCTTTTGATTATCAGGTGTAAATGTCTTCTGCCCTGTCTCAACTCTGCAGACGGTTCCATTGTTCTGTGGCTGGCTATTGTGTACATTGATTGCCCCCCTGGGGCTTTTGTCTGAATACACATAGCAGTCTTTCTGTTCAAACCTTTCTGACCAATCTCTGCTGTGTCATTTTCAAGTCCTCATTTGCATGGTTAGGAAGGACCTGATGGTAGACTGCCTGGACTTTGAAAGGGACCAATAGGAAAGCGGTTGTTGGGGGCGGGATGTTCCAAATCCTGTATAAAAGTGTGCTGTGTACTTTCAATAAAGGCTGTCCTGTTTACATCCAGCATTAAGCTTTGGCTCATGTGTGTATTATTGGGCGATTCCAGGGATATTCCTACTTGTGGAATATTGGGTGATTTTCTTTTATTAGAGAAGAAGGGAATGGATGACGAGGATATTTTCTACTACCGTCACAACAGGTATCTGCTCCCTCCTCCCCCTGAAAGGTGCCAAATGTGAAACCGGAGGGGGGGAGGATTCCAAAAAATGGAAGTTCCATTTTTGGGTGGAACTCTACTTAATGTATTATAAATCAATGGATATTGGTACTAATGGTACATTTCTCACTAATTATATAATGTTATAGATGCATGCCAAGCTGCCTTGAAGAAGCATAAGCCTGCAAAATCAAAGCATTCGTTTGAACTTTTTGTACCAAGTATCAATCATGGTCAATTACAATATGACAAAATGTTGTTATTGGATTAAATTTTTCTCTGAAACTTTGTAATAAAATTCTTAACTTTATTAAATCCTTGTGGCTGTGCTTACCTTGGTGACAGACATCAACACACCCGATAAAATCCCAGCGGTGTCTCTCTCCAATATTTTTAATAATTCTACCAAGGATTTGGATGTGTTGGTCTGCCTCTAGAAATTATCCAACAAACTATATATACATCTCTTGTATCATGTCTGCAATCTCTTAAACACATAGCTAATAGTATTAGCAAAATTTACATTAAGGTGCACCACTAGTAGACATGATGCAGGAGATGGTCAGAGACTGCAGACATAGTACAGGAGATGGTCAGAGACTGCAGACATAGTACAGGAGATGGTCAGACACAGCAGCCATGATACAGGAGCTGGTCAGAGACTGCAGACATGATACAAGAGATGGTAAGAGACTGCAGACACGATACAAGAGATGGTCAGAGACTGCAGACATAATAAAAACGACCAATTCAACCTCACCAGTGCCCATCAGATACAGCCTGCCTGTGCCCATCAGATACAGCCTGCCTGTGCCCATCAGATACAGCCTCACCAGTTCCTGTGGGTGCAGCCTCTCACCAGTGCCAGTGTCCATCATGTAGCCTCTCACCAGTGCCAGTGGATGCAGCCTGCCTGTGCCCGGATCAGAGCGGCGATCTCCGTGTGTCACAGAGCTGTATTTGAATTACTGTGATCACGTCACACTGATTCAATTTCCCAGCAATGAATCGGGCATTACATTGTTACTAAGGCCCGACAATTCAGCTCTCTGACACAGGGAGATCATCTCTCTGCAAGGAGGAGGAGGGAGGGGAAGACTGTGCCTTGAGCCAGGATGACACCCCACAATGGGCTGCACCTGGCGACGTGGCCACCACTATTGTGCATGTATGATTTTCGGTGCTATTATTGGCAATATTTTTCTTTCGACACTGTCGTAGTTTATTTTTGGCCGCCAAAATTTCGGTGTATCCCTAGAAAAAATGCTAAAGCACCAATGACCTAAATTATTATTTATTGGTTACCTGAAGCAAATCTGTTGTAGGCTGCCATCACAGCCAAGTGATGACAAGCTCTGTATTTTTCACATGACGGTTGTAATTTGACGCACTTAAACCATGTGACATTCAGCCGTCTCTCAGAAAACACAATAGTGTTTTTGTTTAGGTGTTTGGCACAACATAAAACAAGGTATTGCCCTGAGGAATGTTCTCGAAGTAAGACATACTGACAGGGTGCGTCTAGGCAGCGACAGCTCTGCCTAGAAAAATTGTCTAGATAAGGAGACACAAAGTGAAATTTAAAAGAAAATATCCAGGTACAGATATTTTTTACATAATTGCAGCTTTGGCCAAGGTAACAAAGCATATATCATAACTGTAGGATCCTCCTGAAAGTTGGAAATTACTGTAGTAGGCACCACAACTTCAGTGATTGCCACTAATTTCCACGTCCTGTGCTGACCGGCTTCCCTGCTGCATTGTGAACCAAGGGCGGATCCAGAGTCTAGTCTCGGGAGGGGCACTGCCAGAAAATAAGGTGTTGCTTACAGAACTCAATTAAGTGTTTGATGTGTCCACTGCAATGTTGCAGTACCGCTAACAAATCAATGATCGCCGCCATTACTAGTAAAAAATATTTAAATATAAATGCCATAAATCTATCCTATAGTTTCTAGACGATTGTCAGGGACTGCAGACATGGTACAAGAGATGGTCAGAGACTGCAGACGTGGTATAAGGGATGGTCAGAGACTGCAGACATGGTACAAGGAATGGTCAGAGACTGCAGACATGGTACCAAAGAGATGGTCAGAGACTGCAGACGTGGTACACACAGATGGTCAGAGACTGCAGACGTGGTACAAGAGATGGTCAGAGACTGCAGACGTGGTACAAGAGATGGTCAGAGACTGCAGACGTGGTACAAGAGATGGTCAGAGACTGCAGACGTGGTACAGGAGATGGTCAGAGACTGCAGACGTGGTACAGGGGATGGTCAGAGACTGTAGATGTGGTACAAGAGATAGTCAGAGACTGCAGGCATGGTACAAGGGATGGTCAGAGACTGAAGACATGGTACAAGAGATCAATGCAGCCTCATCAGTGCCCATCATTGCAGCCTCACTGTGCATATGAACGCAGCCCCACCTTTGTATAAAAATGCAGTCCCACTTTTGTATATTAATGCAGTCCCACTTTTGTATATGAATGCATCCCCACTTTTGTATATGAATGCATCCCCACTTTTGTATATGAATGCATCCCCACTTTTGTATATGAATGCATCCCCACTTTTGTATATGAATGCATCCCCACTTTTGTATATGAATGCAGCCCCACTTTTGTATATGAATGCAGCCCCACTTTTGTATATGAATGCATCCCCACTTTTGTATATGAATGCATCCCCACTTTTGTATATGAATGCAGCCCCACTTTTGTATATGAATGCAGTCCCACAGGGGATGGTCAGAGACTGCAGATGTGGTACAAGAGATGGTCAGAGACTGCATGGATGGTAAAAGGGATGGTAAGAGACTGCAGACGTGGTACAAGAGATGGTCAGAGACTGCAGGCATGGTACAAGGGATGGTCAGAGACTGCAGATGTGGTACAAGAGATGGTCAGAGACTGCAGGCATGGTACAAGGGATGGTCAGAGACTGAAGACATGGTACAGGAGATGGTCAGAGACTGCAGACATAGTACAGGAGATGGTCAGACACAGCAGCCATGATACAGGAGCTGGTCAGAGACTGCAGACATGATACAAGAGATGGTAAGAGACTGCAGACACGATACAAGAGATGGTCAGAGACTGCAGACATAATAAAAACGATCAATTCAACCTCACCAGTGCCCATCAGATACAGCCTGCCTGTGCCCATCAGATACAGCCTGCCTGTGCCCATCAGATACAGCCTCACCAGTTCCTGTGGGTGCAGCCTCTCACCAGTGCCAGTGTCCATCATGTAGCCTCTCACCAGTGCCAGTGGATGCAGCCTGCCTGTGCCCGGATCAGAGCGGCGATCTCCGTGTGTCACAGAGCTGTATTTGAATTACTGTGATCACGTCACACTGATTCAATTTCCCAGCAATGAATCAGGCATTACATTGTTACTAAGGCCCGACAATTCAGCTCTCTGACACAGGGAGATCATCTCTCTGCAAGGAGGAGGAGGGAGGGGAAGACTGTGCCTTGAGCCAGGATGACACCCCACAATGGGCTGCACCTGGCGACGTGGCCACCACTATTGTGCATGTATGATTTTCGGTGCTATTATTGGCAATATTTTTCTTTCCACACTGTCGTAGTTTATTTTTGGCCGCCAAAATTTCGGCGTATCCCTAGAAAAAATGCTAAAGCACCAATGACCTAAATTACTATTTATTGGTTACCTGAAGCAAATCTGTTGTAGGCTGCCATCACAGCCAAGTGATGACAAGCTCTGTATTTTTCACATGACGGTTGTAATTTGACGCACTTAAACCATGTGACATTCAGCCGTCTCTCAGAAAACACAATAGTGTTTTTGTTTAGGTGTTTGGCACAACATAAAACAAGGTATTGCCCCGAGGAATGTTCTCGAAGTAAGACATACTGACAGGGTGCGTCTAGGCAGCGACAGCTCTGCCTAGAAAAATTGTCTAGATAAGGAGACACAAAGTGAAATTTAAAAGAAAATATCCAGGTACAGATATTTTTACATAATTGCAGCTTTGGCCAAGGTAACAAAGCATATATCATAACTGTAGGATCCTCCTGAAAGTTGGAAATTACTGTAGTAGGCACCACAACTTCAGTGATTGCCACTAATTTCCACGTCCTGTGCTGACCGGCTTCCCTGCTGCATTGTGAACCAAGGGCGGATCCAGAGTCTAGTCTCGGGAGGGGCACTGCCAGAAAATAAGGTGTTGCTTACAGAACTCAATTAAGTGTTTGATGTGTCCACTGCAATGTTGCAGTACCGCTAACAAATCAATGATCGCCGCCATTACTAGTAAAAAATATTTAAATATAAATGCCATAAATCTATCCTATAGTTTCTAGACGATTGTCAGGGACTGCAGACATGGTACAAGAGATGGTCAGAGACTGCAGACGTGGTATAAGGGATGGTCAGAGACTGCAGACATGGTACAAGGAATGGTCAGAGACTGCAGACATGGTACAAGAGATGGTCAGAGACTGCAGACGTGGTACAACAGATGGTCAGAGACTGCAGACGTGGTACAAGAGATGGTCAGAGACTGCAGACGTGGTACAAGAGATGGTCAGAGACTGCAGACGTGCTACAAGAGATGGTCAGAGACTGCAGACGTGGTACAGGAGATGGTCAGAGACTGCAGACGTGGTACAGGGGATGGTCAGAGACTGTAGATGTGGTACAAGAGATAGTCAGAGACTGCAGGCATGGTACAAGGGATGGTCAGAGACTGAAGACATGGTACAAGAGATCAATGCAGCCTCATCAGTGCCCATCATTGCAGCCTCACTGTGCATATGAACGCAGCCCCCACCTTTAGTATAAAAATGCAGTCCCACTTTTTGTATATTAATGCAGTCCACTTTTGTATATGAATGCATCCCCACTTTTGTATATGAATGTCATCCCCCTTTTTGTATATGAATGCATCCCCACTTTTGTATATGAATGCAGCCCCACTTTTGTATATGAATCATCCCCACTTTTGTATATGAATGCATCATCCCACTTTGTATATATGAGCAGCCCCACTTTTGTATATGAATGCATCCCCACTTTTGTATATGAATGCAGCCCCACTTTTGTCTATGAAAGGCAATCCCATTTTGTGTCTATGAATGCAGTCCCCTCTTTTTGTCTATAAATGCAGTCCATTTTGTCTATGATGCATGTCCCACTTTTGTCTATGTAATGCATGATCACCACTTTTCTATGAATGCAGCCACTCTTTGTCTATGAATCATACTTTTGTCTATGAATGCAGCCACACTGTTGTCTATTAATGCAGCCACACTGTTGTCTATTAATGCAGCCACACTGTGCATGACACTCACCATGGCATGTGTCATGGAACAAACAGGAGCTGTAGGTCTGTGTTCGGCAGGGCAGTGTGCTCTAGCAAGGTCCTCCCCTAGACGGGCTTGTGTGATAGACAAAACACTGATTCAATCAGTGTTCCATCTCCATCTACTATCACACGAGAAGGTCTAGCACAGGCAGCACAGCCGAACACAGATCCAGCTCTCACACACAGCCAGAGATGTCCGATGTCATACACGCAGGAGAGAGGGGAGCGCTGCAGTCAGCCCTGGTGATGAGAGAGAGAGAGTGAGAGACTCGGCAGCGGCAGCTGCAGGCAGGCCAGGACTGGGACAAAAAATAGGCCTGGGCATTTTAGACTGAGCAGCCGGGGGGGGAGAAAGAAAGACAGATAAAGATAGAAAGAAAGAAGGGAAGGAAGGAAGATAGATAAAGATAAATAGATAGATAAAGATAGATAGACAGTGGTGGTGTGTCTATAGAGGGCGCCGAAGCGCCGCCCCCTCTGGCTCATCCGCGACAATGGGCAAAGTGGCGACAATTAAAGGGCACAGTGGCATCAATTGGCACAGTGGCGACAATTCAAGGGCACAGTGGCTGGGTTTGATGGCATGGCACAGTGGTGACACTTGATGGCACAGTGGCTGTGTTTGATGCCATGGCACAGTGGCTGTGTTTGATAGCATGGCACAGTGGCTGCGTTTGATGGCATGGCACAGTGGTGACAATTGATGGCACAGTGGCTGCGTTTGATGGCATGGCACAGTGGTGACAATTGATGGCACAGTGGCTGTGTTTGATGGCATGGCACAGTGGTGACAATTAATGGCACAGTGGCTGTGTTTGATGGCATGGCACAGTGGTGACAATTAATGGCACAGTGGCTGTGTTTGATGGCATGGCACAGAGGTGACAATTTATGGCACAGTGGCTGCGTTTGATGGCATGGCACAGTGGTGACAATTGATGGCACAGTGGCTGCGTTTGATGGCATGGCACAGTGGTGACAATTGATGGCACAGTGGCTGCGTGTGATGGCATTGCACAGTGGTGACAATTGATGAGCCCAGTGGCTGCGTTTGATGGGCACAGTGAGGCTGCAATTTTTTTTTTTCATTTGCGCCCACCAAAAATTTTGAGTACCAGCCGCCACTGTAGATTGATAGCTATATAGATAATAATCTATCTAGCTATCTATCTACTTTGGCGGCTGGTGGGGGGGGGGGGTGTGCAAACGAAAAAAAAAAGAGAAAAAAGAGAGAGAGAGAGAGAGAGAGAGAGAAAGAAAGAAAGTTGAAGAGAGAGCGAGAGAGAAGGGAACGAAGAGCACCCCATACATCAGTGTACAGTACTCACTCAGAGGCAGGAGGGACTAACTGGATGGATGGATATCAGATTCCATCTTTCCTTTCTGTTTGCTGGGCTTAAATCTTCCCGCCCACATCCCTTAGGCAGCAGAACAGTGTCTGTCAGGAGAGTGGGCGGGGCAGACACGGGAGGAGAAGAAGAGAGGAGGGGGAGGAGTAGAAGCAGCTCCTCTCCTCTAACTAGCCATGGGGGCAGCAAGGGGAGGGGAGACGTGTCAGAGCTGGCTATAATATCCCAGCTGATCTCTCTCTATCTGGTGCTGTGTTGGTGGTGTACACCCCTGGAGAGACGTGACATAGGACCCGCTGGCCGCCGAGGGCCGTTCGCGGGCCTCAATCGGCCCGCGGGTCGTTTGCAGGCCGCAGCCGGCCCGCTGCGGCCCACCGGGCATTTGCTAGGTTTGCCCTATGGCCAGTCCGGGCCTGGCTGCAGGCACCGCAAAGCAGTTTTAAAAAAAATAAAAATGTATTTATTTATTTTTTATTTTTTTAACCACTTGATACCCGCCCGCCGTCAAATGACGGTGGACGGGTATCTCTCTGTTCCTGACTGCACGTCATATGACGTCATGTCATTTAAACCGTCGCGTCACTGAGAAGCCTGTGCGTGTGCACACGTGATTGCTGACAATTGAGCTGTGTGTAAACACAGAACTGCACGTCCCTGTCAGGGAGAGAGGAGACCGATTGTGTCCCTTGTACATAGGGACACAATCGGTCACCTCCCCCAATCACCCCCCCTCCCCCTACAGTTAGAACACACCTAGGATACACATTTAACCCCTTCCCCGGCCCTAGTGGTTAACCCCTTCCCTGCCAGTTACATTTATACAGTTATCAATGCATATTTATAGCATTGTTCACTGTATAAATGTAAATGGTCCCAAAAATGTGTCAAAAGTGTCCGATGTGTCCGCTATAATGTCCCAGTCCCGAAAAAATAAATCGCAGATCGCCGCCATTCCTAGTAAAAAATAAATAAAAAATAAATCATAACTAGGTCCCCTATTTTGTAGGCAATATAACTTTTGCGCAAACCAGTCACTATACGGTTATTGCGATTTTTTTTTACCAAAAATATGTAGAAGAATACGTATCTGCCTAAACTGAGATAAAAAAATTTTTTTTTTTTTAAATGGGATATTTATTATAGCAAAAAATATTGTGTTTTTTTTCAAAATTGTCGCTTTTTTTTTGTTTATAGCGCAAAAAAAAAACGCACGGGCGATCAAATACCACCAAAAGAAAGCTCTATTTGTGGGGAAAAAAAGGACGTCAATTTTGTTTGGGAGCCACATCGCACGACCGTGCAATTGTCAGTTAAAGCGACACAGTGCCGGAAGCTAAAATTTTGTCTGGGCAGAAGGGGGGTGTAGGTGCACAGTAGGCAAGTGGTTAAAGCCAATGTGACATGATTGCCTCGGGGGGGGGGGGCAATTTCCCTGTTGCCGCCGTTGTTGTGAATAAGAGTCCGCCTGCTTGGCATGGGCATCATTCTCAATGATTACAAAGCATTAAATATCCATGCCTGGAATTCATCTTTATGGGAGCCAAGAACCAATATGGGCAGCTGATGAACTACAATTCCACCATCAACCGCAGCATAGGATTGACGTTGACATTTTTTCACAGCATTTTTGAAAGTGTAATAATAAATCTGATTGGTCACCAAGGCCGACATATCTGTGCTTTTCACATTTTCCACAAGGAAACACCATTGTAAATGTTGCTCCTAGTGTTCTACACATATCAAATTTTTTGGAAATAGATTTAAGCAATAAGACAAGGCATTACCTTTTGGAACGTAATGTTGATTTATTGCTGGTGCTTCCTTTTCCTGTACTGCCTGGTTAAAAAAAAAAAAAAAAAGAAGGAACCAATTAATCTACTTTTGTCAGAATAAAAATGTAAACCCGTAATATCTGAAATTGTTCCAATTTCAAAATCTTGATTTCCCATTCATTATTATGTCATCAGATGCAAATAAATATAGAATTCAAAATGTGGAACGACAAGTAAAAATATGAACATCAAATTGTAGCAATGAAGGCTGTGTTAAAGTGGAACTCCAACCTTACCCCAGTCTTGCATAGTTGTAAAGTCTACTCTTTTGCACTGAAAATGCTTACAGTACTTTGATTGCACTGCGCACTCTTGAGCGTCCCACAGTGTGCATTAGAAGCTGCAGCAAATAGATAGAGCCTGCCTCATTTCCTGGCTAAAGGACATCCAGCATCATCTGTCTCTTTCTTTCTCAGCCTTACTGTTTTTAGTTTGCTCCTTTCATTAATCAATTTCATTTCAGTTCTTCTAATCATGAAGGCTCACCTACATGTGGTTGTTACTAGGGTTGTCCAGATACCGATACTAGTATCGGTATCGGGACCGATACCGAGTATTTGCGGGAGTACTTGTACTCGCGCAAATGCTCCCGATACCTAAATAGAATACTTTTTTTGTATTTATCAACATGTTCTTTGAGTTTTTTACTACTGCGTGACAAGAAAATAAAACATTTTTATTCATTTTTACTTATTTTTATTCTTTTATAATGTCTTGAGTTAGAGTTCTTCATAATTCTAAAGAAAATATCCTTAGTCTGTATTGTGGTTTGAAAACTGTCACATGACATTTAAAGAAAGTATCGGTATTCGGTATCGGCAAGTACATGAAAAAAAGTATCGGTACTTGTACTCGGTCCTAAAAAAGTGGTATCGGGACAACCCTAGTTGTTACCTAGGGTAGTCTGTATGCAAATCCAGACTTTGAGATCCCTTTCTCACTGAGGTGTTTTGCAGGCGCTATAGCACTAAAAATAGCGCCTGCAAAACGCCCTGAAAGAGCCGCGCTATTCACTCCAGTGTGAAAACCCGAGTGTGCTGGGAGGGCATCAGAAAAAGTCCTGCCAGCAGCTTCTTTGCAGCACATTAGAAACGGTGAACTCACCACTCCTAAAGCGCCCCTCCCAATTAAAATCAATGGGCAGCACCGCCGAACCACCGGCAAAGCGCTGCTGTAGCGGCACATTTAACCCTTTTTTGGACGCTAGTGGGGGTTAAATGCGCCCCGCTAGTGGCCAAAAAGTGCAGCCAAAACGATGATAAAGCTCCTCAAAAATAGCGGCATTTTACAGCTGATCCCCGGACGCTTTCAGTGTGAAAGCAGCCTCAAGGAACACCCACCCGTCCAGACTGACCCCCACCCATCAATGCATTTTCATATTTGCAAAAATTGAAGCAGAGTGCTTTGGTATTTTAAAAGCCATATATAGAACCCTACTGTCCAGCAAGTATTATGGTGTACAGTGGGCCTACCAGTGACAGTTTGCAGTAGTCTAACTGAATTTCAAGAGAGGATGTCAGCTGTGTGAGGAAGATAATATCACCAAAATACAGCTTTTATAAAGAAAAAAACAAAACAAAATAAAAAAATTCGGAGCAATAAGTGACATTGCTAGTCTCCTGAAAACACTATTTGCTTGGCTGTACACTGAGCCTCTGGATTCAATGTTTTCTAATTTACGAATTAAAAAAATGTGAATAAAGGCAGAGGTTATTCTTTAAATAACTGATCCGGATAAGTGCACTCCCTGTGTAATTTGCAGGAATAACATGTCAGTGAAAGGACATTACCAGGTGATGCAAAGGAAGGAGAGTCTGTTGTATTTTCTGTCTCACAGGCAGCAAAAAAAAGTCCTGTAGGCCAACAGATGGACAACCCTGCATTAGAAGCAGGAGGATCATTGTAACAAGCAGGCAACTGGCATTTTCAGGAGGCAAACATAAAAAACATCGGCCTCCAGATTTATCTCAACAAGTTCTGAAGTTTTCCCCGAACTTATGAATATGAATCAACAGTTCTGATTAAAGCCTCCCATGATTTTAATGCCATTGTGGCTAAAGGGTGTTTCTGGGAGTGGAAGGGTAAGTTACAGGAGTCATATAGGAAGGTCATCTAAATAAGCTCAAACACGTGCAAAGGCATCTTTGCTAGGATCAAGTGCTGTGGGTCAGTGGTCTCCAAACTGCGGCCCAAGGGACGGATGCGGCTCTTTGTTTGCCTTTATCCGGCCCTTGGGGCACTATGCCATCCACTGATACAAGACACTATTCTGCCATTTGACACTGGAGCAACATTTTTCCCACTGACACAACTAATAGAGCACTATTCCTCCCTACGATATCAGCAATGGGGCATTATTCCTCCACCTAATACCAGATGTTTACTAACAATTTTTGCCTCCTGAAAATGCCAGTTGCCTGCTTGTTCCACTGATCAAAGTCCAGCCCTCCAAGAGTCTGAAGGACAATAAACCGGCCCTTTGTTTAGAATGTTTGGAGACCCCTGCTGTGGGTGAACAATAAAAGCTTTTATTTCTTTTCTATTTTCGGGTATAATATCAGGAGATGTAAAACAACATATGGTGTACAAACAATCCACATATAGTACAGTTATACTGTGAGCACAAAATGTTACAAAATCACACCAGGTATTCATTATGAAGTAGTATGCCAAACATTTAATAAGGCCTAATTGCTGTACATTGAGATCCTCTTCTAGTGACAAAAGGTACTCTTCCTTCAAAGTTACTTTTCATTTAGAAAATATCCAAAATTAAATTTTGTGCTTGTGGGTAGGGTGTAGGTGGACTTGGGCTTGAACAGATGAATGCTTAATGATTACCTAGTTGGGCTGTTAAAATGATTGTAAAGGCTTGTTTTTTTCTATAAAAAATAACAAACATGTTATTCTTACCTCCTCTGTGCAGTGGATTTGCACAGAGCAGCCTGGACCGTCCTCTTCTCGGGTCCCTCTGCTGTGCTGCTCCTGGCCCCTCCCTCCTGTTCAGTGCCCCCATAGCAGCCAGCTTGCTGTGGGGGCACCCGAGCCGAGTCACAGCTCCCTGTGTCCATTCAGTCACAGAGCCCCCCCTCTCTCCCCCAGATGGGCTAGCTGAATTTTATTGACAGCAGAAGGTGCCAATGGCGCGACTGCTGTGTCTCAGCCAATCGGGAAGGAGAATCTGGATGGCTGAGACACTCCTGGACAGAGAGGGACCTCAGGTAAGTGATAGGGGGCTGCTGCACACAGAAGGCTTTGGTATCTAAATGCCTAAAAAACATAAAGATAAAAAAAACTTCTGCCTGTACAAACCCTTTAATATGACTTGTTGAAGGGGAAGTGGGGGAGGTATAACAGGTAAGGGGTCAGGAAAGCAATGAATTTGCCAGGCAGGATAGCCGCACATGGTGGAAGTTGGGTAAAGAAAGGTGGGGTTGGGTAAAAGAGATAAAAACCAGACGATAATTTAGTTGGTTAGCTTGTAGTTGTGTTAAGCTGGCCATAGTTCGAATCTCAGTGAGTTCAGCAGGTACCAGCCAAAATTTGAACAATGTATGGGAAGGCTGATTGTACCCAAGTTGATTAATTCGGGTACAACCAGTCTGTTTTGAAATTCCATGCGATTATTGCCAGCTGATAGCAATAATCACTGTGTGTACATATGGTTCTAAAGGCTGAAGTTTTTTTTCACCCTAACGCATTCTCTGCCTAAACAAGCACCCTATAACAAGCGGCTTGCAATGCGGGGTATTCAGCGGGGGGGAGTAGCAAGGAGTGTGAATGGGAGACCCGAACAGAGGAGGATTGGTGCTGCTCTGTGCAAAACCACTGCACCGTACAGGTAAAAACATCTTTGTTAGGGAGCTGTGGTGGCTCAACGTGATTGGCACTGCGCTGACAAGCCGTTCACCTCTGCAACCAAGGGTTCGGATCCCGGTCTCGGCTACATGTGAATTGAGTTTGGTGGTCTCAGCCCAGCTCCCGGTGGGTGTGCTATGCAAGGTACGCCTGTGCTTAGTACGCCACAAAAACCACCACACTTGCACGCACACGAAATTGGTTTAACACACACGCACTTTGGCCATGCGGTCTCCTAAAATAAAGAGAGGCAAAGGACCTACAGGGCTGGCTGGGTGGGCTAGACCCCCTCACTCCCTCATAGGGGGAGTCCCTCTGCCCCGTTGGGCCCCAGTTGGGCTCCCAAGAGGAGCAGGTAGGGCGGGGTGAGTGGGAGGCCCCCCTCACACCCGCTATTGCCACCAGGGGCATGGAGAAGGATGGCGATTGCCTCCGGGGGGAGGGTCTGCCTACTCCCAACTGCTGCAGTCCGGCTCCTCCTCTCGAGTTCACGCACAAAAATACACTTAAAAAAAAAAACATCTTTGTTTGCTTTTATATATTACATGTCACCTATTTAGTTTGATGGTGTAGTACATATAAAGGGATTTTTAAATACAGCTTACCTGTAAAATCCTTTTCTTGGAGTACATCACGGGACACAGAGCGGCATATTCATTACTATGTGGGTTATATGGAGTACCTTCAGGTGTGGACACTGGCAATCTCAAACAGGAAGTCCCCTCCCTATATAACCCCCTCCCCTAGAGGGAGTCCCTCAGTTTTGTAGCAAGCAGTATGCCTCCCAAAATGGTCACCCAAAAGAGGGGTGGGAGCTCTGTGTCCCGTGATGTACTCCAAGAAAAGGATTTTACAGGTAAGCTGTATTTAAAAATCCCTTTTTCTTTCTCGTACATCACGGGACACAGAGCGGCATATTCATTACTATGTGGGATGTCCGAAAGCAATGCTTTAATGAGGGGAGGGAGACATCTTCCAAAGAAGGATTCAATTTAGAGATAAACTCAAATCATAATAATAATTCCAACTTAGTCAAGAAAAAACTTTTTTTTTTTTTTTTTTTTTTTTTTTTAAACCAAGGGTGTTTCTGATCCCGAGGATTTAAAACTCCAGCCTGTAGTAGTGCCTGACCAAAGGCAGAATCCGCATTTCTTCTCACGTCTAGTTGATAAAACCTTGTAAACGTGTGGACTGATGA
The DNA here is from genome assembly GCA_029574335.1 of Rana kukunoris. Classification (NCBI taxonomy): domain Eukaryota; kingdom Metazoa; phylum Chordata; class Amphibia; order Anura; family Ranidae; genus Rana; species Rana kukunoris. The sequence goes on from CM056049.1 coordinate 103,274,184, forward strand.
CCACGTTGCCGCCTTGCATATCTGAGCCATAGAGATCTGATGGTGTGCTGCCCAAGAGGCGCCCATGGCCCTGGTAGAATGGGCCTTTACCGACAACGGAGGAGGCAACCTCTTCAAACCGTAGGCTTGAATGATTAATTGTCTAATCCATCTCGAGATGGTGGATTTTGCAGCTGCCTGCCCCTTCTTGGGGCCATCTGGTAGAACGAATAACACATCTGTTTTCCGGATCTTTTCTGTAGCTTTAAGATAGGCCTTCATGGCCCGGACAATATCCAAGGTATGCAGCAACCCTTCCTTTCTAGATGTAGGTTTTGGAAAGAAGGATGGAAGTACCAAATCCTGGTTTAAGTGAAATTTGGATATAACCTTTGGTAGAAAGGAAGGATGGGGCCGGAGAACTGCCCTGTCCTTATGCAGAACGAGATATGGTTCCTTACACGATAAGGCTGCTAATTCTGACACTCTCCTGGCCGAAACTATGGCGACCAAGAAAACCAACTTTCTTGTCAGTAAGACTAAAGGAATCTCAGCCAACGGCTCAAAGGCTGTTTCTGTAGAGTGGACAGGACAAGATTTAAGTCCCATGGACAAATTGGTGACTTGACAGGAGGATTAATACGCAAGACCCCCTGTAAGAAGGTCTTTACCAGCGAGTGGGTGGCCAGCGGCCTCTGAAACCACACTGACAGAGCTGAGATCTGTCCCTTGATTGTGCTTAGTGCCAGGCCTTTATCCACTCCTAGCTGGAGAAAACTTAACACCCTATCAATAGTATATTTGCGGGAATTCCATCTTTTGGATTCACACCAGCCTACGTAGTTCCTCCACACCCTGTAATAAATCACCCTGGAGACCGGCTTTCTAGCCCTAATCAGGGTAGGAATTACCTGCCTAGACAGACCTCTACCCTGAGAATCAGGGATTCAGCCTCCAGGCCGTCAAATTTAGACGCTGTAATGTAGGGTGGAGGATCGGGCCTTGTGAGAGTAGGTCTGGTTGTAGAGGAAGAGTCCAAGGGTCTCCCACTGCCATCTTCAGGACTAGTGAGTACCAAGTCCTCCGGGGCCAAGCCGGAGCTACTAGAATGACTGGCTTGTGCTCCACTCTGATCTTGCGCAACAGGCGAGGGAGTAACTGTAGTGGAGGGAATGCATATAGAAGTTTGAATTGATGCCAAGGGCAAACCAACGCATCGGTTCCGCAGGCCATAGGATCCCTCGCTCGCGACACGAACCTGTCTAGTTTCTTGTTGAACCTGGATGCCATTATATCTACGTCCGGCATTCCCCACCTCTGGCAGATTGTCTGAAAGACCTGGGGATGCAGAGACCACTCCCCTGGCAACAGACTCTGGCGACTTAAGAAGTCTGCCTGCAGGTTGTCCACTCCGGGAATGAATATCGCTGAAATGCAGGGTACATGAACCTCTGCCCATTGAAAAATCAAGTTCACCTCCCTCTGAGCGGCCTGGCTCCTGGTTCCCCCTTGGTGGTTTATGTATGCCACCGCCGTGGCATTGTCTGACTGGATTCTCACCGGGAACCCCTTTAATCTGGAGGTCCAAGCCAGAAGGGCTAGGCGAGCAGCTCTGATTTCCAAGATATTGATGGGGAGCTGCCTCTCTGCTTTCACCCAAGTTCCCTGGCGGGAGAACCCCTCGAAGACCGCCCCCCAGCCTGCCAGGCTGGCGTCTGTGGTAACTACCTTCCAGACAACAGGGCTGAAGGATTTTCCCTTTAGAAGATTCTGAGGGTTCAACCACCAGGCCAGGCTTTGTCGGACCCTTGATGATAGCGTCAAAGGGGACTCTAAGGCATGTGCCCTCTTGCCCCAGGCTGCTAGAATGGCTGCCTGTAGGACGCGAGTGTGGATCTGAGCGTATGGTACTGCCTCGAATGTGGCCACTAGCTTGCCTAGTAATCGCATACACAGGCGAATAGTTGGTTTTTTCTTGTTTAGAACCAACTGAACCAACCCCTTGATAGCTTCGATCTTTACAAGGGGCAGGAACACCTTTTGATGTTCTGTGTCTAACCTCATGCCGAGGTATTCCAACTGCTTTGTAGGCTGGAACGCTGACTTTCCCCGGTTTAGGACCCAGCCGAATTCTTCGAGGTACCGAACCGTGAGGTTTACTGCCTTTGCAGACCCGGCCGTGAGTGATCTATGATTAAAAGGTCGTCCAAGTATGCTAGGACTGTGACCCTTGGATCCTTAAATTGGCCAGAACTGGGGCTAGGATCTTCGTGAATACCCGGGGGGCCGTGGCCAGCCCGAAGGGGAGCGCCCTGAATTGGAAGTGTCGCTGCCCCACCGCGAAGCGTAAAAACCTTTGATGCGACTGAAAGATTGGTACATGAAGGTAAGCATCCTTTATGTCTATGGAGGCCAGAAAATCGTCCTTCTGAAGCGCGGCGGCTGCTGACCGGATGGATTCCATCCGGAAGGAACGAACCCTTAGGTAACCGTTTAACCTCTTTAGGTCCAAGATTGGCCTGACATCGCCGTTGGGCTTTGGTATGACAAAGAGATTGGAATAGAAACCTAGGCTTGCTCTTGGGCTGGCACTTCTATAATTACGTCCTGGCAAAGCAGGTGATCCAAAGCTGCCAGCATTGAGGCCTTCCTTGCTGGATCCCTTGGTAGCCTTGATTCTTGAAAATGAGGCGGAGGATACCTTAGAAACTCCAGTCTGTAACCTGTGGTTACAGATGCCCGGACCCATTTGTCGGGGATCTTGGCTTCCCAAACTTCTGAGAAGAAACGAAGCCTTCCCCCCACCCGCGAGAGTGGGGGCGCCCCTTCATAAGGCAGACTTAGGGGCTGTCTTTGACGGCTTGCGATACCACGGCCTCTTACCCCCAGGGGTCTGTCCCTGCGATCTACTGTTAACGTTGGATCGTGCAGGCGGCCGTCGATACTGCCTGGAATTTGAGGGCCCCGAGACAGGAAAGAGCTGCCTTTTAAATGTAGGAGCCCGGAATGTCTTTTTGACCGGTAAAAGGGTACTCTTGCCATTTGAAATAGTCTGAATATATTTATCCAGATCCTCTCCGAAGAGTCGTCCTCCATGGAAGGGAAACCCTGCCAGAAGCTTTTTGCATGGGGGCTCCGCCGCCCAGTTCTTCAACCATAAGAGCCTTCTCATGTGCACCAAACATAGTGATAAACGAGAGGCCTGCTGGATGGAATCTTTTATAGCATCTACCGCAAAACACAGAGCTCTGGGAATGTCAGAAAACTCTTCTGCTTGTTGGGTAGGCATGTCCTTTAACATTTCCTTTGTCTGGTCTTTTAATGCCTGACAAACTCCAATTGCAGCCACCGCTGGCTGCACCACTGCTCCTGCCGTAGCAAAGGATGCTTTTAAAAGTGTCTCTAATCTTTTATCAACCGGATCTTTAAACATATGTATGTTTTCCACCGGGCAAGTTAGTGATTTATTCACACATGAGATGGCTGCATCCACTACTGGGAGCCTCCACCTCTTGGAGAACTTTTCCTCCATGGGGTAAATGACCGCAAATCTTTTCGGTGGCAGAAAAATCCTGTCCGGCCGTACCCAATCCCGAAAGATCAATTCCTCCAAGAGAGGATGGACCGGAAAAACTGCGTTGTTTAACGGAGCTTTCAAAGAGCCCAGAGAGGATACCGGAGGAACCTGAGGCTCTGGCAATGGTAAACTAAATGCCGAGCGGACCATGTCCGTCAAAGACTGTACCCACAGTCTTTCTGTCTGGGAGTCTGAAAATGGTTCCTCAGAGGCAGATCCCTCAATCCCTGAACCCTCTTGGTTCAGGTCTAGTTGATCCTCCTGTGATTCCAATTCCTCTGGAGAGAGAATCTCAGCATCTGAGGATACACCTCCTGGTGATGGGGATCTAACCCGTTTTTACCAGGAATAGCTCTAGCGATCAATGTTGCTATTCTCTCTTCTAGCCCCCCTAGGGATACGGCTAGCATCTCCTCTGTGATAAACACAGGGCTGGGCTGATCTGGGCCAGCCTCCGCACCAGATCCCCCTAATGGCTCATCCAAGGCGCTTCTTATGTTAATAAGTTGCGGGGAAAGTATCGGCATATCAGAATCAGAAAGGGAACCCTTTTGTTTTTTGGTCTTTTTTGTACCCTTTGACCCCGAACCCTTGGAAGCCATAATACAAAATCGAGGGACTCCGCCCACACAACAGACTGTAGTGGGCAGGAGTACAAAACAGAGTTTAGGGGACAATAGATCACTAATGCCCAAAAACTGATGGGATCCCGTATGTTTCTCTTTTTTTTTTTTTTTAATATATTATATATTTACTTTTGACAACATACAGTGACCCCAAACTAAGTTTGCCAGCCTCCAAACCTGCTGCAAAAAAGGGGATTTCTTGGCTTAAACAAAAAGTATTGGAACAAAGTCCAGATGTACTACCCCTCTTCCGCCACCGGGAGTCACTGTTCTGCCGCTCTGCGTCCTCTCCTGTGAAAAACAGCCTCAGACTGAGCACTGACAATGCCTGCTGTCTATAACAGCACAAAGGCGCGCCCCTGTATGACGCCGCAGGCACGCCCCCCCCCCCGCCCTCCTGTCTGAACGGCGCGAAAATGTCAATAAGACGTGCGCGCGCCACGCGCGTATGCCGGAAACAGGAGGAACATGGAGGAGCCGCGCTGCTGGAGATCCAGGACGCAGAAACAGGCGGCAGATTCAAACCCCCGGCCAGGTAGGACTCTCCAAAGGCCCCTAGGGATCCTTACTAGCCCTAGGAAGAAACAGCAGGTTTAGCTAGCACACATATTTAGACAGGGGGACCTAGTGATGGGGAGAAAAGGTGTCATCCTGTCTCTCTTAGACATAGTGAACAAGGTTGCCCATGCAGAGCATACTTAGGCTATCCCCCCTTTTAGGTTACCCCGGAGAGCCTGCTGTCGAACCAAGTCCCGCAGGCTCCCCCTTACCTGCTCCATGCTGCAGGATGTTTGTCCAGCAAACTGATCCAATCTTCTCCCATCTCCGTGGGTAGCGTAGTAGACCTTCAGGCCCTGGGGTCCTATGAAGGTACCCACTGTCCTGGACCTATATAGCACCCTGGCAAACAGGAACTTATGGTTTTTTCAAACTCCAAGTCCTGGGCCCAGGGTCCAGCCCTCCAAAGAGGAGCATTATAGGCAAAACCCCACGGCTTGGGGCCCGGGTACTGTCCACTTTGGCACTGAGGCTCCTTGGACAGATCCGGTTAGCCCGCCCTTAATCCCAAGGATGTGGAGCAAAGCTATTCCGTGACCAACACCTAAGACACTGGCGAAAAAACTGAGGGACTCCCTCTAGGGGAGGGGGTTATATAGGGAGGGGACTTCCTGTTTGAGATTGCCAGTGTCCACACCTGAAGGTACTCCATATAACCCACATAGTAATGAATATGCCGCTCTGTGTCCCGTGATGTACGAGAAAGAAA